>ML783205.1:601677-719147 GCA_009831015.1 Picea engelmannii | reverse complement strand
TTAATTTGACTTTTGCTTGGATAGAAAGGTGCGGCCTCCTTCCCTCTTCATAGCCGTGGAGTTAGATTGCACTTTTGATGGTTGAATTTGTCAAAACGTCCTCCATAGGCTAGCTAACCTGCAAAGCAACAAAATTATCATAGCTGTGACGTCATACTCCTTATTTCTTGCTTATACCTGCAACGTTTTGACATCTAGCAGCTCTATTGTTTGACATTGAGTTAATAATTGCATCCCTAAGCTAATCTAACAAAACTTTTTACTCAATTGTCATGTGTTGACTCATTGAATGCTTGACGTCATACCTACTGCAGAAATTATATAGGTGACGTGGCAAACTTATTATATATGAGCTTGATTTGACATGTTTATTTGCATTAATAATATGATACATGGTTTAAATTGCACACATTGAATGCTAATTATCCTTTATGCTTTATTGAGAAGTGATATAACTCTTTGCTTTGTTTAGCCATCATTGACTTCGTCAATAATAGCATTGATTCATAGCTCATATATTGATTTGAAGGTAGTCATTGGCTTTTATGAAGTACTAATCCACTGCAAGCAGGTTCTAGTTTTTCTTTGTCTTTGTCTCGCTAACAGGTGCATCGTCAGTGGAATTCATCCTTTGACTATCTCTTCTTGGGCAGCAATCTGTGAAAGGGGTACCCTTGACTTAGCCTTTTATCCTTCAAGCCTTTCTCTAATCCAGATTGCCTTAGGGACGTCTCCCTTGGACTTGCCCTCCTAAATAGAAAGAGCCCCCCATCGAGGTGACAGTGGGTGGGGAAGCTCCTGTTACGCCAGTTTCAAGCCCTGACTCAAACCCCTTGGAACTATCCTACAAACCGTGCGATAACATACCCTTAAAAAGGTTTTAAGCAAGTTATTGAGTTGTAGATCTACCTTCTTGGTATCTTGATTGGATCCCTGCGAGCCGCAATGGGATAAAGGTATTTTTTGGTCTTGTTTCAATTTTCTTTTCATCCTTTTAATTGCTTTGAAAAAAGAAAAATATTTACTTCAATTTTTCTCTATAAAGCATCTCAAAAAAAAAAAATCCATTTAAGTTTGGTAAAGTAGTTAGAATTGGTTATTTACAAAACGGAAAAAGAGTAGGTCTTTCAAGTTATTTTTTTGATTTCTTGAAACATAAGTAGCTTGTAGTCAATAGAAAACAAGTTTTAGGTTTTCTTTACAAGATATTGAAAATTTGGTTAAGAAAAGTTGTGTTTACAAAGAGTTAGTTACAAGCTTTGCTTTTAAATTTGAAGTAATTTTTCTTTCAAGTGCTTTAATTTTATCCTCCTTTTCGTCTCTTTATAACACCATTAGTTTCACCACCGTACCTTATGATTAAATCAATCCTTTACAAAGAATGTCTAATCTAAAATAAACTAGACTTTTCTGTTTGTAGGGTTCACAAACTAGTTTAGGGTTTTAGGGCCTTAAATTAGGTTGGAGAGGAAACTCTTCAAGGCCTTTAAATCAAATGTTGGAGTCTGAGTTAGGGAGTTCTTAAGTCTAGTATCATAAAATTTATCCAGGACCCCCCTCTAACACATGGGATAAACACGAGGTCGCGTGAGGAAAGGCAGCGAAGATAACCCCTCCAAAGTCGAACTGAACGTAGTGGAGAACACATATTGAGGGTCTGTCTCGATAGTAATACCAACTGTATTTGCCTATGGATATCCGTGGACCTTGAATTCGTTCAAGATCCTCTGTTTTCTTCCGGACCATTTTCTTTCGATGCCCATGATAGGCTTTGGACTTGTTATCCTGCTCATTGTGATCTGCCTGACTTTCGACTGTACCCGCCTAGTGACTGACTGTGAATTGGAAACCTAATTTCCCATATTATAGGGACTTACATGGGTGACTACAGGGGTATATTGTGGTACCTGGGGCATACGTCGAATCACGCTTCGTAGAGTATACTCGGAGGGTGCTTCTGTGTTCGAGTTTCACTTACACCAGTTAGTTTCTCTAGTGTCGATTGACGTAACTATCCTTCCTACTAGATAGTCGACTGCTTGATTTCTCTTTAGGAATATTTTTAGTGTGTGCTTGGTGTTCAAATGCTATTTTAGCCATATTGTTTTGGCTGATCATTTCACAAGGTGGAAGATCAACAGCTCCGATCGTGAAGGCTTCAGGGCTTGTTGCCAGTTACATTGGAGCCACCTCTACCACTGTTACGGCGAATACTTGACCAAGAAGGGTCATTCGAAGCGATCGGGCCACAGGAAAATGTGCCCAAGCCTGCTCCACAAGGAGACTATTCGACTAGGGAGGAACCTACTATTTTGGAACTTGAGGTATAATATCTTAGGCTAGCCAACCCTTCGATTACTGACTTGTGGGCATCGATCTTGATTCAAATTGTCCCTCCTGAGGTGACACCTTCAGAGCGCCAGCTAGTCTTACAAGCGGAAATGGAAGTGAATGTTGCTACTTCATCTGGGAGTCCTTATATTCTCGTTACGGCTACTACCACAGGGGGCATCCTACCTCCTCTCCCACCTTTGTTGGTCCGGACCAAAGTGATCTCGACTCCCTCTACTTCAAGTAGTGACCCGATACCATTATCGACGTTGACCATTTCTTCATTTAATTAGAGTGTGACGGTCCCTCCCTTCTCATATGGAATGCCTCGCTTTGATTCAAACTCGATTCTTACCTACTCTACCTTACAGACCATGGGTATGGGGGCAGGGAGCTCAAATGATCTCGTGCAAGGGTCAACTGGGGGTGCTTTAGTCCCCTTTAGTGCTATCCCTTATGGTGGGGGTCATATACCTCCTCCGTCCCCTTCGCTCGGTGGTTCTTTTCAGCAACCGAACGGGCCAAACACTAATTATAGATTGTTCGATGGGGTCAGTTTAGGACCTTTGTCTTATAAAATGTCGGTGGGATCTATGTCGTTCTCTTTGTTTTGCATGTTTGGGAATAATGTTTTTTCTTCGGTTGCCATCTCGGTTGGGGGTAACCCCAATTTCGGGAAATAGAACCCAGTGCAGGGTATTATTCCTTCACAAGGAGCGACGACTAGAGTTTTCTCCACTCAGGGTCTTTGGAATCCTTGGCAGGGATCAATTCCCTCGCAAGTGATGTCGATCAGGGGAAACCCCTTCCATTCTCAATGGAACCCTGGGTAGGGCTCCATACCTATGCCCCTCGGATCGGTTGGGGGAATCCCCTTCCAAAATCCTTGGAACACAATGTAGGGAGCAATCCCGCACAAGCTATGTCATCCAATTACGGGAGTCAGCTGATGATACCCCAACAGACGCATTTTCTATATGTTGTTCAAGGCCATGGTTTCTACCAAAACCCTAGCCAGCAGTCCAACTTTTCCTGGCAACTTGGTGCCAGTCAAACTCCAGGACCCTATTTTCCTGTGAATGGTTCACAACCTAAACTATCATTTCTGGCAACGCTACATTTTCCAAAATTGTCAAGATTATTGAACAACCCAATTTGTCACGATCCGCGTTGTCCCACCCATCAAGATTACTGAACGACCCAATTTGTCATCCGCATATAACAGCAATATCATTGGTCCACCATCCACAACCTTCTAGTAAAGGTTGGAATCTGCTTTAATCTTGGTAAATCCCAAGCTCATCAGAAAATTTTCAATTTTACCATACCATGCCATGGGTGTTTGCTTCAATCCATACAAGGCTTTATTCAACCTGCACACATGTGTCTGCATGTCATGTGTCTCAAAACCTTCTGGCTTCTCCACGTACACTTCCTCTTCTACTACACCATTAAAAAAATATATCTTTACATCCATCTGATGTACCTTCCATTTCATTATTGCAACTATTGCAAGTATATCTCTAATCGAAGTGTATCTCTCCATAAGAGAAAAATTATCCTCATAATCTATTCCTTCTTTCTAGGAGAAACCATGAGCCACAAACCTTGCCTTATATTTCTCAATATTGTCATCAACTGAATGCTTTGTCTTGCAGATCCATTTTTAACTCACCACTGAATTCTCTTTCGATCTCGGAACTACATCCCAAACATCATTCTTTATAATGGACTGGTACTCCTCAATCATGGAATCCTTCCATACTTTCTTCTTTGCAATCTCTTCATAA
Organism: Picea engelmannii; assembly: GCA_009831015.1. Lineage (NCBI taxonomy): Eukaryota > Viridiplantae > Streptophyta > Pinopsida > Pinales > Pinaceae > Picea > Picea engelmannii. Next base: position 715,026 of record ML783205.1, on the reverse strand, counting down.
CAGGTAGGCTCTGCATCAATGATATCACTTAACAATGCCATGTAACTAGAATATGGTCATGGTTTCTTAATTTCTCTGAAAGATCCATCTGGAGCACCATAATTCTCTACATCCTAAATAATCTCTCAAGACCAAGCTGGTCTTTTCTTATTTGTAGTCATCTCTCGAGGTGGATCTGTAGGTCTTTGTGGTTCTGCCATATCATGATCTTCTGGAACATACTCTCCCAGTACAACATCATTACCTGTATTTGTATCTACAACTCTAGGGGCTTTAGGCTCCTTATCATGGACCTCATCTTTATGATTCTGCCTCGATCTACTGAAGGTTGCATCCTCATCGAAGGTAAAATATATGCTAGTCTCAATCTACATGTGACCAGGGATTCTATATGCCTTTGATGTCTCACTATATCCAACAAATATACCCTTCTTTCCTAAAGGATCCAACTTCGATCTCTTATCCTTGGGAACATGCACATATACTAGAAAGACAAATATTCATAAGTGGTTGACCTCTAGATTTTCTCTTGTAAACATTTCTTCTGGTGTCTTTTTCACAAGTATAAGGTGAGGACTTTTGTTTTGCACATATACAACAGTCATGGTTTCTTCTTCCCATAGATGCATCGATAAATCTTGATCATGAAACGTATCCTTTAATGCTTCCATTATCATCGGATTCTTTCTTTCTTCCACACCATTCTGCTAAGGATTGTAAGGAGTGAGCTTCCTCTTAATCTCAACTTCTCTGCAAAATTCTTTGAATTCATCCAATGTGAACTCTTCTCCATTATCTGACCTCAAAATATTTATCTTCTTTTCAAAAATATTTTCTACAGGGGCTTTGAATTCCTTGAACTTGTTGAATACCTTTTTTTTTCTTTCAATAAATAAATCCAAGTTTTATGTGAGAAATCATCAATAAATAAAACTTAATATACATACCTGCTAAGTGAAGTGGTTGTCATCGGCCCACACATTTTTGAGTGTACGATGTCCAAAACTCCTTTCGCTTTGTTGTCACTACTTGGAAACAGACTCTTCATGTTCTTTCCTTGTGCACATCCCTTTCATATGCCATCATGATTCACATGAATCTCTCGAAAACCTCTCACCATCTTTCTCACGATCAATAATGCTTTCTAATGTATGTGAGAAAGTATTCTATGCCATAGCTCACTCAGATTTACTATGTTGTGAACTAATGTTGAATCTGAGTGTCCCTTTAATTTGTATAGATCTCCTTCTTGAATACCAATCACAATACCATCATCAATATACTTTCCTCTTGGTCACATAAGAACTTCACCATCAACGAAATCAATTGTGAATCCTTTCTCATCCAACGCTGAGATAGAAAGGATATTCTTATTCAAACTAGGTACATACAAAACATTTTTCATCTTCATAGGATTTCCAAAATCCAACCTATAGGAGGCTTCTCCTACTCCTTTAATGGGATATTGATAGTCATCACCGAGCTTCACCTTATGGGGTGAATCCTTCTAAACAATATTTGAAAGAGAATCCCTATAATTGGTCATGTGCTTAGAAGCACCACTATCAACAAGCCATGTGTCACATCCATGAGTGATTGACCTTGTAAGAGTTGATATCAAAACATATTATTCACTTCAATTATATTCTTTTGTTCTGTTTTGAGAGGGTTCATCGTCTTATGCGACATGACGATGATGTATTTTATACTTACCTTTTCTGATCTAATTTTTTATGTGAGGATAGTCTCTTGCAATATGTCCCATCTTCTGGGAGCTATAGCATTTGTAACTTGAATAATATTTTTGTGTCTTTTTTGTCTTTTGTGACCTTTAAACTTCATGTGGGGATGAACCTCTTTTTTTCTCTTTCCTTTTCTTGTATGTGTTTTTAGTGCTTGATTTTCTTCTCTTCTTGCCAATCTAGCTTCTTCTTGGGTGCAATCTTCGCATAGCCTGCTAAAATTTGTTAGTTTTATTCTTGAACAGATTCCCTAAATAAATGATTCCCAAGTCTTTGGGAGACCATTCAATGTAATCATTACGAGCTCATCTTCTTCGAATATGTCTCCAATGGATTCAAGATTTTTTTTTATTTGAGACACCTTCATAAAGTAGGATTGAATGGTTTCTAAAGTATGCATCTTCACATTCTTAAGTTGTGTCCTCAATGTTATCTTTTGGTTGATATTCTTACCTTCATATGGTCGGGATAAAGCATCAAACATCTTATTTGGAGTCTTCAATGATGAGAAATGAGGGATCAAGTGATCCTTGATAAAATATGCAATAATCATCTTTGCTTTAACTAGGTTCTTTTTGTTCTTTGTCTTGGCTTCATATCCCTCCGACTCTTCAACTTCTTCTTCAATGAAGCCTTCTAGATAATTTTCTTCTAGAATGAGCATCACTCTATATTTCCATGCTTGGAACTTATCAGCACCCTCGAGCTTCTCATCAATCTTGGTGTTGGACGTCATTTTGCCTCGGGATCTTGAAAATATGACCAAAAAATGATTTTTTGCAAAAATGAAATTTGACCTTACCAGTGAGTGTGCTATGCCAAGGCAACCTCCTTTCTTCAAAATTCTGCTCCAACTTTATCCTTTGGATGCCCAAACGCATTGAACTAGGGTTTCATGAGGAAACCCTAATTTTTCAACTTTTGTATTTTTTAGATGTGATCCGCGGGAAATATACGCCCTCCCTAGGCGACCTCCTTCGTGTATTTATCTTATCCAACGTCCTTCAAAAAATTGGTGACGTCGTCACCTAGGGTTTCATGCGAAAAACCCTAATTTTCCAAAACTTTTCAAACTACAAAACTAATCCGTGGAAAAGGTGTGATAGACTTGGGCAAGCCTTTCTATGGTCTTATCTTTCCTAGCGAGTTCCTATGGAATGTGAAAATGGATTCTTTCAAGGTGGCTCTTATACCATGATGAGATTTTTCTTAAGTAGATAAGAGTATTCAGAATTCCTTAATATTTAATTCATTATCATATTAACTGCATGAGAATCATTGAAAGAAAAGCATTCACAGTATACACAAAGATTTATCCTGGGAAACCCTCTTGGGGAAGAAAACCCAGCAGAAATTATTCAATATAGAATCATCAACCAAGTAAAATTTCAATACAGTACTCTCTTCAAGAGAGATATTCCAGAATATAAGATATATACAAGATACCCATAAACCCTAGCTGGAGTAGGGTAGCACACCACTTCCCTGAGATAGATCCTTCAAGAGATCATCAAACATCTCCCCAAATACAACCTTCTTATGTTGTTACATCATCCCCTAAGGATACTGAACTTGTCCTTGAGAGAACTTGTGTTGTATCTCCTAAATGAGGCACCTATCCTCCTTTATATAGTGAATGAACCATCCTCTTTTAACTTGGTCAGGGCCAACTTGTACAATTGTCACTTTCTAATTTGTATTTTCCTTTTGTAATGGATCAATGGGGAAAAATTTACAAATATGATTTAGCATTATTCTTTTATGGTTTTGACTTGATCAAATACAATAAGAATATATTTCGAAGCTACTCAAAACTTCAACAAAAGAAATAAGTGTAGACATAATACTCTAGTCCTAGTTTGGTTAGAATTGAAAAGATTAATAGATCATATTTCTTATCAATTCCACAATTCCTAACATGCAAGAGAAAAGTTTTAAACTTACCGAAGTAGTCATGTAGGGTCTTGAAATCACTTGGAAACAATGCATGTAGAATATTCTCCTAATAACCTCTTGGGTTGTCTTTCTTTCCTAGCAAATCCTTCAACTTTTTCCAAATATCGCCAAGGTTCTTGCAAGTATCGACATCGAAGAGGAGATCTGGATACATGCTAAAGAAAAATATCCTGTAGGATTCATCCATTCTGGTAAAGTATTTTGATTTCTCTATGGATGAAGTATGCTCGACCTCAGTCCCTATGGTGACCCTATACAAACCCTTGCTACGAAGTAGAAGCTCTATCTTGGGTTTCCACTCAAAGTAGTTGAAGGGTGTCAAGATCACTCAAGAAGATGGTTGATCCATAGTTCTTTGTGGGTTGTCCAATATGATATATAAACCTAAAATAAAAAGTGAATACTCTCTTGCAATAATGGCTCTGATACCATGTAGGATTAAAATGCACTCCAAGACCCAACTATAAGTAGGAAATACTACACTAGTTAATTACAAAAGAAAGAGAGGAGAGAGAAAAATTGAATCAATATTCACACATAACTAAGAACCCAACTTGAATAACATTCTATTAATCCTTGATCATGAGTACAATATATAGGAATCTCCACAATAGGATTAATGCGCACTAGGATGCGGTTTCCATGTGCATGCTCAAGTAAAAAAAGCAACCACTCCTACTAGAAACAGTTATCTAAAGTCAAAAGTTGCTAAAAATGGGAAAAGGTCAAAAATAAAGTTGTGAAATTAGTGAGAACTCTATGTTATCCCCATTTTGTGAATAAATAAGGAGATTATGTCTCAAGGCCCTTAGGTTGTATATATGGAATTTCCAGAGCCCACATGACTAGCAGTATCCCTTTTTTCATAGCTAGAGACCCACATCACCACCACAGCGACCCAACACTTGGTCATCATCCACACTAGCTTGCCACCACAGGTCACTTGGGTCTTGCTCCATACGGTACAAGTCAGGTATGATGGTGGGTATCATTTTAATATTTGAGGCATTCTAGCCTGTGTATCGGAGGTTATTTTTATTATGAGACATTTTCTTTGGAAACTATGCCTTTGACCTTGTTTAAATGTTGGTTTTTGGCTTGGGGCACTCAAGTAGATGGTCACCCTTAGGATGGGGTGTTTTTAGGAGCTTCCTTTGATGAATCATCTTGCCACTCCCGACCATACTTACCACTTTCCATCATTATTTCCCCTCATGACATCATCTCTTGGGATTTTGGGGTAGACTAACCCTAGAAGGGACCATTCCTTGTTTCATGGGAAGAAGGGGATGAAGGCCCAAAGAGGAGTTAGCCAGAAAAAGATAAAATCCTAATGAAATAACCTTCTAGATGCTTCACCCAGGGGATCCTGAGAAAGAAATGAAAATCTTCTCCGCAAAAAAATAAGGACCCCATGAAAAGAATAAATAAAGACACTTAAAGGATCAATTGAGGATAGGGGGTATCATCGAGCCAGCCTATAAAATCCATGGGTATCTAACGATATGACATTACCATTTATAGCCATCCCACCAAGGTAATGGATCTCAGTTACATGGCTAAGGGAAAGGGGGTCTCATCATGAGCTAGCCTTCTCATATTCGTGAAAGTACTTGTGGGTGACATTGTCGTTACTTGGTCACCACGCTAGGGCAGTGGCCTCCAACTCACCCTATACTATATTTAAATAAGTTACAAATAAAGAAAGATAAAAAGAAATTGATGGGCTTGGAATGCATTATGGACGAAGGTGTGGCACACCCTCCACAAAGTCACCCATAAATGAGATATTATGGACCCTTGCATATCATGAACCCCATGCCCATTGAGTACTTTCCCCATCCATTCCACTTCATTCACATGACTCGGATATGGTTGGTCCTAGACTTAGGGGTTTTGATACATGGAAAAGAAGTACCATGCCAACCCACCCACAACCAAACTTGGAAAAACATCTAGCTTCTTAAGCACATGTTTGTATGATGTCCTGGTATACATGCTTTAATGGATTTTTTATTGACTTGATTGACTCATAATGATGCTTGGAATTGAGATCCTTGGAGGGTGTATCCATTTATCTTGCAGGTACAATTTGGTGGCCATTTTTGGAAGAAAAATCTCAGCTTGGGCTTCCATGGGGAAATCAGCCCATCGGATGGATGACATAGGCCCACATGCCAAACAACAGAGAGATGCCTTCGGAGGCATAGGAGACAGTCGAATAGACATATCCTACCCTTTTCATGCCAAACAAATTTCCCAGAAGGGGAAAAACATCACTCCCTAGGGGCTTGACATTGTTGAAGAAATGGTATGAATTACCTTACTCAATCATTTTCAAATCTTTCCTGGCTAGGACAAGATATTCGGGAATGTCACACTTGGTTTTATAGCCTCAAAAATATTCTCTCAATCCATAAGTATTAATTACTAGGATCAAGGTTGATTTATTAACGGAAATAATGTTTCAATATAAAATAAAGTTTATATAAGTTTCTGAAATATATACGCATTACATAAAGTAAACATGGAGATCAAAAAGAGAAAAGTAACCAAGTCATCAACACACATATATAAGATAGAATAGCAATCTAATTTATTTCTTCTGAGGTATCAAAAGTGTTTTTCTCTTTAGAGATCATGGACCAAAGTCTGATTTAGAGATCCTCAATGAACACCATACAAAGACTCTGACAATCAAGTAAAACTAAAATTTAAAATCGAGATCAGCTTGCCACAAACTGTTGCCAATTTGATTATGCAAGATATTGTTTTTCAGCCATGAAAATAAATTCAAAACATACAATAATACACATACTATCAAGGATGGATCAACACCTCTAAAACAAGCGTCTGAAAAGTTTGGTTTAGTCTTGAACCTTGTTGTCTACAATAAGACCCTATTGTCACAAAAAGAATTAGGCTTTGAATAAACTCAAGAATGAATGAAAACTGAAACTATCTTATGAAACCAAAAGAGAAAACCTTAGTCTTACTTTCTCCTTCTATTCTCCCCCTTGTTTCTTCTTCTCATTTGGCTTTTATTGTTTCCAAATAAGTTGAAGTAGTTCAACTACTTTATTTAGTTAAGTTAGTTTGACTTAACTAATTATTTTAGGAGAGGTAAATAATAATAATAATATATTTAAGGGTCTTTAATTAATAATAACTAGGTAGGTGGGACCCCTTGTGACTCACGTAAATATATTCTCTTCAATTCATAAAATATAACACAAAAGGGATCATCATTTAAAACACATGCCACCCTTGTAGCTCCCTTAAATATCTTTCAAATTAGATATCAGAAATAATTTATATCATATCCAATATATATATATATCATCCAAATTATCCATAAAATACCAAAACAGAGTTTGTTGTCCAAACATTATGATAACCATCAGCATTGTCTTCATCAACACAAATCCTAAAAAATACAATCTAAAATCCATACTTGCCACTCTGGGAGGCAATTTTCCTTTTTCCACTGTTGTCCCCCTTAGATTTCTCAGAAGTATCCCGTGGTTGGTTAGACCCTTAGGGTTGTATATTACTGATAACATCGAAACTATTGTCTTTCAAATGCATGCGGGAAGACACAGATTTTGAAGAATCATCTGATGGAGAAGAAGGGGAGGCGGATGTTTTTTCCTTTATCTTGCACATCAGGAACATAAGTTTTTAGTCTTTTACTAGCATGTGAGGATTGAACATGTGAATCAGCATGGGAAATATGGACATTAGTATTGACAAGTGGTGGGAGAGGCAATGACATATTGGGCTCGCCACGATGGTGAGATACAGTCGGGTTGATAATATCTTTCCATCCATCATTTGTAGGGACTTCTGGTTGCAAGGACACATCGGGAGGAACGGGAATGCCAGGGATGTTTTGAGGCTAGAAAGGAGGTCTTTCTGGTCGAGGGTGTACTATTCCATGACTAATCCAGTTAAATAATACAGCTTGGAACCGTTGGTTCAATTCTTGGGGATCAGCATCAAAATGTATGGAAAAACTAGGCCTTCTAGGACCTCGGTTCCAATTTCCCCTGCCTCTATTATTTCTGTCATTGTTGCCCCCACTGAAGAAACTCATCCTGTAGAAGTTGTTCATTAGTAACTAAGATCTTAATGAACCATACATGAAATCATGCCACATGAATCAAAAATTGGCTCAGAAATTGACATGAGGTACATGCAAATCCATCCATAACAAACCATTTAATAATCTCTTAGTGAACAGGGGGTGATAGGGCTCATGGGACATATGGAGGGAGTATAATTAGCGAAAAGTGGTATAATGATAGGGGATTAATACATGAAATTGTTCAGCAATTAATTAAAAATTTTAACTTTGTAAACAAATATCAAAATATCAGTTACTAATCCTTTTTGTCTTATTCTTTGTCTCTTTTACATAGACTTCATTTTTATATTTATTTCACAGAACAGGGGTTCAGTAAGTGAAATTGGGATTATGAGGGGGATATAATGAGCGGAAAATGATAGAATGACAGGGAATCGATATGGATATTGTTCAATTGAAAATAAATCAAAACATATCTTTGTTCAGACTTTCCAAATTTTTAACAATGTTCCTTTTCAAAACAATAATTCAAATTGTTACTTCCTTTGACAATTTTGATTGTTGTCTTCCAAATAATAATATATATGCCCAAAACTATTTAATTACATCATCCTATTTAAATATTCCAAAAGATATAAAAAACCACAATAACCTTTGACCCATAATCATATATTAATTCCAATACTAAATCCTTTTAAACCAACAAGAAAGTGCACAATATTTACAGCCACTTATTTCCATCAACTATTTAAACATTGTTCAAATTAATCAAATTGGATGTGATAACTCATATTCGGGCCTCAAACAATTTGCACACAGGTGTCCTTTAAATACAGTCAGCATAACATTTGAACCAAATAACATGCAATACTTCGAGCCACAGATTTAAACAAACCATTAGGTACAGACTTCTTCCATAATTTCCAAACAAAGAATGCAACAAAATCGTGCCCAAGTAACTAACCATGCACAGTGTTCCATCAACCATTGACTGGAGTAAAATGATAACAATATCATATTTATGGTTTAATACAACAAGTGGAAGGTATGAACAGGTGGTTTGACCAGAAGATTAGGTATTCGAAAAGCGCAGACAGTTCATGCCTTTTCATAATTTAATACAGAGATATAACATGTAACAATGCTCTCGGCTGTGAGGATTACCAAAATGACATACTTCCAATTCCAACAAGAAAACGACATGAAGCCAACCCCTTTAATCAACACTGTAAAACGAGTGACTAAGCACAAACCCGTGCCCGACCAAAAGCATGAAAAATGCTTCTATCAAAATGCATTAAGTTCAGACTGTGCAATGTTTTTCATACCACTGTGTCAGTGAGGGAATAGAAAGGTAGCTAACAACTCAGGGTTTTTCCAAGACAAGGTAGGAAACATTTTAATCTTTCACCAGTTCTCATTAAAACCACAAGGTCGAAAAAATGTGTGTACACTAGCCACAGAGAAACTTAATCATAGAGACATGTATTAACAATCCATAGATAGGGTACTCACAAATCTCAAAGATTTGGTAAGCCATAATACTCAACTTCAACAGATATGACAGACCCAAAACCCAAACCATGACCAAGCAGGATTCACTTCCATTTTTATCCAATAAACCCATGCGAAGATTACACACAGCAAGGAGAGCATAACCATTTATTTTTTCAAGTGTCAACAGTCCAACATAATCACCATAAGAAACCATGGACACAAACACCAATACACAGTTCAAATATATCATAACAACTTAAGTATCACATAGACCGCGAGCAATCCAGAGCCAAAAGTTGATTCAAAGGGAAGAATAACCATCATAAATGGAAAAGTAAAAAATCCATACCTAGAAAAAGCCTTCGCGAGGGAAAAAAAAAGACTATATATCTCCTTCACGACCAAACAAAGCAGAATAGCAACAACCACCAGAGCCAAAACCAAAATGAAAGAATGAATAGGATGATGGGCTCGAGGGGGAGTTTGAGTGACATGCAGTAAATGCACGTCGCTTCTCCCCTCCAACCTCATTCAATTCAACGTACGAGCCAAGTCGATTCACCATAGCACTAAACAATTAATTAACCAAATGTCCATTGCCATATCACATTTGCATAGTGTGCCACCCCTTTGTAATGTCAAACTCTTTAAAATAACAATGTTCTAGAAACATTACACCATGTGAAACCACTTATGAAACTCAAACAAGCCACATAACTATAGTAGCAAGGTTTTAGAGCACCCATACTTTTTCACAATAATACATAACATTAGAGCTTGAGTATAGTTCTTTTATTCAAAAGAGCTCCATTATTATCTTCTATCAAGATCATTTAACTCATTTAATGCCAAGTTTAATGCGATATCAAAACCAAAACTAATAATAACTCTTTCATCCACAGGGAAGCCTTAACATATTATGTGAAAGGTCATCAAAGCCATCCAGTGCCATGTTTTAATCAACCAACCAGCACACGTTACCCCAACATTTTAAAACATGATTTGAAATAATGAACTGTAGAAGACTTTGCGGGTACCATCACATAAGAAAACAAAATATAAGCACAGCATATCCACCATAGCACCATAAGTCTAACAAGGGGGTCCCACCTACTAGTTTATTATTAATATAGATATATAATAAGTCTTGGCAATCATTTGCGAGCATAGTGTTCATCGTTGCGCTTTTTAGCATCAACAAACTGGCGACTCCACAAGGAAATTTGTTTTCAACATATTAAGAACTCAGAATGTCTGGCTTTGCAGACCAGGTGAATCGTAGATCAAAGAAAATATACCAAAATGATTATGCAATAGGGGGAAGTGAGGTGGTTTAAGGGGAAAAAAATGATTGGGATTTTGGGAATAGCTCATGAAAAGTGTGATGTTTGAGGGGTTTATTCCTGTATGCATAACATTTGATTAGTCACAGTGAAAGTGTTTTTTTCTTAAAGGAGAAAAAATCATGGTGTGCTCTTTTTGAATCTTAGGGTGGAGGGAAGAAAGGAAGACAGAAAGTAGGGATGAAAATCCAATTATCTATCTAACAACAGTACTAGAAGAAGAAAGAAATTTTAGTGATGTCTACAAGGAGGAAATCATGAAAGTTGTGTACTTGATTGTTATTGATTAACAATACTTACAGAATAGCATCGTTGTGGAAAAACTGACCCAGAATTTATTTATGAAAAGAAAATAAATTAATAAAAAAAAAACAGCAAAAATGAAACAGCAAAAAAATGAAAACAACAAAGAAAAATCAAATCAATGAAACAAAAAATTATAATACAGAAGTAACCTTTGTGCAGCGTTTAACTCTCAAACTTGTTCCACATAGTGTTTCAAGTGGGAACCATTGGTACTATAGGAAAATAATCATTCTTCCAAGTCCTTTAGAATAAAAAAATTTGTGCCCAAGACAAAAGCGATTTTAAAAGGACCCAACGATAATTTTTGAAACTTTAAATGTCTTCCTCTATCAACATGGGCTGAATCCCAAAGATAGACATTTCCATTGACTTTAAATATGAAAGATTTTGTGCTTTTATTGAAATATTTATTTACGGTTTGTTTTCTTCCCTTTATGTTATCCAAGGAAAACATCCTTTGTTCCTCTAAAGACAACAATGCATTTATCCTTTGAGAGATATTATAATAATTTAATTATTCAATCTGTAGCATCAGCCTTAGAGAAGGAAGTTCCATCTCTATAGGAAGAATGGATTCTTGACCATAAACAAGCTGAAAGGGAGTGCAAACTGTGCTTACCTTGGTAGTAGTGTGATCTACCAAAAGGTCATAAGTGAGGAGGGTGTGCCATTGAGGAGGCTTATCTTCAATAAGCCTCTTGATAATTCTAACCATATGTTTTTTAGTAGACTCGGCTTGCCCATTTCCTTGAGGGTAATAAGTTGATGAGGTAAAAAAATTTACTCCCAGCTTAGCTAGAAACTGAGTCAACTTAGAAGAAATAAAAGCGGGGTCATTGTCTTTAATAATTTCTAAAGGAATGCCAAATATAGAGAAAATATTAGTTTCAAGGAAAGAAATAACATGTTCATCCTATGAATGTTTAAGTGGGACAGCTTCAGTCCATTCCGTAAAATAATTTGTGGTTGTCAAGATAAAAACATGCCTTACTGAAGATGGAGGATTAATAGGAGTGATAAAATCCAGAACCCGTTTTGAAAAAGGAAAATCAAGGAGGACGGGTTGCAAAGGCATGGTGGAAAGACGTTCTTTCCCAACGAATTTTTGACACTTGTCACAAGATCTTAAAAAGTTATAAGAATATCAAAAAATTGAAGGCCAATTATACCCTTTTCTGATGATTTTAAAAGTAGTAGTTTTAGCAAAAAAGTGCCACCCACATGAATAAAAAAATCTAAAGATCCATGGGTTTCTTGTAATAGTTTTTGTTCTTCCTCATTGTTCACACACCAAAGTAATATACCATCAAAAAATATCTTGAATAAGAAGTCTCCTAAAATAACATATCTGGAAGATTCAAGACGAAGCCTTCTCCTTTGATGAGTATCTAAGTTATCTAGACATTTATAATTTTGCAATACACTAGATCTTTATACCAGGGTTGTTCAGCTATAGGAAGGATTTGATTATCAATGTAAAATAGTGTTGAAAGAGGATTATCTTGTTCATCAAATTCTTCACTTCCCTTAGCATTTTGATCCAGGTGAAGGGATAAGTATCGCCCCTTAATTGTTTTTGAAGTCATGATGGTTAAATCATGCTCCTGGATCTTGGCAAGCCAATGTGCAAGCTTCCCTGAAAGATAAGTCTGTGAGAGAAAAAAATTGACAGCAAGCAAAGGGAATTTTACCAGTGTGTGCTTGCCTAAGATAAAGTGGTGAAATTTTTCCACAACTTTAACAAAAGAAAAAGCATGTTTTTCAATACAAGAATATTTGAATTCATCATCTGATAAGCTTTGACTCATGTAATCTACTGGTTTTTCGTTATTTTGGTCATCACATTGTACAAGAATAGCAGAAGTTGCTTCTTCTGTGGCATTAGTGTATATAATAAAGTCTTTCTCAAAGTCTGGTTTCGCCAAAACCGGTGCGGAACTGATTGCCTTCTTAATCCTTATGAAATCATTCTCAATGTATTAAGTCCAAGAAAAGGAGCGCTCTTTCTTGAGAAGATTGTGAATTGGTTTGACCATTACAACAAAATCAGGAACAAATCTACGGACAAAGTTGATAATGCCCATAAAGGCTTGAACCTCCTTTTTTGAAGTGGGAGCAGAAAGGTTCAGAATAGCAGTAATCCTTTTGCGATCTATGCTTATTCCTAAACCAAAGACAATATGCCCAAGGATATTTCCCTTGGTAATGTCAAAGAAAGACTTTGAAGGATTTAAAGAAATGTTGAGCTTTCTACATCGCATGAGAACTTTTCTAAGATGACCAAAATTATCTAATTAGTTTTTTGAATATGCAGTCAAGTCATCAAGATAAATCTGAATAATCTTATCGATAAGATCATCAAAATCTATCTGCATAGCTCTTTGGAAGATAGCACCTGCATTAGATAAACCAAAAGGCATGTGTTCATAAGCAAATGTGCCCCAACGTGTAGTGAAAGTGGTTTTGTATTTATCAATAATTTTTGTTAAGGTTTAAGCTATTATTAGGTTTCTTTTCATTTCACTAGATAACAATAGCATAGATAGGATCACTGAGAAATACACAATCACAAGAGACACATCATTTATCCTGGGAAACTCTCATGGGGGAGAAAACCCAGTTAAAACTACCTTAATATAGATAGCCAATACAATGCCAAGAGACAACTCAAACAAATACAAAAAGTCATCTCCCAAGAATGTGCCTCTCTCTCTCTTCCTTCTTCTCCAACTGCAGCTCTGAACTTGCACTCTGATGAACAAGTGAGTGTGTGTCCAAATTAGGCGCTAGCCTCTTTATTTATACAATCTGGAACGTGTGGACAGAGGTGTCTTTTCAATGGTAGGGTCGACTTCTTATTCTGGGTGGTTATAACCACTTTTAATATATTATGGGGCTGACTTCTTATTCTGCCTATTACAATTAGGGTTTGACCACTCCACAAAAGGGGATTTGGTCATTTACAATACCCAACATGATCAATCCACAAAAGGGGATTGATCTAATGAATAATACATCAATAATAATTAGAATACTCTTTGCAGTTACAATATTTCAACACTCTACCTTAACAAGAAGGGTATTCTACAATAGCATCAGGCAAGAGAGAGGACAACATCATTAACAGCATCTTGGAACACTTACTGGCGTATCTATAAATCATCGGAAGTTTTTCTCATCATCAACATCGTCATTCACAATGGAGAGTTGGAATGACATCATCATCTGCATCAACATGGATTAGTATGAAACTAATACATCATCATCACAGCACAAGGTTGGTCACATCATCACAGCATGAGGCTGGTACATCATCAAAACAATTAAGATGGTACATCGTCACAGCAATTAAGATGGCACATCGTCACAGCAATTAAGCTGGCACATCATCACAGCAATTAAACTAGAAACACCACACAGCAATTAAGCTGGAATCACAACACAACAATTAAGCCGGCAACACCACACAGCAATTAAGCTGGAATCACAACACAACAATCAAGTTGGCAATACTACACAGCAATTAAGCTGGAATCACAACACAACAATTACGCTGGAAACACAACACAGCAATTAAGCTGGAATCACAACATAGCAATTAAGCTGGAAACACCACACAGCAATTAAGATGGAATCACAACACAACAATACTCCCCCTTTCGAGGGACGTCCTTTTGGACTATACCAATCTTATCTCGAAAGTGCTCAAACTTTACATGAGATAGAGGTTTGGTCAACACATCAGCAACCTGTTCATTCATGCTAACATATTAGAGCTTTATGGATCCTCTCTACACCATGTCACGAATGTAATGATATCGGATGTCTATGTGTTTTGACTTGTCATGAAATACATGATTCTATGTCATCTTTATGCAGCTTTGGTTATCACATAGTATCATGGTTGTTTCCATATCTAGGTTGAATAGACCATTCAACAACTTACGAAGGCATATCGCTTCACAACTGGCAAAACACACAGCAATGTATTATGCTTTTGTTGTATTGAGACCAATGCTTGATTGCTTCCTACTCTGCCATGAGATCATGGCTGACCCAAAACTAAAACATCATCCCGAAGTGCTCTTCCTGTCAAAGACACTTCCAGCCCAATATGAATCAACGTACCCACTCAGTGTGAAATCATGATCTCCATCATAACTGAGACCATAATCTAATGTACCCTTAAGGTACCTCATCACATATTTTGCAGCAACTAGGTGAACATGTCTGGGTTCTACTAGAAAACGACTTAAGGTGCTCACGAAAAAACAGATATTTGGTTTGTTGTTCGTCAGATACATCAGTGATCCAATGATCTGTCTATACAACGTGGCATCAATCAATTCTGACAAAGTGTCGACCAGAAGCTTCAGCTTCGTTTCCATGGGTCTATTCATGGAATTGCACTCCAACATATCAAATCTCTTCAGGATTTCTACTGCATAATTCCCTTAGTTAAGGACGATTCTCTCTGGGCTCTGCCATACCTCAAGACATAAAAAATAATGCATCAGGCCAAGGTTTTTCATCTCAAATTCTACAGCGAGCTTCTTCTTACATTCGATGATGAGTTTTTCTTCTCTAGTTAAGAATAAGTCATCCACATACAGCAGAAATATCACCGGCTCATCATTCATAACCTTGAAGTAGAGGTTAGAATCATCTTTACTCTTGGTAAATCCCAAGCTCATCAGAAAATTGTTTATCCTTCCATGCCAAGCTCTAGGAGCTTGTTTCAACCCGTACAGAGCCTTCTTCAACTTACAGACATGAGTCTTCATGTCTTCAACTTCAAATCCTTGAGGTTGTTCTATATACACTTCTTCTTCGATGACACCATTTAGGAAAGTTGTCTTTACGTCCATTTGGTGTAACTTCCACTTCATCTTAGTTACAAGGGCTATGATGGTTCTGATCGAAGTGTATCTGGCTACAGGAGAAAATATCTCTTCATAGTCAATGTTTTCCTTTTGAGAAAAGCCACGAGCTACAAACCTTTATTTATACTTCTTGATACTTCCATAAGTAGCATGTTTTATTTTGAAGAGCCATTTGGAATATACCACATCCTTCTTTTTTTTAACATAAACGGATATGAGATTAGATTAATAAGTGTGGCAGAGCCACTGGTTCAGATTACAAAATGCCCAATGTTTCTTTGGGACTTTTACCTTGACTACAAACAGCTTTAACTACAACAGTTGTGAATACAAGCAAGCCTACTAACTGCCTTATGTGCTTACTAAACTGCTTATTTAAGCCATGGCTACTACATTGCCAGACTGCTGGAGAGCTTGATTCAGTGACACTTAACTCAGAAATTACTTTTCTTCATCCTGATTCCAGTTACTTTTGAGCTGGGCCATTTTGGCCTCCAGTTGCTCCATTCTTTCGTCGAATTCTTGTTGTGGGTTCTTTAATTCTTGATGCAGCTTGTCTAATTCTTCAGCAAACCCGATCTTTGTCAGAGTGATGTCTGATTCAAGCTGTTCAAGCCTGCGACCTGCTTCCACATCCAAATTTTCCAAGAAATCTAACTGGTGTTGTAGCATCTGCTGCAAATTTGCCAAGGTCGTGTCCATCTGCTTCAAGCGTTCTTCTGTACTCATTGGCCCTTTGGAGGAAGACGCCATCGCCCTTCTTACTTTACTTCGCGTTCCTGGAGTGGCTCGCCCTTGTTTCTTGCCTTCTTTTGGTGCCTGCACTTCTTTGCTGAGCGTTCCTTGAGTCGAATTGTGAGGGACCCGAGCGCCCTTTATTTCTTTTTGGATCCTAGCTATCATTATTGGAATATACCACATCATTACTCTTCAGTTTGGGAACTATTTCCCATACATCATTCTTTATTATGGATTGGTATTCTTATGTCATGGCATCTGCCCATTCTTTCTTCTGAATGGATTCTTCAAAGAAGGTAGGCTCCCTCTCTAGGATATCACACATCAAATCCATATAATTGGAGAATGGCTTAAGTCTCTTCACTTGTCTCGTGGTTCCGTCGGGAACACCATACTTCTCTCCATCTTGAATAAGCTCCCTAGCCCAAGAAGGATTTCTCTTATGGGAGATCGTCATCTGAGGAGGTTCTTGAAATTTTACTATGTCATGATATTCTATAATTTCCTCATCAAGGGAAGATATGACTTCCATCACTGGTTCTGGTTCTACAACTCTCAGAACCTCCCTCATTGGTTCTGCAACTCTAGTCGGAGCTACAGGTTCCTCTTCATATACTTCTTCAAGATGGCATCTTCTTGATTTCTCGAGTGTTGCATCTTCATCAAAGGTCACATACCTGTTGATCTCAATATGATGGTGATATAGTATATAAACTCTGAAGGCCTTGGAGACGTCACAGTATCTAATAAATATTCCCTTCTTTCCTGAAGGGTCCAGCTTGTTTCTCTTCTCTTTTGGAATATGTACAAATATTGGGCAGCAAATATTTTTAGATGGATTACCTATGGCTTCTTTCCAAAGAACATCTCATCTGGGGTCTTGAACCCAAGTTCACTATGGGACAATCAGTTTTGTACATATACTGATGTTTTTTCTACTTCTTCCCATAAGCACATTGGAAGATCTTGATCATGGATCATGGTCTTCACTGCTTCCATTATCGTTCTGTTCTTTCTTTATGCTACACCATTTTGTTGAGGATTGTAGGGAGTGGTGAGATCCCTCTTGATCCCAACATCTTTGCAATAGTTTACAAATTCTTTTGAGGTGTATTCTCCTCCATTATATGACCTGAGTATCTTGATCTTTCTTTCAGAAATATTCTCTATCAAGGCTTTGAAATCCTTGAATTGATTGAACACTTCATCTTTTGATTTCAAAAAGTAAACCCAGGTTTTACGATAATAATCATCAATAAAAGATACATAGTATACATACCCACTGTTGGAGGATGATGGCATTGGGCCACACACGTCTGAGTGAATGAGTTATAAGACTCTATTATTGTCTCTCTTCGAAAAAGGGTTCTTGATGTTCTTCCCTTGTGCACATCCATTTCACACATCTTCATGGTCAACCTTGAGTTCTGGTATACTTGTGACTGCCATGCATACATACGGTAATGTCTTATAGTTGATATGGGCTAATTTTCTATGCCAAAGTTCACATGGATTCTCAATGACATGGATCATCGCTGCTTCTGAGTGACCTTTTAGCTTATACAAGCCACCTTCTTCTTTTCCAATGACGATTTCTTCTTTCATGGTTTTTTCTTTAGCCCACACAAGAACTTATCCATCTATAAAGGCAATTATGTATCCTTTCTTTTCTAAAGATGATATGGAGAGTAGGTTCTTTTTCAACCCTGGTACATAGAGTACATCCTTCATTTTCATTGGAATCCCTAAGTTAAGCTTGTAGTTTGATTCTCCTACTCCCTTTATGGGATATTGATAATTATCTCCAAGTGTAACTTTCTAAGAAAACTTATTTTCTGAAAGGAAAGAGAGAATATCTCTTTGACCTGTCATGTGATTGGAAGCACCACTATCAATGAGCCAAGTGTCCTCTCCAGGTGATACTGATCCTGAGAGGGCCGAGATTAAGACATAGTCTTCAATTCGTTCTTTTATCATCTTTGTGGGTGGCTCTTCATCTTCAATTGCATGGGCATGGTGCCTCTCATTTTTCCTCTTGTATTCTTCTCGTCTAGTTGGACAATGTCTCACAATATGTCCCATCTTGTCATAATGGTAGCATTGGTAAGATGAGAAGTATCTTTCTTTTCTTTGTCCTTTCTTCTGGAATCTCTTAGGTTGTGATTCTTTATGTATGAATTTGTTTTGGGGGTGAGACTCTTTATGATTTTCTTTCTGGAAGTAAGACTTCTTTCTTCCTCCTTTAGTGTGAGTAGCTAGGGCTTGATCTTCATCTCTTGATAATAAATCTTCTTGATTATCTATTCTCAATTCTTCTTGAATACATTCCTCCCAAAGACCGTCAAATTTTAGTTTCTCTTTTCTGGCACAAATAGTTTTGATGAGTGCATCCCAAGGTCTTGTGAGACCATTAAGGGTTGTCATTATGAGTTTGTCTCCATCTATAGTATCTCCAATAGCTTCTAGTTGTTCTTTGAATTGAGATATTCTGGAGAAATATTCCTGGATCGCTTCTCCTTTCTACATCCTTGTATTTTTTAGTTGAGTTCTTAGATTCATCTTCTGATTTATGTTAAGATCCTTCATATAATCTAGTTAGGGAATCGAACATTTCTTTTGGAGTCTTATTTGAATACACTTGAGGAATCAAGTGATCTTTGATAGAATCTGCAATGATTCTTTTAGCCCTGATCGTGTCATTTTGGTGCTTTGCTTTATCTGCAACATCGTCGGGTTCTGGTACTTCTTCTTTGACGAATATTTCTAGGTCATTCTCTTCAAGAATGAGTCCAATCCTATACTTCTAGGAACGGAAGTTTTCCACACCTTCTAGCTTCTCAACAAGCTTAGTGCTTGCAGACATCTTTTACCTGGAGCTAGGAAAATGACAAAAAAATGAAAATGCTCAAAATTGAATTCTGAACTTACCAAGAGGTGCACTTGGTTGAGGCGAGTAGCCTAGTGTGGTTAGATTTCAGAAAATCCAACTTTTACCACTTCAAACTTGATCAACGAATTTCTGGACTGGTACTTTTGGTTTTCTGGTACTTATGATACTCTGGTACTTCTAGTACTTATGGTACTCTAGTTTTCTGGTACTTATGGTACTCTGGTTTTCTGGTACTTCTGGTACTTTGTGAAAACTAGGGTTTCACATTCAGAGAGATCTAGGCACTGAAAAGTTTCACTAAGAATGCCAAAGTGATTCTTGAGGAAGAGCGCACTTTTCTAGATGGTTTTGGGGCTGAAATTATTCTTCAATAAAAATCCCTAATTTGCATGTACGACAACAGTGACGTTTTTCTCTCTCTTATGAAATATGCTCTCTTCAACTTAGCTCTGATACCATGTTAAGGTTTAAGCTACTATTAGGTTTCTTTTCATTTCACTAGATAACAATAGCATAGATAGGATCATTAAGAAATACACAATCACAAGAGACACATCATTTATCCTGGGAAACCCTCATGGGGGAGAAAACCCAGCAAAAACTTCCTTAATATAGATAGCCAATACAATGCCAAGAGATAACTCAAAAAAATACAGAAATTCCTCTCCCAAGAATGCGCCTCTCTCTCTCTTCCTTCTTCTCCAACTGCAACTCTGAACTTGCGCTCTAATGAAAAAGTGAGTGTGTGTCCAAATGAGGCGTTATCCTCTTTATTTATACAATCTGGCACGTGTGGACAGAGGTGTCTTTTCACTGGCAGGGCCGACTTCTTATTATGGGTGGTTATAACCACTTTTAATATATTCTGGGGCCGACTTCTTATTCTGCCTACTACAATTAGGGTTTGACCAATCCACAAAAGGGGATTTGGTCATTTACAATACCCGACATGATCAATCTGCAAAAGGGGATTGATCTAATGAATAATACATCAATAATAATTAGAATACTCTTTGCAGTTACAATATTTCAACAATTTTTGCCTTGATTTGATTATAACCAGAAAAACCATCAAGTAAGGACATCATTTGTGACCCTGCAACTTGCTGCAAAATCATTTCCATATTAGGGAGAGGAAAATGGTATTTTACGCTTGCAATGGTCAATGCACGGAAATCAATGCACATTCGGATCTCACTGGTCATTTTTTGAACGAGAACCAAATTGGAAACCCACTCGGAATACTTAATAGGAAAAATTATCCCAACTTTCAAGAGTTTTTCCAACTCCTTCCTAATAGTAGCTTCAAGTGTAGGGTTAATGGGTCTTTGTTTTTTCCTAACTGGTTTTATACCCTTCTTGATAGGAATGGCATGTTTTATAAGAGTAGGATCAAAACCAAGAATATCCTCATAAGCCCAAACAAAAACATCTTGAAATTCACGAAGTAACTTTGTGAATTTCAACTTTTCTTCATCAGTACATTGGGCACCCATCTTAACATTCTTTGGAGAATCAGTTGTCTCAATGTTCAAGGAAATGGTTTCACCCACTTTCCTTTTTGACTCCTCTTCTTTATGTTTTTCTTTGTTGCCTACATAACTCGATGAAAATAAAATTTCTAGAGGAGTCAAGCCCTTCGGAATTTTCTTATTTTTCATGGATATAATATCTTTGGGCTTATATGGTTCATTTTGTATGAAAGCATAGATGCTTTCATACTAGGGAAGACCTGTGATGACTCTACATTGTCAGGGATATGAGGACGATATAACTATTGAAAATTATAATAAATTCTTTGTGGAAGAAGTTGTTGAGTAGAAGAGGCTGCAAAAACAACTAACCTGACAGCCATTGAATTCAATTCCCTTTTAACATGAGTGATGTTAAATGATAATAATTTCGAGATGAGCATCCAAACATATTGGGTGTAGTGTTTCATTAACTTGTTGTTAGGATAATATATTTGACGTACAAGGTTCACAACAAGCTCAGAGTCCCCAAAAAATGTAAGGTGTCCACAACCCAAATTATAGGAATTTTCAATGCCTAACAATAATGCTTCAAATTCGGTGACGACGTTTGTGCAAGCAAATTCTAACCTATAGGAAAAGTTGTGAATTTTACCTACATGTGAGTACAAGATAATGTCGGCTCCATTACCTTCTTTGGAGCATGAGCCATCAAAGTGCATGTGCCACATACCATCATCCAGATCAATTTATTCTGGGTCAGTGTTATCTTCATCCGCAAAGATGGAGTACACTCCTAAAAACTCCTCAACATAGTTTACATTAGGTTGTGGAATACTTTCTATGTACAGTAAGATTCTTCCTTCCCTTAGGTCTATGATATTCTATCCATTCTAAGAAACGGATAAGTGTGTCATGTCAAGTAAAAGATATCCACCTGTCAAGGCTTGCCAGACTCTTCCTAAGATGATAGAATAATTACTTACTTACATGTCAATTACCTGGATATTAAGAGTTCTCATAATTTTAGGATGTGTGCACAGAACCAAAGTCACGTATTTGATTTCGCCCATAGTCAACTATTGTAGACTATTATATGAGAGCATGCTTCTATAATTTTTATTAGTACAAAATAATCCTAGCTCTTCCATAATAATTTTCAACATTACGCTTGGGCCCGAACCATCGTCAATAAGGAAACAATGGGCTATTTTGTCCATAATATTTACATAAATGACAAATGGGGTATTTTTTACAGGGTGTCTAAAACTATTTACACCTACTTTATTTACACTAGAATCCTCTTCTTTTACCTCTTCAAAGAAATTGGCTATGGTGGAAGCTTTTCCTTCCATGAAATTTTTTAGATGTTTTTGTTGCTCAAGGACGAAAACCATGTCTAGAAGAGTAGCATTGGCCTTGATATTATCCAATTGGTTGAGAATGTTATATTTGGAAGAGGGAAGAGGGCAAGGAGTTCCTTGACTGTCAGGAGTTTTAGTAACTTGTTCAATTACATCTTGCGAAGATGAGCTTGGGCTAAAAACAGTACGAGGGGGATCATATTTTCCTTTCGAAGAATAGGATTTATTCCTAGTGTTTATGATCATGACATCCTCTCGTTCTGTCCAATCTAGAAAAGCAATGGTAGTTTCAGGCCTTTTCCAAAGATTTTATCTCTGGCACTCTTCTTTACCTCACAAGTACTTTCCTTGTGATGTTCCTCGCAAAAGTTACACCAACTGCGAGGAATGATGGATTTGGGTTGAAAGTTGTTTTCATTAGGATTCCTAAAAGATGGTGAAGAAGAAGATGAGGACCCAGGAGTAAGTGAAGGGGTATTTCCTTTCGCTCGTATGTTATCATTCGGTTAATCATATCATGTACAAGTTGTAAGAGGGAAGACATGTTTGTTTGTTTAAATGAGTCTCCCTTGGGAAGACCTATTCTTTCCAGCTGTTCTTCATACTCCAGACAAGTATGCAGAGCAGAAGCAAGATTGTCAATAGATTTTTCTTCAAACCTATGATGATAAGGAGAAGGTAGAGCATTATAGTAATGCACAAAAGCAGATTGGCTCTGGGGACGAATAAGTTCTGGAATTTGATTATACAACTTGGTGAAACGTAGGTTGAAAGACTTGATAGTCTCACCATCTTTGTAGAAAATGTTATTGTATTCCTGTAACTGCTTGGTTGGGCTCTTAGACTACCCATAAGTAGATTTGAACCAGTAAACTAACTCTTCCTAAGTGGAAATAATATTGGGAGGGATATCGAAGAAATTTGTCGATGTTTTCCCTTCGAGAGAGTTGACAAACAGGCTCATAAAAGTATCATTGTCATTAGCGTCTATATTGTGACAGGCATTAGAGAATGCCACCAAGTGTTTGTTTGTAATGATTGTTTTATTCCCAGAAAATATAAGAATATGTTCTTTAAATTTTGGTAGCGAACGAGTGGCAGGTGCTAGATTTAAACGAGAGGATGCATGCCATGGGGTAGTAGTAGCATCTTCCTTGAATTGAAAGATTCCATATTTCTTTATGACCTTGTTGGGGTTGGTATTAGATTGGACATGGACCTAATGGCTATACAAGATACCAATCACTGATGAGGCCGAAGGCTAAGAAGATGAGGCACCTCCAGTGCCACCAGATCCACCCACGGATGCCATTTTGTGAATAATGGGTAAGGGTGAGAAATATGAACTAGTTGAATCAAACAAAGTTCTCCTTAGAGTACCTTGTTGGGTTGAAAAAACAGTGTTTCTTCTTCGTATTTCAGCGATAGGAGTGGTTTCAGGAGATAAACCTCTTCTTATCCTAGAGATGCGACGGTTTAAGTACATGAAAAGAAGATCAAAACTTTTTAGGAAAAGAAATCTACAGTTGATTCCTAGGCTACCTTTGCCTGGCCTCCCAGCATTCTCGAACACTTATGTCTTGTTCAATTACTGTCCATGAGCATTCAAGCTCAGCCTGGGTGTTAGCAGTTTTTAAGATGGTATTGAATAAAGTTAAAGCAATGTTGTTTTGGTCTTTAAGATCGGGCTCAATATTAGGTTACCTTGTAACAGGTACTGTCATGAGGAAAAGAAAATAGTCAAAGAATCAAAAACAAAAGCATAAATATTCAATGATAATCACAAATACAATCAACCAGAGAGATATGAAATATCTCCCCAGTATGGTTGCCAAATGAATTACCTTACTCAATCATTTCCAAATCTTGTCTGGCTAGGACAAGATAGTCGGGAATGTCACCCTTGGTTTTATAACCTCAAAATAATCATCTTAATCTATAAGTATTAATTACTAGGATTAAGTTTGATTTATTAATGGAAAGAATGTTGCAATATAAAATAAAGTTTATATAAGTTTCTGAAATATATATAGATTATAGAAAGTAAACATGGAAATCAAAAAGTGAAAAGTAACCAGGTCATCAATACGCATATATAAGATAGAATAGCAATCTGATTTATTTCATTCTGAGATATCAAAAGTGTTTTTCTCTTTACAAAACCCCTGTTAGGGCATGGACCAAAGTTTGATTTAGAGATCCCCGATGAACACCATACAAAAAGACTCTGACAATTAAGTAAAACCGAAATTTATAATTTGGATCATCTTTTATAATTTGGATCATCTTGCCACAAACTACTTCCAATTTGACTCTACAATATATTATTTATCAACCATGAAACTTAATTCACAAACAGACAAGAATACAGAAACTATAAAGGATGGATCAACACCTTTAAAACAAGCGTTTGAAAAGTTTAGTTCAATCTTGAACCTTGCTTTCTACAATAAGACCCTATTGTCACAAAGAGAATTAGGCTTTGAATAAACTCAAGAATGAAAGAAAACTTAAAATATCTTATGAAACCAAAAGAGAAAAACTTAGTCTTACTTTCTCCTTATATTCTCCCCCTTGTTTCTTCTTCTCATTCATCTTTTATTCTTTCCAAATAAGTTGAAGTAGTTCAACTACTTTCTTTAGTTAAGTTAGTTTGACCTAACTAATTAGTCTAGGAGAGGTAAATAATAATAATATAGTTAAGGGTATTTAATTAATAATATCTAGGTAGGTGGGACCCCTTGTGACTCCCGTAAATATATTCTCTTAAAATCATAAAATATAACACAAAAAGGATAATCATTTAAAACACATGCCACCCTTGTAGCTCCCTTAAATATATTTCAAATTATATATTTAAATATCATAAATAATTTATATCATATCCAAAAATATATATAAATATATGCATCATCCACATTATCCATAAAATACCAAAACAAAGCTTGTTGTCC
The DNA here is from genome assembly GCA_009831015.1 of Picea engelmannii. Classification (NCBI taxonomy): domain Eukaryota; kingdom Viridiplantae; phylum Streptophyta; class Pinopsida; order Pinales; family Pinaceae; genus Picea; species Picea engelmannii. Next base: position 689,794 of record ML783205.1, on the reverse strand, counting down.
AAACATTCTGAGAACCATCAACACTATCTTCATCAACTCAAATCATAAAAAGCACAATCTAAAAGCCATAGTTGCCACTCTGGGAGGCAATTTTCCTTTTTCCACTGTTGTCCCCCTTTGATTTCTCGAAAGTAGCATGTGGTTGGTTAGACCCTTGGGGTTGTATCTCAATGATAACATGGGAACATTTGTCTTTCAAATGCATGCGAGAAGACACAGATTTTGAAGAATCATTTGATCGAGAAGAAGGAGAGGCAGTTGCTTTTCCTTTATCTTGCACATGGGGAACATCAATTTTTAGTATTTTACTAGCATGTGAGGATTGAATAGGTGAATCAGCACAGGCACTATGGACATTAGGATTGATAGGTGGTGGGAGAGGAAATGACATATTGGGCCAGCCATGATACTAAGAGATAGTTGGGTTGACAATCTCTTGCCATCCATCATTTGCAGGGACTTTTGGTTGCAAGGACACATGGGGAGGAACGAAAATGTCAGAACTATTCTGAGGCTGGAAAGGAGGTCTTTCTGGACGAGGGTAATCCAGTTAAAAAACCAAGCTTGGAACAGCTGATTCAATTCTTGGGGGTCAACATTAAAATGTATGGAAACTCTAGGCCTTCTAGGACCTCAATTTCAATTTCCACTGCCTCTATTATTTCTGCCATTGTTGTCTCAACTGAAGAAACTCATATTGTAGCAGCATTTCGTCAATAAATAAGTTCTTAATGAACCATACATGACATTTTTCTACATGAATCAACAATTGGCTCATAAATTGACACGAGATACATGAAAATCCATCCATAAAAATCCATTTAATAATCGTCGAGTGAACAGGGGGTGATAGGGCTCATGGGACATATGGAGGGAGTATAATTAACGAAAATTGGTATAATGATAGGGGATTAATACACAAAATTGTTCAGCAATTAATTAAACAATTCAACTTTGTAATAAAATACCTAAATATCAGTGACCAGTCCTTGTTGTGTTATTCTTTGTCTCTTTTACACAGACTTCCTTTTTTATATTTATTTCACAGAACAGGGGTTTGGTAAGTGAAATTGGGATTATGAGGAGGATATAATGAGCAAAAAATGATAGAATGGCAGCGAACTGATATGGATATTGTTTAATTGAAAATAAATCAAAACATGCAATCAAAACACAACTTTGTTCAAACCTTCCAAAGTTTTAACAATGTTCCTTTTCAAAACAATAATTCAAATTGTTACTTCCTTTGACAATTTTGCTTCTTGTCTTCCAAATAATAATCTATATGCCCAAAACTATTTAATTACATCAGCCTTTGTATCCACATAATCATTATATGATAGTCATTACGAAAGCATTGCAATAGATATGAGAAACATCAATAACCTTTGAGCCATAATCAAATATTAACTCCAATACTAAATCCTTTTAAACTAATAGGAACGCGCATAGTATTTACAACCACTTATTTCCATCAACTATTTAAACATTGTTCAAATCAATCAAACTGGATTTGATAACTCATATTCGGGCCTCAAACAATTCACGCACAGGTGTCCTTTAAATACATTCAACATAACATTTGAACCAAATAACATGCAATACTTCGAGCCCAAGCTTTAAACAAACCATTAGGTACAGACTTATTCCAAAATTTCCAAACAAAGAATGCAACAAAATCGTGCCCAAGTAAGAAAGCACGCACGGTGCTCCATCAACCATTGACTGGAGTAAAATGATAACAATATCATATTTAGGGTTTAAGACAGCAAGTGGAAGGTATGAATAGGTGGTTCGACCAAAGGATTAGGTATTCGAAAAGCGCAGAAAATTCATGCATTTTCACAATTTACCATAGAGATATAACATGTAACAATGCTCTCGGTTGTGAGGATTACCAAAACGACATACTGCCAATTCCAACAAGAAAACAACATGAATCCAACCCCTCTAATCAACATTGTAAAACAAGCAACTAAGCACAAACCTGTGCCCGACCAAAAGCATGCAAAATGCTTCTATCAACTTTTGGGTGCATTAAGTTCAGACTGTGCAATGTTTTTCAGACCACTGTGCCAGTGAGGACATAGCAAGGTAGCTAACATCTCAGGGTTTTTCCAAGACAATGCACGAAACATTTTAATCTTTCACCAGTTCTCATTAAAACCACAGTGTCGAAATAATATGTGTACACTAGCCACAAGGATGAACATAGCACGAGCCACTTAATCAGAGACATCTATTAACAATCCATAGACAGGGTACTCGCAAAGCTCAAAGCTTTGGTAAGCCATAATACTCAACTTCAACAGAGATGCCAGACCCAAAACCCAAACCATGACCAAGCAGGATTCACTACCATTTTTATCCAATAAACCCATGCGAAGATTACACATAGCAAGGAGAGCATAACCATTTCTTTTTTTAAGTGCCAACGGTCCAGCATAATCACCATAAGAAACCATGGACACAACAACCAATACATAGTTCAAATATATCATAACAACTTAAGAAATCACACAGACCGCGAGAAATCCAGAGCCAAAAGTTGATTCAAAGGGAAGAATAACCATCATAAATGGAAGAGTAAGAAACCCATACCTGGAAAACGCATGCGCGAGGGAAAAAAAAGATTGTATATCTCCTTCCAGACTGAACAAAGAGGAACAGCAACAACCACCAGAGCCAAAACCAAAATGCAAGAATGACTAGGGTGACAGGCTTGAGGGGGAGTTTGAGTGACGTGCAGTAAATGCACGTCGTTTCTCCCTTCCAAACTCATTTAATTAAACGTATGAGCCAAGTCGATCCACCATAGCACTAAACACTTAATCAACCAAATGTCCATTTCCATATCACATTTTCATAGTGTGCCACCCCTTTGTAATGTCAAACTCTTTAAAATAACAATGTGCTAGAAACATTACACCATGTGCAACCACTTATGAAACTCAAACAAGCCGCATAACTATAGTAGCAAGGGTCTAGAGCACCCATACTTTGTCACAATAATACATAACATTAGAGATTGAGAATAGTTCTTTTATTCAAAAGAGCTCCATTATTATCCTCTATCAAGATCATTTAACCCATTTAATGCCAAGTTTAATGTGATATCAAAACCAAAAATGATAATAAATCTTTCATCCACGGGGAAGCCTTAACATATTTTGTGAAAGGATATCAAATTCATATAGCGCCATGTTTTAATCAACCAACCATCACACGTTACCCCAACATTTTAAACCATGATTTGAAATAATGAACTGTAGAAGATTGTGCGAGTACTATCACATAATCAAACAAAATACAAGTGTTGCATTTCCACCATAGCACCATAAGTCTAACAAGGGGATCCCACCTACTAGTTTATTATTAATATAGATATATAATAAAGCTTGGCAATCATTTGTGAGCATAGTATTCATCGTTGCACTTTTTAGCATCAACAAACGTCACATTTGAGGGGCATGTGGTGGTTGATGATGAAACAGAGCATGACACATCGCATTTTGAGGTGGAGATGCTCCAGATGATTGCCACATGGCCTTTGGAGGCCCTACTTTTCATCCCAGCTCCAATGACTTTCTCAATTTTCCAAAACATCCTCCTTCAAGGGATGACGTCACCTTTATTTTAGGGTTTTCTCTGTGTAAAATGGTGTTAAATTATTGTAAAGGGGCAAGACAAGGGTTGTTATCTCCTTGTCTTATGTTTTGCCCTAATATTATGGACAATTGTGGACAAATTATGTTTAGGAGGATGATATGAATTGAGATCACCTCATTTCATTTTTACATAAGACATAACTCTCCATTGTGACAGCGTATTGGACTGAAATTTTCACTAGCTATGAGCATTCTCTCTCAATTTGAACTTGTATTGTTTTTTCTTGGCTATTGGTGGAAATGTGATGCGCTAGGCTTGGAATTTATTTCTCTTGGATGTGGATAGTCTAAATCTTGGAGATAAGGGTTTTTTGAATGCTATTTATGAATTTGGTAGGAGAAATTTGCATTTATTTTCTAGTTATCTTCCTTTAAATTCTATAATTTGTCACTTGTCAAACCCTTGGGAGAAGTATAAGGGCATACACCCTCCCCAAGGTATTTTCATTTTCTTGTTTTGAAGGAGATTATTATGCATGAGTTGCCTTGGATAATTACAAGGGCGTACACCCTCCAAGGTATCCTTGTTTTGGTTTGCAAAAACTTAGGAATTACGAGGGCGTGCACCCCTAGGGAATTGCAAGTCAAATATTTTATCCAAGCTTAGCTTTTGTAAGGTCTATTGTTGTTCAAGGTTTTTTTTCCAAGAGAAATACAAGGGTGTATACCCTCTTGGCATGACCCTAAGAAGTCTAGCTATACTTGGGAACTACAAGGGCATACACCCCTAAAGGATTTAGCTAATCTTCTTCATCTCTTTGACCCCATCGCCCAATAGTCTAAGGCACTAATCAATTTCAAGTTGCATTGGAGATACAAAACAATTGCCTCGAGAAATGTAAAATTTCAACCTTTGCAAGTTGCTTTGAGGAGTCTTAAATCCTTAGGGAATCCTCTTTTACCCACAAATAAAGTTGTTGCACTAAGTTGTTTTCTACATCCACAAGGCTGCAGAAAATCATTAACCCTAGGTGTTAATACCTCACTAACTAACCCCTAATTTTCCTCCAATTTTCAGCTACTAATTCCACTAAGTAGGGCACACTTTTTAGGCTAGTTTTAAGGACTTTTCTATGGTTGTTTTTGTTGTTGTATGTCATTGAATGCTACATCCATAAGGCTGATAATTTACTATAGAGAATCATTTTATAACAGCTTGCTTTATTCAGTCTTAAAGTGTTATGCTCAAGTCATAATTGATTACTAAATTCGTTGATGATATTGCAAATTGATCTTGTGCTTTATATGATGATTTGGATACTTGATTTGTTGATATAAATTGTCATCCACTGCTGCAAATTAGGGACAGAAAGCTTAACTTGTTGTTCTATGCTAACATATAGCATTGCAAGGTGTATTTTCTTCTGTTTCGGGAAGGTACAGGTGCACCAAAAACTATATCTTCACTTGGTATCCATTTGCCTCTCTTCACTTACCTTTTGGGGGACTTCTCCTTACACTTCCTTTCATATATCTCATTCCCCCTATGGTCTCCAGGATCGCCTCCCATGAGTGACCTTATTCACCTCCCAAGTGTGGGACCTACATCAATGTGGCATTGGATGTAGTGTTCCCTAGTTGTAGCACTTGTCGTTGTGGTTGGGTCGATATTTTCCCAACCTAAAACTTGTGCTATAACACTATACATGAAGTCAAAATGCATTCCATAATAGAAAAACTCTTCTAGAATAAGACTATAGTCAAGGAATGGAACTAAAGTCCTAATTGAGAGAGAATTTCATAAATATGGAAAGTCACTAAAAATGGGAAGACGAGGTGTGGAGTAGCAGCACTAAAGTGGTAGAAGATGGTGATGGACCCCTCTAAGAAGGGGAAGAGGCTTTAGTTTTGTGAATGGATTTGCGTGGATACACGTACAAAGCTCTTTGGGATCCCTCACTGAATATTATGAGAGAAGATGGAGGAACCCCCTCTTTGAACCACCCCCCTTGCACATTTGTAATCAAGAAGAAAGAATCGAAGAAAGTGCATAGATAGGAGTAGAATAAGAAAGAAGAAGAGGAGAGAAGATTGAAGAAGAGGTAAAATCCAGCAATACTTCACAAGGAATAATTTTGGTATCAATATTTGTATCACCAATAACTAGTATTCAGTTGGGAGGACAGAACAGTAGGTTGAGTATGGTGAATTAGGACACAACTTTGAGGCTACTTATGTTCCATGGGATGGGTAAAGATGATGCACGTCGTCATTGGTTTACATGTTAAGATATATGGTCTTTAAAGAGGATCATGGATGAAGCATCGAAGATATTACAACTAGAGACCACCTTCAGGGACATATCTCTTACGTAGTGTATAAAATACAAGGCGATTGCGCCAATGGAACAGACTAGGTCCTCGACAGAGATTAAGAGATATGTGCTTAGGGAATTTCAAAAGCCTAGGTCAAAATCCCAATGTATCATTGAGATCAAAGAGATCAAGTAGAAGGATGGATAAACAATATGGGACTATGACCATTGGTTCAAGATATTGTTGGATAGGTTGGAATTTCATATCTAAGACGTTCATCACAGGGACTGGTTTATTGCAGGACTCCTACCCCATATTCAATTCCCAATCACCTAGCAAAAGCTGACAACTTAGGCAGAGGCCATGGATATTGTGGTGCACCTAGAGGTTGCACAAGGAGGTAGTGATACATCAACAAGGATGGAGCAGGTGCAATATCATATCGCAAATATCACAATGTAGTTACAATATATATCTAGGCTAAGGTGGTGCGGGAGAATCTGTGGTGTACTATATGTCGCATGAAAGGCCACCATAGGAGTGAATTTTCAACACTGGGGAACTACATGGTGACGGGTGCACTGAAACCATTTCCAACTATACCTCAAACTGAGTGGTACTATATTTGCAGAAAATGGGGGAATATACCTCCCCAGTTCCCAACACTACAAAAATATCATAATATTACGCATATTTCATTTTACGAGTTTTGCAAATCCATGGAGCATGATGTGAAAAATTGTCGATCACTTCAATTGATGCTAGAGCACACTACAGATGCCTTTCGGATCTAGGAAGAACAGAAAGGTGGGGACCATGGAGGCACGTATAGAGGAGGATACAAAGGAGTTCCTAGAGGAGGATATGGACGAGGATGTGGTTGTAGTGGACGAAGACCACCTATTTGTTTTAATTATGGAGAATTGGGCCACATATCATGTTTTTGTACCAAACCATGCTCTCTATGTGGGTATTGTCACAGTATCGAGCATGTCACAGAAGATTACCCAGATCTATTGGAAAAGTGGGAGGAGAAGAAGGCGCATTGCAATATGGTGACTACGAAGCCACGTGGATATAAGAAGATAGAGGAAGAAGTTGATGTATGGGTGGTAACCCAAGCATGAATTTGAATGAGAATGGGCTTAGATCATGGAGAAATCTCAAATCAAAACATGGAGGGAAATATTAGAAAAGTAGTACAGGCACCGCCTAAGTTTGACACTTGCAGCAAAAGAAATTCCTCTGCGACGTGAAAAGGGCTCTAGAGGAGGCTAGAGCATGATAAGAACTACAACGTGTGACGCAAAAGTCACTGGAGGAATCCTAGGTGCATGAATAAGTACAACGAGCAAACCAAATATCATTAGAGGAGGATCCCGCCCATGAAGAGTTGCCCCTCGCAACACAAAAATCATTGGAGGAACCTCATGTGCACAAGGAGACACAACGTGTGACAAAGAGTTCTGGAAGAGGCTTGTTATCCCCTACCCTAGGGATAACTAAGGAGATCATGTCTCAAGGCCCACAGGTCCTAGACATGGAGTATCGAGAGTCGGACAACTAAATAATGGCCCCAGAGGGCCCCTATTTTCTTCAGTGCAGTCCATTTATCAACAGCAGCAGTATCCATCCCACCAGTCTGGTCCTAAAGTGGGAGTAAGTCTTTCTCCATGAGGTAATGAGTTGGGGTATCATGGTATGTGCCACTCTGATTATTGAAGCACTTGAATATATTGCATTGAATTCTTCTTCATTTCATGACATCTGTTTGGAAATTATACTTTTTGTCTTGTTCATACCTGGAAGGGTGACATGGTGACCTAGTAAGTTGATCCCCTTTTAGGATGGGTTTCCACTAGGTGGGTCTGTGAAAGGTCATCGATTGTTCCCTCCATACTTACCACTTTCCATCTTTATTCCTCACACATCCCCTTACCTTTGTTTGGGAATTTGGATTGGCCACACTAGGAAGGGTTGTTGATGCAGGAGCATCTCCCACGTCAAGCGAGCCAGCGCGAAAGCGGAGGACAGCTGGACAAGCCAGCACAAATTTTGAAATTCCCTTAGATTGTTGTGCGATCTTAAATGAAGTCATTTAAGAAGAGGCGCACTTGTATATTGTAATCGGACCTTAAGCCTTTAGCTCTCGTCCTTAGTAGGTAGGAGGCATTTAAGATAGTTAATGCAGTTAGATAGAATTTAATTCTAGATTAGACAGTTTCTAGAGCGCAAGAGGGAAACGGGATATAGGCACCCTCATTGTGCATTGTAACATTATTGAAGCAGGAAGAGCATAGAAGAGAAGCAGAGAGTTGTGGAAGAACAACCATGTACAGAGTTTTAATTACTAGAAGAGATTGATTCAAATCCATGGTTTTGTGTTTGATTCTCTGTGTATGTATGTTGAATGTTATGCTCATGAGTATTTACTTATTGTTATGCATTTGCTTTACATGCTATGTATGAATGATTTCATGGTTGAGTTTGGAATCTAAAAGGAAGAGGGAATGAGTTTCAATTGTTTCTTTATTTGAGCCATAGAATTCCTGCAAGGAGTGCAGTTGAAGTCGTCCACAAGGAGTACGTTGACAGAAGGCTCAGATAGTTTGACTCTTGTTCTCGTTCACCAAAAAGTGAAATTGGGTTATAGGAGTCGTGCAAGGAGTGCACAGGTCAAATAAGAATCTCAAGGTTGCGAACCTGAGTGAAGTATCGAAGGACTATTGTTGCAGGAGTGCGTAGAGTCAAAAGACTTCAACACTTAGGAAGTGTCTGAAGATTGTCGCAAGGAGTGCGAGCAAGAGGTCTTTCTAAGAAGATGCAGAGTCGTGGAAAAGTACAGGTAGGATAGGCCTTCGAATTTGTGGAAAGATGGCATGGGGAAGCTGTGATACAAATTTCATAAGAGGCGTCGCAAGTTGTGCGCAGGTGGATGAGTTCCGCGGAGGAACACATAGTCATTTTGCAGATTTCTCAAAGGAGGAACGGACGGTCGGTGTTCTCCAGGGAGAATCCGCGAATTTCCATGAGCCGTCAGATCTAGCAGAGGTGCAGGGGAGGTACGACAGAGTAGTTCAGAGGTTCAAAGCTCAAAAGGGGCAGAACTGTTGATCTGAGCCACAAGGGTCGTTGGATCTATGCGTGGATTCGCATATCGGGGTTTCGTGGGTTAAAATTCCGTAAAACCACCACAGAGATCACGAAATCGTGACATGTGATATCCCAACGACTACGAGAACGGTGTGGGGCCACAAGAATCGGCAAGAGGACAGGTGGCACATCGCATGTCAGGAGCTCGTGAGTAGAAGGGTTGAGAACTTGGTGTCAAATGTCACAAAGCGTGAGGACACGAAAGGTGGCGAAGTGGCGAGAAGACCAGGAGTCGTCCATCTGAGGAGGACATGTGGCAGAGATCGAGAGATCTCGCGAACTCGGAAGTTCGCAGGGTGAGAGCCCAAAAATTGGGTGCTCAAAGTCGCGAAGACGCGAGGAGCGAGAAGAAAAATAGTCGTTGGATCTATATGTAAATCATGTCTCGAGGTTTCGTGGATCGAAACTTCGAAATATTGCAACGAGAATCGCGATATTGCGATACGCGAAATCTTGACGAGTAGAAGGACAGTGCGGGGGCCACAGCGGAGTCGGTGACGTGGACAGGTGACACACCGTATCGGAGCTCGGGGAAAGTAAAGTCCCGAAACATTGACATCAGGATTCGCGATCCTGTGAAGTCTGATTCCCCGATAAGTGAAGAGAGGGGATCGCGCGAAGGATTCTGTGGGTGCAGATTTCCCGATAGGGAAATAGAAGAACATTTGAGTTCTTCGGGCCGGTGAAGAGAGAAGGTCTTGTGAGCGGACGTGCTCATGCAGAGCGTGCCTGCGTCAAGTGGTATCAGAGCTCATTTCTTGTCTGTATATTTCAGGCAAGAGAGGCAAGAGGTAAAGAGCACTCTGATACACATCAAGTGGTATCAGAACACAGAAAGATTATTTTCTTTCTGTAGTAGAGAAGAGTAGAATTCACCATGCCGCTGAGAAGAGATAGGCAATCACCTGATCCAGAGGATAGGGAAATTTCGCGACGAAGAGGCAGGCAGATGGCAGATACAGCCATAGAGAGACAAATGCATGATCTCCGAGCCAGACTCGAAGACATGGAGACAGCGCAAAGATGCACAGCCAGCACAGGGGATCTGAGTGATTCCGACAGCGAAGTTGAGGCTGAACGAGAAGAGGAAGTTGCAGCCGAAGATGCATCAAATGAGCGTTTGATCAAAGCTATTTCCAAGATGGGTGCAAGAGCAAAGATGGACATTCCAGTTTACAAGGGAAACTTAGATGCAGAGGAGCTTCTAGACTAGATTAGAGCTCTAGACACATATTTTGACTATGAAGATATCGAAGAGGACAAGAAAGTCAGGCATGTCGTCACGAGATTAAAAGGACATGCTGCCTTGTAGTGGGATGAACTACAATTTGATAGGTGTTGCCAAGGCAAGCAGAAAATTAAGAGCTGGGACAGGATGATCGCGAATATGAAGGCGAAATTCATCCTGAGGGACTATCAAATTTCTCTATTCAAGAGAATGTAGAACCTGAGACAGAAGCTGATGACAGTGAAAGAATACACTGAGGAATTCTACAGACTGAACATCAGAGCAGGTCATCGGGAGAGCGATGATTAGAAAGTTGCCAGATACATGAATGGTCTGAGATATGACATTCAGGATGAAATGAGTATGATGACCATCCGAACGGTAGAAGATGCTTATCATATGGCTCTGAAAGCTGAAGAGAAGCTGAGCCGAAAGTAGAGTCAGAGGGGCCGAGGCAGGAGCCAGCCCAGAGGCAAGTCAGTTGCCCAGGAAAGAAACCAGAAGCCCAAGGAGGAATGGAAGAAACCTCAAGGTAAAGTTGAGAGAGGTGGAACCTCACAGAGAGGGCCATATGTTGAACAGCGAGGGCAGCATAATGAGAAGAGAAGAGATTATGCTGACAACAACACTTTTCCTCGTACTAGAGGAAGAGGTGGAGTAATCACATGCTTCACATGCGGGAAGAACGGGCACAAGTCTTATGAGTGTCCAGAGGAAAAGAAGGACATTGGAGAAGCTCACATCACCGAGGCGCAGAGGCGAGATGTTGAGGCCGAAGACGCAGAAGGTGGAAGATCGCTGATAATGCGAAAAGTCCTTTTGACACCAGAGAAAGAGGTGGAAAGTTCAGTCCAAAGGACCGGACTTTTCAGGACTGCTTGCAAGACCAAGGACCGAGTGTGCAAGGTCATTGTGGACAGCGGTAGCACGGATAATCTCGTTTCTACGGAGATGGTAGAAAAGCTGGAGCTGGAGACGACTGATCATCCAAGCCCATACAGAGTATCGTGGCTACAGAAAAGACACCAGGTAACTGTCACAAAAAAATGTTTAGTTGAATTCAAGATAGGGGGATATAATGATAAGATTTTATGTGATGTCATTCCTATGGATGTTTGTCATCTATTGTTGGGTAGACCATGGCAATATGACAGAAATGTGATTCATGATGGGCGAATGAACACATACACCCTGGAGAAGAATGGGAGAACACACATGTTGCTTCTGATAAAGGATAAGGAGGTGAAGCCGGAAGTAAGCAACGCAGTACTTCTCATGAGTGGGAAGGAACTTCATACCGAGGTTAAGAAGAAGGAGGATCCACAGTTCTTTGTGGTCAGAAAGTCAAGGATTGTTCTGACTAGTACAAGGGTAGATGATTTGCCAGAGGAGGTTCAGGAACTGCTGGAAGAGTTCGTTGACATTGTAGTGGACGAATCACCTCATTCGTTTCCACCAATTAGGAGTGTGAGTCATCACATTGATCTCATACCAGGAGCCAGTTTGCCAAACAAAGCCGCGTATAGACTGATGCTGCAGGAGAATGAAGAAGTTAAGAGGCAAGTCCAGGATTTGTTGGACAAAGGGTTGGTCAGAGAAAGATTGAGTCCAGATGTTGTTCCAACAGTACTCAGTCCGAATAAAGACAGAGGTTGGAGGATGTGTACTGACTTGAGAGCCATTAACAAGATAACCATCAGGTACAGATTTACATTGCCGAGGATGGATGATCTGATGGACTACTTAAGTGGAGCAAAGTATTTTTCAAAGATTGATTTGAAAAGTGGTTATCACCAGATCCACATGAGAGAGGTTGATGAACGAAGTCCTGAGGGAGTTCATCGGGAAATTTTTCATCAGTATTTGGATGACATACTGGTTTTCAGTAAAACAATAGTGAAGCATCTGAAGCATTTGGCTACAGTGATGCAGAAATTGCAGCAGGAGAAGCTATTGATTAATATGAAGAAGTCCTCATTCATGAAGACAGAACTCATTTATTTGGGATTTATTATTTTGGTAAATGAGTTGAGGATGGATCCAGATAAGGTGGAGGTAATCAAGAATTGGCCATCACCGAGGAACATATTTGAGGTGAGAAGCTTTCACGGACTGGCTAGTTTCTACCGAAAATTCATCAAAAATTTTAGTGGAGTTAGTGCAGCGATGATGGACACCGTGAAGAAGCAGCATAAGTCTTTTCACTATACTGATGAGGCTGAGAAGAGATTCAAATTGTTGAAGAGGAAGATTACGGAACAACCAATTCTGGTGTTGCCTTATTTTCAAAACACATTTCAGGGGAAATGCGATGCAAGTGGATTTGCAATAGGGGCAGTCTTAAGTCAAGAAGACAGGTCAGTTGCATATTTCAGCGAAAAGCTGAATGAAGCGAAGGTGAAGTATTCCACATATGAAAAGGAGTTTTATGCCATCATACAGGCATTGAAAAAGTGGAGGCATTATTTGATTCCGAAATAATTTTTTTTGTATAGTGATAACCATGCATTACAGTTTGTGACTCAACAGAAGAACTTGAATCAGAGGCATGTTAAGTGGGTTGAATACATGCTGAATTTTACATTTGTAATTAAACATATTTCTGGTACTGCTAACAAGGTTGATGATGCTTTGAGCAGGAAGTGTTTGTTGTTGCAGGAATTCAAAGTCAAAACATTGGGTTTTGATGATCTCAGAGACATGTATGTAGATGATCCAGACTTCAAGGAAGCATATGAAGCAACTGAGAATCCAGTTCTTAGAGATAGAAGCCAGTGGGCCGAATACGTGATCCAGGAATGATTGTTGTTCAGAGGTAATCAGCTATGTATTCCGAAATGCTCCATGAGGGAGAACTTGCTGAAAGAGAAACACAGCGGAGGATTGGTCGGACATTTCGGTCATGACAAAACGTTCGCAAAGCTGAGTGAATCATACTTGCGAGCATATGTCAAGAGATTTGTAGACAGATGCAGAATTTGCCAGCATTCGAAGGGAAGGAAACAGAATGTGGGATTTTATCAACCATTGCCCATACCTGAAAGACCGTGGGATGCGATTAGCATGGATTTTGTATTGGGGTTGTCGAGAACACAAAGAGGTGTTGATTCAATCTTTGTGGTGGTGGATAGATTTTCCAAGATGGCACACTTCATTCCATGTCAGAAGACCAACGATGTGACTCACATCACAAACCTGTTTTTCAAAGAGGTCATTCGACTTCATGGGTTGTCGAGGAGTATAGTTTCAAACAGAGACACGAAATTCATAGGGCATTTTTGGAGGACCTTATGGAAAAAGATGGGAACTAACTTGTTGTTTAGTTCAGCTTATCATCCTCAAACGGATGGACAGATAGAAGTGGTCAACAGGAGTCTGGGAGATTTGCTGAGAAGCTTGGTGACAGAGCACCACAGCAGTTGGGACAATGTATTACCGCAAGCAGAGTTTGCGTATAACGACTCGGTGAACAGGAGTACAGGACAGAGTCCATTCCAGGTTGTTTATGGCATGCAGCCGAGGGGGATTTCTGAATTGATGGATTTAGAACAGAATGCAACTAGGAGCGCTAGTGCAGAAGAATTCGTTGAGGCGATGAAGGAACTTCACAGCCAGGTGAAGGAGCGATTGCAGAATTCAAGCCAGGAGTATAAGCGCAGAGTAGATCAGCATAAAAGACAACTTCAGTTTGAGGTTGGTGGTCTGGTTTTGGAACATTTGAGAAAAGAAAGGTTCCCGAGAGGAACATACAATAAGTTGAAGATGAAGAAAATCGGACCCTGCAAGGTCTTGAAGAAGTTCGGGGCAAATGCTTACGAGATTGAATTACCCGATGGGATCAGAATTTCTCTGATATTCAATATCTCGGATTTGTACCCATACAAAGCTAAGGGAGCAAGAAAAAACGATGAACAGCCAGAGGTTCAGTGGTGAAACCAAATGCCTGTTGCAGAAAAGCCACAGATGGAGTGCATACTGGATAAGAGAGTGAGCAGGAGGACCAGGCGAAGGAAATACTTCGAGTATCCGGTTAAGTGGAGAAATCATCCAGTTGAAGATGCCAGCTGGGAGACTGAAGCAGAGATACAAAATCATGGACAGACCGTGCAGGAGCTCATGTATAGGTGCCCATGAAAGTTTTCAAGCGAGGGAGTATGATGCAGGAGCATCTCCCACGTCAAGCGAGCTAGCGCGGAAGCGGAGGATAGCTGGACAAGCCAGCACAAATTTTGAAATTCCGTTAGATTGTTGTGCGATCTTAAATGAAGTCATTTAAGAAGAGGCGCACTTGTATATTGTAATCGGACCTTGAGCCTTTAGCTCTCGTCCTTATTAGGTAGGAGGCATTTAAGATAGTTAATGCAGTTAGATAGAATTTAATTCTAGATTAGACAGTTTCTAGAGCGCAAGAGGGAAACGGGATATAGGCACCCTCATTGTGCATTGTAACATTATTGAAGCAACAAGAGCATAGAAGAGAAGCAGAGAGTTGTGGAAGAACAACCATGTACAGAGTTTGAATTAATAGAAGAGATTGATTCAAATCCATGGTTTTATGTTTGATTCTCTGTGTATGTATGTTGAATGTTATGCTCATGAGTATTTACTTCCTGTTATGCATTTGCTTTACATGCTATGTATGAATTATTTCATGGTTGAGTTTGGAATTTGAAAGGAAGAGGGAATGAGTTTCAATTGTTTCTCTATTTGAGCCAGAGAATTCCTGGAAGGAGTGCAGTTGAAGTCGTCCGCAAGGAGTGCGTTGATAGAAGGCTCAGATAGTTTGACTCTTGTTCTCGTTCACCCAGAAGTGAAATTAGGTTATAGGAGCCGTGCAAGGAGTGCGCAGGCCAGGTAAGAATCTCAAGGTTGCGAACCTGAGTGAAGTATCGAAGGACTACTGCTGCAGGAGTGTGCAGAGTCAAAAGACTTCAACACTTAGGAAGTGTCTGAAGATTGCCGCAAGGAGTGCGAGCAAGAGGTCTTTCTAAGAAGACGCAGAGTCGTGGAAAAGTACAGGTAGGATAGGACTTCGAATTTGTGGAAAGACAGTGTGGGGAAGCTGTGATACAAAGTTCGTAAGAGGCGTCGCAAGTTGTGCGCAGGTCGACGAGTTTCGTGAAGGAACACATAGTCATTTCGCAGATTTCTCAAAGGAGGAACGGAAGGTCGATGTTCTCCAGGGAGAATACGCGAATTTCCGTGAGCTGTCAGATCTAGCAAAGGTGCAGGGGAGGTACGGCAGAGTAGTTCAGAGTTTCAAAGCTCAAGAGGGGCAGAACCGTTGATCCGAGCTACAAGGGTCGTTGGATCTATGCTTGGATTTTCATATCAGGGTTTCGTGGGTTAAAATTTCGTAAAACCGCCACAAAGATCGTGAAATCGCGACACTCGATATCCCGACGACTACGAGAACGATGTGGGGCCACAGGAATCGGCAAGCGGACAGGTGGCACATCGCATGTTGGGAGTTCATGAGTAGAAGGGTTGAGAACTTGGTGTCAAAGGTCGCGAAGCACGAGGACACGAGAGGCGGCAAAGTGGCGAGAAGCCCAGGAGCCGTCCATCTGAGGAGGACAGGTGGCAGAGATCGAGAGATCTCGTGAACTCGGAAGTTCGCAGGGTGAGAGCCCAAACATTGGGTGCTCAAAGTCGCGAAGACACGAGGAGCGAGAAGAAAAATAGTCGTTGGATCTATACGTAAATCGTGTCTCGGGGTTTCGTGGATCGAAACTTCAAAATATTGCAACGGGAATCGCGATATTGCGATACGCGAAATCCCGACGAGTAGAAGGACAGTGTGGGGGCCACAGCGGAGTCGGTGATGTGGACAGGTGACACACCGTATCGGAGCTCGGGGAAAGTAAAGTCTCGAAACATTGACATCGGGATTTGCGATCTCGCGAAGTCCGATTCCCCGATAAGTGAAGAGAGGGGATCGCGCGAAGGATTCTGTGGGTGCAGATTTCCCGATAGGGAAATAGAATAACATTTGAATTCTTCGGGCCGGTGAAGAGAGAAGGTCATGTGAGCAGACGTGCTCGTGCGGAGAGTGCCTGCGTCAGTTGTACCTTTCTTTGTGGGAAGAAGGGGCTAAAGGCCTAGAGGGTTAAATTATCTGGCAAGAGTTAAAATCCAATTTTGAAACCTTTGAGATGCTTCACCTAGGGATTCTCGAGAAAGCAAAGAAAATATTCTTAGTAAGAAAAGGGAACCCATAATATACATAAACACTCAAGGTACTAGTTGATGGATAGGAGGTCTCATCACAAGTCGTCCCATTATGACCATGGGCGTGTAGCGGTATGAAACTACCACATATCTGGTCACCAAACTAGGGTAGTGGCTCTTAGTGGCATAGCTAAGATAAAGGGGGTCTCATCACGAGCCAGCCTTCTCATTTCCGTGAAATGTTAGTGGATAACACTATCACCCTGGTCATCAATCCAGGACAGTGGCCCTCAACTTTTCCCTTGAAGCACAAAAGAAAAAGATCAAAAACAATAAAGATAAGAGTAAAAGGAAATGAATGGGCTAGGAAACAATAGAATTTATGACAAGGTGAAGCTCACCCTCTACAAAGGCACCTGTTAGCACATATGTTTGTAGGGGGGGTGCTTTCCCTTAGGATGTGGGCCCTGGGTGAAAAAATGCGAAAAAATGGGCTAAAAAACCCACCAAATGCATTTTACCCGAAGTCTTTGGATGGCCCGATGGATTGGCGCGTCATAGTTACTGGGCACGTTGATCTTAACAGTCAAGAGGGGCGCACTCATATCAACAGTCACGCTCCATTGCGGGGTCGGAAGGTGTGTACGTTTTAAAATTTTAAGAGCGGGCCGCAATCGGAACCATGGTTTTTGGAAAGGGACGCGTCGCAGTTCATGGTGAATTGCGGGGACAAAAGCGGTTTGCTTTCAAACCACCCTTGGTTGCGCCCACAATCATGCAATTGCATAGGTTTATGGCCCTAGGTCACATTGAAGATGGATAAATGGAGAGGAGTTGCACCAAAGACCGAAATCGTATGTATTGGTCACAGAAGAAGATCTGCTTGGCCTCAAGACGTTGGGATTGACTCGAAAAATTTGTATGGCACCACCTAGAAACATTCATGAGTGTGAGGCCCTGTCCTGATCCCGATGAAGGTATTTATTGAAGATTGGGGGCGGCATTTGAGACCTCGCCTCACCCCATAAATGGAAAGTGTTGCAGAGCGCAACCATGAAGGCATGCTAACGATAGGAAGCTTCCTTATGGGCAATTTTTCTTGTAAAGCACATAATTGTTCTTAGCTCGCGTCTGACACGAGTAAACTTGCACAATCTAACAGAGCAAGTGCCGACTGAAGGATTTGAAGTCAGTGGTCCAATCACACTCCTGGTGGTTGCAGCATTTCTGGGTATTTATAGACAGTTTTGATATTTTGTTAAGGTCGATGGTTGAGCAATGCTCCCGTATTGTAAAATTTTGATGAATCTTCTGGTTCTCTGGTTATGTATTTTGATCTGAAACTTCTTGTTTAATGAAAGTCAACTTCTTTTTCATCCTATTTGCCTCTAATACTGAAGTGTCCATGATTCAAGGATTCACATGGATTGTTTTGATTGTATTGTAATGTATGTTTGATTGCAGTGTTGTTATTTACGTTCTCAGTTTCCTGAAGTTTTGAATCCAAGAGGATCTTGTATTTGAAGCTTTTCCTCCTTAGGTTGCCGGAAGACTTGATGTCTATGGTAGACCTCTACACTCTCCTCACCAAAGTCTTCCCTCTATTAACCCTTACTCAAACTTATTGATTGAAGTTAATCAATACCTCACCTGCAGGTACATAGCAGCCTAGTTTTCTGAGTTAAAACGATATCATCTTGAGTTTGCGCCCATTTGACCTCTTTAAAACCAACCTGTGACATATAAACTCTGATGGATATTGGGCTTACCTTCTCTGCAATTAGAGGGTGACTTCTAGTGCTATTAGCACCCACAGGTGAGACTTACATGTCATTGTTATTATTGCACCCTATGCCCAAACACTTACCCCATACCACCTCATACACTCGCATGATCTGGACTAGGTCCCAGCTGGGAAACACCCCAAACTCAAGAAAGGTTAGCCCAATAGGACACCTAAGACCTTCTCCAAACCAAAATTGTCAAAATGCATAACGTCTTTGAGCATTTTTCTGGGTTAAGGGGGGTTTGATGCACATGTTTGGGTAATTTAATTATTGGATGTAATTTACATGTAATGATCCATGTGACTTATGAACCCCTGGACGGCGTACTTATTGTTGTTGCAAGACCTTGCTCGGTGGACAGGTACATGTGAGGGAATGATTATTTGGGACCTTAATGAGGGCTTAAAGCCCACATATGGATGTTGCAACCCTAGCCAAGGGTAAGAATAAATTGAAGATTTGCACCGAGAAAAAGAAGGATGTTGCCTTTGGAGGCACCCTGGCAGACCTAGACCTTAGGGGATCTTTCTCTTCTTTATGGACGTTGTCCCTTGAAGGCCCAGGATGTCACCATCATGACCCTGGACGTCACCCAGAGCTAGGTTTTTCATTTTGGAGGGAGTTGTAAGCTTGGTGGCACGTGTGGGCATCATCTAGGGCCTCTAGAGGCCAAGCGTTCTACGTTTTAGGCCCAACATTCCACCTTAGGACCTCAATGTCACCCTAGAAGGGCATGATGTCACCCTTGGAGGTGTCTTTAGATAATAATTAATTTTATTTATGTCAAATTTTGATTTTAATGTAAATTGGCCAAGTCGACCTTAATTTTGACCTAAAATTAATTAAGGGTCAAAGTTTTGTATAAATAGAGATAAAGTACTATCATTTTATCATAATAACTCCTCACACAAGAGGAGAGGTCTGAAATTTGTGCCCTAGTAAGGGCTATTGGCTGAAATTGTGAGGCGCACTCTTTTATAAGGCTAACTTTTGCAAGTTGGATCAATCTTGGAAGCTTCTATGGTAATATTGCATAGTATTTTCATGATTATTCTTGATGCAAGTAAGTAAAATCTGCATTTTTTTCATCTATTGAATGGTTTATGTTGTTAATGATTACAGTTGTGTGAGACATCCTCCAGGACACAGATTGAGTAAGTCGACCTGAGAGAAAGTCCATGAGTTGGGTGTGCCCATGAGTTGGGTGTGTGGCTCCTCTCTGAGATAGAGAAGGAACGTTGTGTGCCCCTATGTGGGGTGAGGAATCCCATGAGTTGGGTGTTCCCATGAGTTGGGCGTGTGTTTCCTCTATGAGACGGAGATGGAATTTTGTGTACCCCTGTGAGAGGTGAAGGAGCCCATGTGATGGGTTTGTTATTCTACTTTGTCCAGAGAGTTGAGATGATACTCCAAATTATTCTCCTATGCAATGTAGTGAGAAAGAAGATATGTTGAGTTGAACGTGCCTCTGTATGAGCATAGGTGAATGTGTGGAAAATCCCATGAGTTGGGTGCATCATTCTGAGATAGAGATGAAACAATTTATTAGCCTCCTTTGTGCAGAGAGTTGAGATGATGTGATACTCCAGATGATTCTCATGTGTAATGTAGTGAGAAAGAAGATATGTTGAGTTGGATGTGCCTGTGGTTGAGCACGAGTGAACGTGATCCTAGTGGTTGAGCACTAGTGAGTGTGATTCTCCTGTGAGACATAGCGAGATAGAGATGTGGACATCCATGTGGTTGAGCACAGATGGATATGCCCCTAGTGGCTGAACACTAGTGGGTGTATGAGATCCCTTTCTATATTGTCCAAGAGTCAGACTTACCTGTAACCCTATTTGTGATCTAAATGGTATGGGTCGTCCCCAGCATAATGTAAAAGATAATTAATATGGTAATTGTTAATTATATTTTGAGTTATTGAGGTCGGCCCTATTATGCCAATAGACACATCATTTGATGTGATAAGTCTTATATAAATTAAGGTGAATCCCCATTGAGGAAACACACTTATCATTCTGTCATCTCATGATTTCAAAAGTTGTGGTCTGAAATTATGAGAATTACAGCACCCTCTTGTGTGCTAGGTTTGGTGATGGTGTGGGAGGTCTTTCTCTTGAAGAATATAGCAAAGGATTGGTTGGGTTTTCTTCCCTTGTTGGGAAGGGTTTCCCAGGACACTTCTTGTGTTCTTATGCATGGTTATTCTTCTTGTGATCTTGGTTTGTTGTAGTAGTTATGGTTCAATTAAAAACTAAACAGAAAACGTAAAGTAAATCCATGAGCCATACTTCATTGAAAATTCAACATGGTATTAGAGCAGGTCCTGAAGATGACCATCTCCACATCAGATATGGAAGGTTGTGGGAGATTGAGCTGCCAAGTACCCCACTGTTGTTGCAAAGGGAAGAGGATCGAACCTATCTTTAAACTATGGTAAAGGTTGAGGTGAGGAGGTTTGGCATGTTGTTGGAAGAATAGAACAGCAGTTGAGGAGGGTTGGATGATAAATGGTTGTTGCATTTGTTTATGGTTCAAGTACATGATAAATTAAATAAACCTCCTGCTTGAGCCTAGAACTTAGTGAAAATTAAACATGGTACAAGAGCAGAGTTCTTGAAAGAACCATTGCACAAGTTTTCTAGCAAGTCGTCACCTCCCAGTTGCAAAAAAGTACGACCCTCTAGGGTTTTTGAAAAAGTATGGACCTCCCTTTTTTGCTTGTTTCAGCACCTTCCACTGAAACGTTGGGGATAAATTTGGCATAGGAGTGTACGGCCTCCTTCAGCGCATCTCCAAAGACTCTCATATTTCATTTCCAGAAATTTTGGATTTTTGGCCCTAAGGTTTCTAGGGTTCCACAATTTTCTGCATAAATTTCAGTTCTAGGGATTCTACAGCCATCTGGTATTCCTGTGACATTCTAAAGGCTTTTTTTTGGCAGTCATAAGTCCAAGGAAACCCAAAAGTTTCTATCCTAGCCTACCCATTAGGTTTTCTAGCCTGGTTACTAAGGGTTTGTGGAAGAATCTGCAAACAATGAGGAACAAAACCTTGGTGGAAGATAGGCTTGATGGATCAAGTAACTTTGGTTCCTGGAAGTCAAGACTACATATCACCCTGGAAGAGGATGACCTAATGAGTGTAATACAAAAGACTCTACCAGAACCAACTACTGATGAAGAGAAGGAAGAATGGAAGGAAGATGACGTCAAGGCAAGGAAGATAATCATCTACTCAATGAGAGATCATATCCTACCTCGTATTTCCAACCTGGAGATAGATTATGAAATGTATGAAGCATTGAAGAATATGTTTGAGAGTAACAACACCCTCGGAGCTCTTACATTGAAGGGTCAGCTTCAAAATATCAAGATGACAAAATCTAGCACCATTGCTACCTTCTTCATGAAGATTTCAGAGATCAGATATCAGTTGGGTGCCATTAGAGAAACTATATCAGACAGAGAACTTGTCTTGACCACTCTCAATGCTCTTCCAAGATATTGGGAACCATTTCTTCAAAGTATCAGTGGTAGAGAAGAACTACCTACTTTTGGTCATCTATGGATAGACTGTACCCAGAAAGAAATCAGACTTATAGCTAGAGGAGTGCAAGACTCTCCTCATGATGACAATCATGCCCTAGATTTTCATACAAAGAAAAGAGGAAGAAATAGAAGAAGCTTCAGTAAAGTATTTAAAGGTAAGAAGATTGCATCAACTTCAGGGCATGAACATAGAAAAGACAAATCAAAGATTCAATGTTTCAGATGTGACAAGTATGGACACTTTGTGAGAGAATGTCCTACCAGGAATAAAGGAAGACAACTTGCCTCCATTGCTTATGTTGATCCAGAGCCACCTCAGAGAAATGAAGACATAAAAGATGAAGCATTCTTCTTTTGAAAACTCACATATGGATTCTGCTCAAGTAATTGGTATTCGAGAAAACAGCTTATACAGGTTGACTATCTGACCAGTCCAAGCCCTATTAAATGATACTATGAGCTTGGGTGAGATATGATATAGGAGACTTGATCATATACATTATAAATCCCTTCCCGCTCTAGGTAAGATGGTAACATGCCTTCCCTCTCAGCATAATGGTGTTTGCAAAGGTTGTGCTCTTGGAAAAAATGTCAAGGGTTCCTTCTTGAACAGTGACAGCAGATCCAAGGGGATCTTGGACTTGATGCATCCAGATGTTTTTCGACCCATGATCGTTTCTTCCTTGAACGGATATTTGTACTATGTGCTCTTCATCAATGATCACTCTCAAAAGACGTGGATTTACTTCTTGAAGACCAAGGATGGAGTCCTTGCAAGATTTCAAGAGTTTAAAGCTCAAGTTGAGAACCTGACTTGGAGGAGGATCAAGGTGTTGAGATCAGATAATGGAGGAGAGTACACCTCCAAGTATTTCAGTGATTTATGTATTGAGGCAAGGATCAAGAGGGAGTACATTGCTCCTTATAACCCTCAGCAAAATGGGGTTACAGAGAGGAAGAACATAACCATCATTGAGCCAACCAAAGTAATGATACATGATCATAACCAACCTATGATTATGTGGGTAGAAGCATCCATGACAGTAGTGTATGTTGAGAACAAGAGTCCTCTCCAGATTTTGAAGAACATGACTCCCGAAGAAGCTTTCACCAGAGTGAATCCTGAGGCTGGACACTTTAGGATATTTGGGTGCCCAATATACTTTCATATACCCAAGGAGAAGAGGTCCAAGCTAGACCCTTCAGGAAGAAAGAGTACATTTGTGAGGTACAGTGAATCTTTGAAGGCATGTTGAATCTACATCCCTGGTCAGAGACAGATTGAGGTGAACAGAGATGTCATCTTTGAGGAAGAAATATCCTTTCGAAGATCCAGAGAACCTCAGATGGAGATTGACAACGAGACAGTACCTTCTCCCCCTTCAGCAGTTCAAAGGGAGATATCCATTGATCTAGTTGATCCAGTTTCTCCAGTGGATGTTCCCATAGACATTGTAGTAGGCCATAAGAGGTCTAAATGGGCTCGACAGACTCTGCAGGAGGAAGAGGGACATGAAACTCCTTGAGGCACATTCCGAGAGAGAAAGAGACCACAAAGGTTCTTGAGCTATGTTTCAGCCATGAGCCACATCATTGATATTGAGCCTTCTTTTCATGGAAAAGCAGCAGGTCAGCAGGTATGGCAAGATGCCATGACAGAAGAGTATCAGTGCATCATGAAGAATGATGTGTGGGATATTGTTCTGAGACCAAAAGGGAAGTCTATAGTGACTTCCAAGTGGATCTATAAAATCAAGCATGCATCTGATGGAAGTGTAGAGAAGTACAAAGCGAGATTTGTGGCCAAAGGATTCTCACAAGTGGAGGGAATTGATTATGAGGAGACATTTTCTCTTGTATCTCGTTACACTTCCATCTGTACGATCATTTCCCTAGTTGCATCCATGGGTTGGAGACTACATCATATGGATGTAAAGACATCCTTTCTCAATGGTGAGATTGAGGAAGAAGTTTACATCGAGCAACCAAAAGGATTCATGATACATGAGAAAAAATCTCATGTGTGCACGTTGAAGAAAGCCCTGTATGGACTAAAGAAGGAACCTCGTGCTCGGTACAAGAAGATGGATGGATTCCTGATGAGTGTGGGCTTCATCAAGAGTGTTGTTGATCCAAACCTATATTATCACATTGTTGGTGACAAGTGCCTGATCTTGGTCCTATACATTGATGATTTATTCCTCACCGGTTCAGAAAGTCTTATTGTTGAATGCAAGCATGCATTGACTTCTGAATTCGAGATGAAGGATCTGGGTATGATGCACTACTTCTTGGGACTAGAAGTATGGCAGAGGACTGATGAGATTTTCCTGAGCCAAGGAAAATATAGTGTGGAGATATTGAAGAAGTTCGGTATGAGGGACTGCAAATCCATGCCTACACCGATGGTGATGGATCTGAAGAAAATGAACGAGGATTCTACTAATTCAGGCGAGATTGATCGACACCTTTGTCGACAGTTAATTGGATCATTGATGTATATGGTTAACACCAGACCTGATAAATGTTATGCAGTGAACGTACTCAGTCAGTCGAGACAGACTCATTGGATAGTAGGAAAGCATGTATTGATATATCTACGAGGCACAGTTGGATATGGCCTGAGATATGCCTCTGGTGTAGACATGAGATTGCAGGGATATGTCGATGCAGATTGGGCATGGAGCGTTGTGGACTGGAAGAGCACATTTGGTTGTTGTTTTACTTTGGGATCTGCCATGGTTTCCTGGTGTAGTAGGAAACAGATCTATGTGGCTTTAAGTACTGCATAAGCAGAGTACATAATGTTATGTGTGGTAGTTCGCGAAGCAATGTGGCTTCACAAGATCCTTGCAAATTTATTTGGTCATGAGATGGATTCCATTATTATTCATTGTGATAACCAAAGTTGTGTGAGGCTCTCATAGAATCCTGTGTTTCACGATAAATTGAAACACATTGAGATCAAATACTATTATATCAGAGATATGGTGCAGAGGAAAGTAGTACACATGCAGTACCTTTCTACACATGAGTAGATTGCATATGTCTTCACCAAACCGCTTGCCAGGACGAAGTTCGAGTACTTCCATGAGAGACTTGGCTTGGTGGATAATGCCTCCCTAGCTGAGAGGGAGTGTTGATGATTGCAGCATTGTGTGACATTCTCCAGGATCCGTTCTCCTCTAGATTGAGTTGATTCGACCTGTGAGAGAGCCCATGTGATGGGTGTATCATTATGTTTTGGACTGAGTTGAGTCGATGTGTGGTCTCCTGCCTTTGTACTCTTATGGACTCAAATGAGTCAGGCTTGAGATGGTACTCCAAATGATTCTCTTGTGGACTCAGTTGAGATAGATATCTGTTGAGTATAACGTCCATGTGGCTGAGCACAGGTGGACGTGTCCCTAGTGGTTGAGCACTAGTGGACATGTGGATCCCTTGCTATATTTTCTGAGTGTAATATTTACTTGTAACCCTAATTGTGATGTAAAGGGTACAAGTCAACCCCACCATATGTGAAAGATAATTAATGTCCGTTATAATAATTAATTATATTACTGAGTTATTGAGGTCATCCCTATTCTGCCAATAGACACACCTATTGTTGTGTCTGGTCTTGTATAAATAGAGGTGATTTCCCCATTGAGGAAACACACACTCTCACACTTGTCACTTGTCATTTGGAAATTTCAGACCTACTTGTAAGGTTGAAGTGTGCACCTCTCTTGGGTGCTAGTTTCAAGTTTGTAGAGCACCCTCTTGTGTGCATATAGGGTTTATGGTTGGGGGATCTTCTCTTGAGAATATAGCAAAGGATTGTTGGGTTTTTCCCTTGTTTGAAAAGGGTTTTCCCATGATAATTCTTGTGTTAATGTGCATGGTTATTCTTCTTGTGATCTTGGTAATTGCAGCACTTGTGTATGGTGTTGTTGCATTTGTTTATGGTTCAAGTACATGCTAAATGAAATAAACCTCATGCTTGAGCCTAGCACTTAGTGAAAATTCAACAAGGATAACATAGCTTATGTCCAACCTTAGTTTTTAGGAAATAATAATATAATATTATTCCCTTAGAGATAAGCCCTCAAGCTTATCCCTTTTTCCTAGCCTTTTAGCCCCTTTTATAGGCTCTTAGCCCCATCCATTTCCCTACCTAGTGGAGCTTAGTCCCCCATTTTCTTGTATCGTGGTCGGTCTACACGCAACGATGTATTTATATTAATGATATGAGTATTTACATATACAAAAACAAGCTCATTGACCTTTAGCATGTAGGGTCTCCGGCCTAATCATCACATAAGCCTCCTAGCTTATAATCACTTGGCTCGCCAGCCTATAAAACATGTTACATTTACAATTGCAACTAGGGCTCGGTCTTGGGATATCACAATCTGAAATCCTAGAGGCTTCAATCTCCTCATCATGGACCTCATCTGTATGATTCTGCCTCAATCTACTGAAGATTGCATCCTCATCAAAGGTAACATCTCTGCTAGTCTCTATCTTCCTGTGACTAGGGATGTAGACTCAATATGTCTTCGATGTCTCACTATATCCAACAAATATACCATTCTTTCCTAAAGGATCCAACTTGGATCTCTTATCCTTGGGAACATGCACATACATTGGACAGCCAAATATCCTCAAGTGGCTCACCTCTGGATTTTCTCCTGTAAATATTTCTTTCGGTTTCTTGTTCCCAAGTATACGGTGAGGACTTTTGTTCTGCACATATACAACAGTGTTGGTTGCTTCTTCCCATAGATGCATTGGTAAATCTTGATCATGAATCATATCCTTTATTGCTTCCATTATCATCTAGTTCTTTCTTTCTACCACACCATTCTACTGAGGATTGTAGGGAGTAGTGAGCTCCCTCTTAATCCCAACTTCTCCGCGGAATGATTTGAAGTCATCTGATGTGAAATCTCCTCCATTATCTGACCTTAAAATATTTATCTTCTTTTCAGAAAGATTTTCTACATGGGCTTTCAATTCCTTGAACTTGTTGAAGACTTCACTTTTTTCTTTCAAGAAATAAATCCAAGTTTTATGTGAGAAATCATCAATAAATGAAACATAATATGCATACCCGCTAAGTGAAGTGGTTGTCATCGTCCCACACATATCTGAGTGCACAATGTCCAAAAATCCTTTGGCTTTGTTGTCATTTCTTGGAAACAGACTCTTCACGGTCTTGCCTTGTGCACATCCCTTACATATACCATCATGATTCACTTGAATCTGTGGAAAATGTGTCACCATCTTGCTCACGATTCGTAATTCTTTGTAGTGTATGTCAGCAAGACTTCTATGCCATAGCTCACTCAGTGTTACTGTATTTTGAACTAATGTTGAATCTGAGTGTCCCTTTAATTTGTATAGACCTCCTTCTTGAACACCAATCACAATATTATCATCAATAGACTTTCCTCTTGGCCACATAAGAAATTCACCATCAACGAAAGAAACTCGGAATCCTTTCTCATCCAATGCTGAGATAGAAAGGAGATTCTTCTTCAAACCAGGCACATACAAAACATCTTTCATCTTCATAGGCTTTCCAGAATCCAACCTCTAGGAGGCTTCTCTTATCCCTTTAATGGGATATTGATAGTCATCATCGAGCTTCACCTTATGGGGTGAATCCTTATGAACCAAATTTGAAAGAGAATCCTTGTAACCGATCATGTGCTTAGAAGCACCACTATTAACAAGACATGTGTCACATCCATGAGTGATTGACCCTGTAAGAGTTGATATCAAAACATATTCTTCACTTTAATCATATTATTTTGTTCTTTTGTGAGCAGGTTCGTCGTCTTATGCGGCATGAGCATTATGTATTCTATACTTTCCTTTTTTGATCTGATCTTTTATGTGAGGATAGTCTCTTGCAATGTGTCCCATCTTCTGACAGCTATAGCATTTGTAACTTGAATAATATTTTTTAGTCTTTTGTGTCTTTTGTGACCTTTGAAACTTCTTGTGGGGATGAACCTCTTTTCTGCTCTTCCATTTTCTTGTATGTGCTTCTAGTGCTTGATTTTCATCATCACCCAACTTTTCTTCTTTTGTTGTCAATCTAGCTACTTCTTGAGTGCAATCTTCCCATAGCTTGCTAAAATTTGTTAGCTTTCTTCTGAAACAGATTCCCTGAATAAATGATTCCCAAGACTTTGGGAGACCATTCAATGTAGTCATTACTATCTCAGCTTCTTCAAATGTGTCTCCAATGGCTTCAAGTTTTTCTCTGATTTGAGACACCCTCGTAAAGTAGGATTGAATGGTTTATGAATTCTACATCTTCACATTCTTGAGTTGTGTCCTCAATGTCATCTTTCAATTGATATTCTTGCCTTCATATAGTTAGGATAAAGCATCAAACATCTAATTTGGAGTCTTCAATGATGAGACATGAGGGATTAAGTGATCCTTGATAGAATATGCAATAATCCTTTTTGCTTTAACCAGTTTCTTTTTGTGCTTTGTCTTAGCTTCATCTCCCTCTTGCTCTTCAACTTATTTTTCAATGAAACATTCTAGATCATTTTCTTCTAGAATGAGAATCACTCTATATTTCCATGCTTGAAAGTTATCAGCACCCTCAAGCTTCTCATCAAACTTGGTGTTGGAAGTAATTTTGCATCAGGATCTTGAAAAATATGACAAAAATTGAAATTTTGCAAAAATGAATTTTGATATTACCAATGAATGCGTTATGCCAAGGCGACCTCCTTTATTCGAAAACTATGCTCCAAATACAGCCTTTAGATGCCCAAAGGTCTTGACCTAGGGTTTCATGAGGAAACCCTAATTTTTCAACTTTTGAATTTTTTAGATCTGATCCGAGGGAAAGATGTGCCCTCCTTAGGTGACCTCCTTGATGTATTTATCTTATCCAATTTCCTTCAGAAAGTGGGCGATGTAATCACCTAGGTTTTCATGTGAAAACCCTAATTTTCCAAAACTTGTCAAACTACAAAACTAATTTGTGGAAAAGGTGCACTAGACTTGGGTGAGCCTTTCTATGGTCTTATATTTCCCAGCAAGTTCCTCTAGACTGTGAAGATGGCTTCTTTCAAGGTATCTCTTATACCATGTTGAGATTTTACTTAAGCAGTTAAAAGTATTCAAAATTCCTTAATATTCAATTCATTAGAATATTAACTGCATGAGAATCATTGAAAGAAAGACATTCATAGTATACACAAAGATTTATCTTGGGAAACGCTCTTGGGGAAGAAAACCAAGCAAAAATTATTCAATATAGATTCATCAACCAAGTACAATGTCAATATAATGCTCTCTTCAAGAGAGATATGCCAGAATATAAGATATACACAAGATAAACAAGAAACCCTAGCTGCAGTAGGGTAGTGCACCACTTCCCTAGATAGATCCTTCAAGAGATAATCAAATGTCTCCCCAAATACACTCCTATTCTATTGTTGCATCTTCTTCTAAGGATAGTGAACTTGTCCTTGAGATAACTTGTGTTATATCTCCTAAATGAGACGCCTAGCCTCCTTTATATAGTGAATGAACCATCCTCTTTTAACTTGGTCAGGGCTGACTTGTAAAGTTATCACTTTCTCATTTGTATTTTCCTTTTGTAATGGATCAATGGGGCCAACTTTACAAATATTATTTAGCATTATTATTTTAGGGTTTTGAATTGATCAAATACAATAAGAATATCTTCCGAAGCTACTCAAAACTTCAACACTAGTATTAATGTTCCACCCAATTAGCTTGTTAGGCGATATTTTCATTAATTAAACATAATACATTCACATCGTCGTTTGTTCCAATATTTAAGTCATAATTATAATTATAGACTGGGGGGAAACGAGGTGTTTATACAACATTATAAGCAAACCAATGCACTATCCAAATCACATTATTAGCCATAATACTTAAGGAAAACCTTTAGTTGATGAGTTTCCATATACATGCATACATTAAGGGTCAACAAATCAGTGAACATGAATGCAAGACTAACATTCAATCAATATAAGCATCCAAGGATATAAAATATGGAATGATGATGCCAACAAAAGTGATAATCCTTCAACAAACATGCATCAAGAAACAACACTTTGGCTTCAAAGCCAAAGATCCTCCAAATGTAACCTCCTTGGGTAGGGTCTTCAACCTGGGATAAACCTCATGTTATATGAAGGGTAACAAAGGGAAATTTGGGTACCTCTTGAGTTGGATCCAGGGTGGGTTCTTCCTAAGGAGGAGGTGTATAGTCTACTAATTGCAACTCTTGGGTGTTGACCTCGTAAATTCCCTCAAGATAGTCAAGTTAGGACACATCAATTTGAAATATTTTTTGTTTCTAAAATTTATTCCCTTTGAAATACTTCTCATCACAATTATAGCAAAGTTTCAGGAATTAACATCTAACTACATCTTCTTGAGTCAACTTGTGGACCCATAAGGGATTAGAGGGAGAGGAGGTTGTTCTAGGTGACAAAGGGGTGCATGGATGGGGAATAAAAGGGGTTCTTTTGCTCTGTTCATTTGCCACCACCTATGCTTCATGAGCCAATTGAGAATCCTTCAACCAAGTAGTTGGGTGAGCCATAAAGATCTTTGCTATAATTTCCTTCTTCATACCACTGATAAAAAATTATTTGAAAAAAGAATCAAGCATGCCCTCTATGTGGATTTCCAATTCCTAAAAGGATACTATAAAGCCTTCCATTATGCTTGTATGGTTCAATTTGGTCAACCTTCCCAAATAAAGAGTTTGTTTTTTAAAACAAGTATAGATGGCTTTGACAAACTAGGTCCAGGAAATGTACCCCCAAAAGGATTCCTTAGACAATTACCATCGTTGCCAAAGTTCCCTATCCAATTATAACACACCCACTTGGAATTTCATCAAGTCATCAATAACTTGGAGGGTCCAAAAGTAGTGTTCCATCTGAGTAAACCCAAAATATGGGATTGAAACCATCAAACTTGTTCAAATATACTTTGGGATATCTATTCAACATACGGTTATCCTAAAAGGAGGATCTATTACTATGGTTATCTTGAAAGGGTGGTTTATTTTGATGCTCTCCATCCATGAAAGTTTTCCCACTTGGGGGATTCACTATGATACTCCCACCAATAGGTCTCATTGGGTATGAAGTGTTTTACCAATAGATTTAGTTGAGTTTTTACATGTCTTCTATCAAAGAAATCATACTTTCTAGGGATGTCATCTTATAAACTTGTGTTTGAACAACTTTGTTCAACTCAAAAATTGAGTGTGGTCAAGCTCCATGAATTGATGTCCATTTGGGTGACTTTGTTGTCCATGGTTGAGTTTCAATCATTTGGCATGTAGTACATGGGTCCACCTAAAAGATTACTAGGGAGTTATAACAACACGATCAACTTTGAACAAGGAGGCTTTTAAGATAGGTCACCTACAATAGTATGAGGGGGTCCACATAAAAAGTGTTACTTGAAAGTTGTACCAATGCAATCAATTATCCACAAGGAAAATTTTGAGATAGGTCTCTAACAATAGTATAGGTTGGCCCCATACTTATTTTTACTATGGTGGGAGGATTATTCTTGACTGCATATTATTGTAGTGATTGAATTTACAAATTCTTTATATTCCGAAAAAAAAAATGTTTTTTCAACAACTTGTTCTATAGAAGCTAGGGTTTATAGGGTCCTACATAAAAAGGAGTGGCAGGGGTTATAGCTCTCTGATATGTTGAAGGGTTTCCAACAACATTACTTAACCAAATATTTCATGGCACTAACAAAGAAGGCTAGGTCATACCCTTAACCATACTACCTGATTCCCATGTACTAGAGAATAATCTCATCGAGTGTTGTTCTTGGTGTTCTATAGTAACAAGAGAACTAGTATTTTTATGTAAAGTTGGTTTCAGGCACACCTAGGGGCTTTTGATATACCTGATTGTATGTAAAATATTGAATCCATAAGCAGATTATGTTTGATGTGGTACTACTCAAAGGGGTACTAATATAGGTTACAAGGATTTATAACTGGGTGATGCTACTTTTATGATCTGCATGTATTTTTCCCCAACCACAGGTTTGCATAATGAATGACATATCTCTGTGTTATTTAAAGACGTCAAAACAAATCCCTAGCCTAAAAAAAATTGTCTAAAATTTGGAAACGTCCTTGCTTAGGAAAGAGCTATGATACTACTTGTAATGTACTTAACTAGTAGAAATAGTAGAACATGAACAATATTCAAAGAAATATAAATGCAGAAAATTAAATATAAGATATAATGAGATTAAACATGCAAAATAAAACCCCTGTATTGATAATTCCGAAAGAGAACAATGTTCATAGGTCTCTTTGAGGAGGCAACCTCCTTTGGGTAGAGCTCTAATATGGTAACAACAAAAAATCACATAGCCTTCTAGATCTGTAAATAGTTTCTCACTAGAAAACCATAACTACTTGTGTTCCCACCATTTGTGAGTACCAACCACCTAGTTGGAATTATTTAATAAAGACGACCCTTTTACATTGAGTAACTATCCAATAACTACCAAATGGGCCTTATTCAAAGAACATGGTCATGTACATTAAGTGACTAACCCTGAAGTGGGAGGTTAGGATAGGGCCCCAGGCCCTTACTCTAGCAAAATGCACAAGTGCATACCTATAGCTACTAACTACTTTACACATTAGGTGGAATTTGTTCCTACAAAAAGTAGCTAATGCTCAAGTAATAATTTAATTTTTAGAAGAAAATATTATTACTAGATTTGGAATACCTACAACTTTAGTTTTAGATAATGCTTTTGTTTTCCAATCTACGGGATTTTAGAATTTACCCCTAACAAAGGAATTATTCTAACCTGGTCTTTAGAGTTTTTCTTAAAGTGAATGTTAGGATATTATATATTAGGGTTAAAAGACCAATTTGGTCTAATATTCTAGTCATGTGTGCTTTTAGTATGTTTCTTTAGTGTGCTTTTGAACTTCGTTGATCTGAGGGTCACCATTCCATCTTGTGCATATGTGATCCTACGATATTCATATTCTCAATTATATATCAGCAATTCATTTGAGTCATTCCAATTTATCAATCCATAATCTCTATTTAAATTTCATGGAGGGTCATTTGTTCATGATGTCGATAAGATGTTGCATGGAGACTAGAATGATCTATTAGATGTAGTCCCTTCTTTGAGAAGTGATACAAATTTTCTATTGCTTTGTGATGTTTCCATTTCTAAGGATTTTACCACGTAAATCTTGGTGTCTTGATCTCTGATTTATGTCAATGATATATCTATGATGTTTTTCCTTGTGATTTCTCACCTATGAAATCCTACACCCGTAATGGAATGGTGTTGTGAAATATTTAAACAATAATTTATCTAAGATAATCAAAAGCATTGTAGCACAAAGATGACACGATTGGCACAAGGCATTGATATGTGCCTTAAGTGCAAATACAATAACTACCAAGGAAACTATTGGTACATATTTATATGCTCAGGTTTACATAATGAAGGTTTTTTTACCCATCCACTTAGTGTTTCCTTTTTTGTATCTTGTTGTGAAAACCCTACTTGAGGAAAAGCAAGGCATAAAATACAGGATTATTCTCTTACTTATGCTATAATAAGATAAAGGCTAGAGAAAAACTTTTGGCCCATCAAGAGAAAATAAAACGTTGGTTTGACAAGGAAACCACATTGAGAAAGTTTGAGATAGGAGATTTGGTACTTGTATGGGATAAATCTCATAAAATAAGGGGTGATCAGGCCAAACTAAATCCCCTTGGTTTAATTTAGTATCATATAATTGAAAAGCTAGGGGAAAATGCAACTTGATTGTATAAATTATAAGGAAATGCTTTCTCATTGCCTACCAATGGCAAGTTTTTTAAGAAGTATTTTTATTAAATATTCTTGTGCAGATTTTATTCTTGCACATTATGCCCATGTTTTTGTTATATCTAGAGTTGAAAAGGTCAATCAATGTTGTCCCTTTCATGCATAAATTTAACACAATGATACATTAATGATTTGATTTTCAGTTTACTACGCTTAGCTAAACAAAGAGCCAACCTTTGTTGTTTATTGTGTACATCATCAAGAGGATTGTCCATTAACTGAACATATTTTTGACATTCAAAATCAATTATTTCTTATTTCATCATTCTTAGAGAAAATGTTTGCACCAATGTGAACACTATTTTATTCCATATTAGTTTTCATTTTTCAATATTGATCTATACATTAGTATGAGTTCCAAAACACTACCTATATATATGGCCATTACTTGAAGCACCATCTTAGATTTTATACATACATGTTGAGGGTGACATGAACAACTCCACCTAGGCTATGGACATCTCGATAGTGGAGCAACACCTAGGTAGCTATATCTATTACTCATAATAACTTCATTTATTATATCCCTACTTTACATCATATGATATTTACAAGTTTTCATGTGTGTGTGTGTGAAGCACTGTTTATGACATGTCTGTTAAAAATAATTAAAAAGTACCTAGGCAAGTGTTTCTCATCACCTATGCACCTAAGGGGTGAGAAAGTGCCTAATGTGGAAACTAGTCATTTAATTTGTGAGAGACAAATTAAAAGGTAACTTTTTGAGACTTAGAAAAAGTGGGTGAATAAAGTGATTTTATTTCCACTGTTGATCTCATATAATCTCAATCGTTGGATGAGAGGACTCTTCACCTTCCCCCATGAGATCGACTAGGGTAGGAGGGCGCACCCATTCTTGGGTAGTTGAATCATTTTTTAGAGAGAAAGATGAGGAGGTCGAGCTTCAAAAAGAGAGGAGGTATTTTGCAGAGTTGGGGCATGCACTTCAAGGAAGAGAGATATCACGTACTTCAAAGCAGCAGACAACATAATACAGTCCATAAAGTACGGATTTATTGAGGTCGTATAGCCATTAATGTGCACATAAATCGAAGAGGACAGCAGCTATGTTTCTGGGGAGGTTGGCATGCATTGCAAGGCATCCAAAAATAATTTATTTGCACAGAAATCGAGGGTACTGCTGGGCAAGTTTTTCTGTTGAGAAAATTAGTATAGTTTGTACAGACTTGGCACAGTTTTTGAGGGTCGTACAGTTCAGATTTTTTGGGCATGATTTTCAAGGATATTTGGCATGTGTTTTGAGATACCATTATGTTGGGTATTCCATACAGCCATATCAAAAATTTGGTATAAATTTCAAGACAGTTCATACAACATTTATTGCTGGGAAAGTCGTACAGTTGTACAGATTTCTTGGACAAAAATCAAGGAGCATCTTCAGGACTTTTTAGAAGGAGATTTTGCTGAAAAAAAAGTCTGAGATAAGTTTCTATATTTTCTGAAGATGAATATGTTGTAAAATAATTTCTCTAAAGCTCACAAATAATAAAATTCCTTCTCTCATTGGTTTTCCCCTTGTGGGTTTTTCCAGGGTTGTTGTTAGACCAAAAATTGTTGGAGTTATTTCACACACATCTAGGATTTATTTTTTCTAAGGTTTTTCCTTGTTTATTAGTCATAATTAGTCATTATCCAGTCTCCTATATTTTAGGGGAGAATAGTCCACCTGGAAAATATTCTCTTTCAGTTGACACTTCAGTTTGACAAATTGAGTTGATTTTAGATGTTGCATTGGTTTTATCACCATGCAACATTGGTATCATCACCATGCTAATTCAAACTTGCCTTGGCATAATCACCAGATTTGCGCATTACCCTTGATTCCCTGAGTTAACTCCTCACTACTCTATGTTCAGTCGGTTAATTGAAGACTAGTTGACTAGTTAACTCAACTAGGTGGCAGTTCACTCCCATAACTGCCTAAGAGACTAGACTAGGTGGAAGTTCACTCCCGTAACTGTTGGTGTGTGTCCAGATCACTCTAGACCACCACTATGGAACATTGGTTCTCCTCCAGTGCGCACTCATTGAGTTATACAGAGTATATTATGTGTAAATTATTCATTATTCACAACGGTTAATGAGAATTCTTTCATTCTTTCTCTCCTTCTTCTTCTTTCTCCAATTCTCTCTGTAAATGTGTGTATTATTGTTTATATAGATCTATTATGTGCAGGTTCAACACATTTGTTGAAATATTGTAACTGCAAAGATTATTCTATTTATTATTGATGTATTATTCATTAGATCAATCCCCTTTTGTGGATTGATCATGTCAGGTATTGTAAATGACCAAATCCCCTTTTGCGGATTGGTCAAACCCTAATTGTAATAGGATAAAAGAGAAGTCGGCCCCAGAATATATTAAAAGTGGTTATAACCACCCAGAATGAGAAGTCGGCCCTGCCAATGAAAAGACACCTCATTTTAGCGCCTGCCAGATTGTATAAATAACAGAGGCTAGCGCCTCATTTGTTCACTCACTCACTTGTTCATCAAAGTGCAAGTTTGGAGTTGCAGTTGGAGAAGAAGGAAGAGAGAGAGAGGTGCATACTTGGGAGAGGACTTTCTGTATTGTTTGGTTTATTCTCTTGGCATTGTATTGGCTATCTATATTAAGGAATTTTTTGTTGGGTTTTCTCCCCCATGAGGGTTTCCAAGGATAAATGATGTGTCTGTTGTGATTGTGTATTTCTCAGTGATCCTATCTATGGTATGGTTATCTAGTGAATTGAAAAGAAACCTAATAATAGCTTAAACCTTAACATGGTGTCAGAGCTAAGATGAAGAGAGCATCTTTCACAAGAAGAAGAAAAATGTCAATGTTGTCGTACATGAAAATTAGGGTTTTTTATTGAATAATATTTTCAGCCTCAAGACCATCTAGAAAAGTGTGCCCTAACCCAAGGAATTCTTTGGCACCTTCAGCGCACCTTTTCAGTGGGTATATCTCTCAGAAATTGAAACCCTAGTTTTCACAAAGTACCAGAAGTACCAGAAAACATGAAGTACCAGAGTACCAGAAGTACCAGAAAACATGAAGTACCAGAGTACCAGAAGTACCAAAAAACCAGAAGCACCAATCCAGAAATCTGTTGGTCAAGTTTGAGGGGGTAAATTTTGGATTTTCATAAATCTGATTGCACCAGCTTACTTGCCTCAACTGGGTGCATCTATCTCCTGGATCAGAATTTCAAAATTTGAAGTTTGAAAAATTAGGGTTTCCTCATAAAACCCTAAGTTGCAGTTGCAGTTGCAGTATCAATTGCAGTTGCAGTACTAGTTGAAGTATCATTCATAGTATCAGTTTCAGTCACCCTTGAAGTTTTTAAGAGTTAGTGATCATTGTCATTGCTACCAGATGGTCCCACTACCTGCAAATGCTATCAGAGGTATGTACTCACATATGTTTAAATTGTTAAGCTTTAAAGGGTATTTGCATGAAAAGGGATCTCTTGCCATGGATCCAGAAGGATCACAAGATCCAATACATTCAGAGGAATTATGCAACCAAGGTGTGATTATTCGGATATGCATCTATTTGTTATGACATTATTTTGATCAATGTTGCATTTTGTAGCTATGACCATTATACTAACCTTTGATCAAAATTAAAGTCAAGGTATTATATGGATTAAAGTTGAGATCATAGAGTTTATTCTCTAACCCAACCTTTTGTCAAGAGAGCATATTGTCTTAGTACAAGAAGACAGGTTGAATAAAGCACTCGTTATCTTGAGTGAAGAAGACTTGGAAGAAAAGCAGCACACTCATTCTTGAGGACAAGGCTCTAGGTTCCAAGTTTGATTAATTAAGTTGATAAGATTCAAAGTTGCACATGACAAGTTGATAACTAGTCTTTGAAAAGTACTATACCTGGTAGCATGTGAGCATATTGAGATAAATGCTTAATGTAATCATTTGCCTGATACAAACTAACATCTCCTTTAGGAGAAATATCTTGTGTTAGTTCTAGGTTGCCATGGAGGAATGTTTGACCACAACACTATAAGAGTGTTGACATCATTTCGTATTGTATTTCTTACTTTTGATCTTTACTTCAGACAGGTCACAAGTGATAGATCTAAAGGAGCTACTGTGATGATTATTCGTGCTATTGTTTTATCTACTATTATCAAAAGAGTATTATTCTTGCTTGTTGACCTTGTTTTAGGTCACCGGTAATAACCCTAACGAAGCTATAGTGAATGTTGCAAGAAGACAACATATTATATGGGACATGAAGCAGACTATGTACATGACCATATGCAGTCATGTACCAAAGAACATGAAGAAGAAGTTATCTCTTGAGATTTAGAGTATCGCATATGAAGATTGATTGAAAGGAGCAAAAGGCTCCAAAGATTACTGAACATTAGAACGGGAAGCAAATCTCATTTGAATCCTAACTCTGTCTTTCATATTTATACTTGGTATTCAACACCAAGCATACCTTGTAAGAGATAATGAAGTCCTTGTAGACTCAAAAGAAATCGTGAGTAAGCTTGATCTCATAAAGGATCAGATGAAAAGACAAATCCCAAGACTGGGATATAGATGTCGTGAGAAGACTAGATCGTAGCTTCAGAAACTTCTAGGAGATATGAAATCTTCTAGGAAGATTCCCTTGTTTTAGTAATAGAGAAGGAAGCCAGTCAGAAAGACTAGGATATGGATTCTTCCGTGAGATTAGAAGAGAAGTTAATATTAACTTCCAAGATTGATCTATACAGATCAAGCATGTTGCAGATGTTCAAAGCCTAATGTGTGTCCAGAGAATTCTCCCAGCAAGAGGGAGAAGACTACAACAAGACACTTATTGAAGAAATAGTTCCAGTATTTATGAAGACAACCAGAACAACCATGAATCATATATAGTATGAGATGTAGGGGGAGCAATCCCATATTTAAAAATTGAGTGGCAATTGGTGCAATACATTAGTTGTGTCATGGAGACATGACTACAATGAAAGATAGAGTTACCTCCATGAAAGAAGAAGAGCTATCTTCAGCATCAGTTATTGAGCCACTCTCAATTTCAGATGAAGTTGTTGCCATGATGGAGTAGAGGAATTACTCCCAGACTTCAGCAGTCACAATGAGAATGGAGCAACCATTCTCAGCTTCAGAGAAGGTGTAAGTGCAGAGTCCCAGTTCCAGAAGGAACAGTTGCAGAAAGAGGAGAGGACATACTCTCAATCAGTGAGACAAATAGTTCTTTGCAGAAAGCACATAGAGCTAGCACATGATTGTGCAAATTGAGTTGCAGCTAAGCAAGTGTACCATATTGGTACAATGTAATGAGAAAAATTGATTTGAAGATTGAAGATAGAAAGAATCATGTCTGACAGTAGAAGGAAGATCTGTACATGTTGAAGAAAGCTCTTAGAGATTGATATGGCAGAATTGACAGTTTCCTGAAGAGCTTGGGCTTTACCAAGAGTAAAGTTGATTCTAACCTTTATCTCAAGGTTATGAATGATGATCCAGTGATGTTACTACTATATGTAAATGATGTATCCTTGATAAGATGAAGAAAATCTCATCACAGATTGCAGAAGAAGCTCGCCACAGAGTTTGATGGAAGACCTAAATGCATTATTTCTTAGGTCTTGACGTATGGCAGAGCCCGGAGAGGATCTTCCTTAACCAAGGGAAGTATGCAGTTGAAATCCTGAAGAGATTTGATATGTTGGAGTGCAAGTCCATGAATACACCCATGGAAACAACATTGAAGCTCCTAGTCGAAAGGTTGGAGGGTCATGCGGATGAAGAGCTTGAACCTAACCCTTCGGCTTGTATCTGCATGGTTGGATGACAGGGTTGGCAGGTAGGTATAAGTTTTGTGTGCCCGGGCTTGGGATGGCTCTGTCTATAGGTGAGCGTGACGAGCCCACCCTTTCTTGAATAACCCGGCCTTTCTTGGAAGGTTTACTTCCAAACTGGCTTATTTTAGCTCATAAAAGACGCGGAGTAAGGTTTGTCAAAGCAATATTTTAACACTTTGTGGGTCTCGACGAATCGTAACATTGTGCCTCTATGGAATAATCTCGTAAATGATATAGAAAAGGCATTGATCGAACTAGACCCGATCTATTTTTTATTCGATTAGCCAAACCTTTCTAAATCCAAGCGGGTCATCTACGCCTCTCTGGGGAGGGAACTAACTAATTGATTCGGAGCCCTCTATCTGGAATGGACTGGCATACTTAGTAATTATCACTTATTCATCAGAATTGATTGATGCCATGTTGTATAGACAGATCATTGGATCGTTGATGTATCTTGAAATATCTTTGATCCCGCCGATCGAGATATTTGCTACTGATCTACTATTATGTCTTGCAGATCTGATACACTAGGGGTTTCTGGATGCGTTTCAGTTGTATGTTTGAGATCTTAATGGTTATTGCATGTGCATGTGGGTTATTACATGTGCATGCTGCATATTTAAGGTTTAAACAACATATAAAGGATGCATGCAAAAGTAGAGAACATCAACTGCCCAATATCATGTATAATAACGGTTCGAGCATGGAAATACAATAGCCTACTGGAAATATAGAATATAAACGTCAGTCAAATCTCATGGATCAATATTGGAATACAATCAAATAAAATAAAAATACACGTGATCAGAAGATGATAGCAGATCTGATGCATGCACAGTTAGATCGGCAAAAATATGCGATTCCGGAGAAATGTGGTAACCGCTAACAGCTGGAAAACTCGTCCGGAAGAATGGACCATCAAAATGCACCGGAAACTGCTCCAATAGAAGCGCCCTAGCCTCTAGACTGAAATGGATGAGTGTTGGATCTCGGATCCGGTCTCTAAGGCACTGGATCTGGACCCCTAGGGGGTTTGCGCACCTCCTGGAACACTGGATGTGCCCAAAAGGATTCCACCCACGGAATCTTCTACTATATGGCTCAAAACGATCGTCTCACCAAATAAGGAAATGGGTCAAAAGGATTTGTCTGGATCTGCTCTGAAACTCTACATGCAACACCAAATGTTTGTCCGGAAGAGCTGCGCCCTAAATGGCTGAATGAGTCAATCTGCAAGATTCCACCGTCAGAAACTGATGATAGATGGCTCAATAGAAGCGCCCTGGCTGGATCTCAAATGGGTTGGAAGGAAACTACAATCTGGATACGGGTCTCGTGCAGCTCTCCAAACCCTCAAACTAGCTTGCGCCCTCACTGGCTGAGTTGCGCACTCTGTAATGGATACTCATGAAAAGTACGGTGAAATACCTGGATGGTATCTCCGATGGACTAGGGTGCGTCTCTCAACACCGAAACCAATCAATGGTGGTGGTTTCCTCCAGAAATCCACAAAACAGTAAGGTCGGCTCTCCTGCTCCTCTATGAACTCTCAACATCAAATCATAACAATGCATAATGAGGAATTAGGTCAAATTCCTCCCGTTATACCTTTCCCAATCTAATTCACCATTGACCTCACTTAAGCTAGGCATTTTTCCTCCTAAAGTGATTAATTAGTCAATTAATTCCCCCTTTAACACCTTTTCATTCTAATTCTTCGTTGACTTAGGCTTAAGTGACTTTTCTTAAGTATTTTGGCTTAATTCATTGTTTAGCCATCAATTCCTCCTTATTTCTCCATCTTGTTCTATGTTTGTGCCTGACTATAATTTACGGGAACATATAGACTACTAAGTCACTCCCTGCTGGCCTACTCTTGGGAACGAGACATCACAGTCCTCCCTTCCCGAGATTGTTTGTCCTCAAGCAATATCAATCCTGGGTGTTGTAAGATATGCTCTCCCTCCCATGTGGCATCATCCACTGGAAGACCCCTCCATCTAACCAAGCACTCTCTGATGATCCTACTCCTCAATCTGCACTCTCTCTGCTCTAGTACCTCCTCTGGCACCAGTTCCAACTGACCCTCCTCATCCAAGGGTGGCAACTCCTCTGAAATACTAACCTGTTGTCCCACAGCCTTTTTAAGGCAAGAGACGTGAAAGACGTTATGAATCTTGCTACCTTCCGGTAGCTCTAGCTCGTATGCCTCCTTGCCTATCCTCCTGATGACTCTGTATGGCCCGTAGAACTTCGGCTTCAGCTTCTCTGCTCCGCTCCTCTTCAAGGAGGATTGTCAGTATGGCTGTAATCGCAGGAAAACCAAATCCCCTATCTCAAAACTGCGCTCAACTATGTGTCAGTCTGCATATATCTCCTGCTGATTATGAGTGGACTGCAAGTTCTCCCTTACTAATTGAAGAATCCTTTGACTCTCCTCCACCCAATCCTTGGCCCCCGGGACTTTGTTGTCCCCAAACACAATCTCTATAAAGGAGGGTGCATCGTATCCATACAATGCCCTGAACGGTGACATCCTAATAGACATATGGTAAGTTGTGTTGTAGCAATACTCACCCATATTTAACCATCTCACCCAAGTGTGTTGTTTCTCCCCCACATAGTTCCTCAGATACCCTTCCACCCATTTGTTGACGATCTCTATCTTCCCATCTGTCTATGAGTGGTAGCTGGTACTCGTGGCTAGCTCTGTGCATGTCAATCTGAAAATCTCATGCCAAAATGCGTTGATGAAGCGCCCATCCCTATCACTGACTATCTGCCTGGGTAACCCGTGCAACCGGAATACCTCCCTGAAAAACAACTCTGCTACCTGTATGGCCTTGTAGTCTATGGGTATGGCGAAGAAATGTGCAAATTTGGTCAGTCTGTCGACCACCACAAATATACAGTCCCTGCCCTGCACTCTAGGAGGCCTGTAATGAAATCCATGGAAATGCTCTCCCATTTCTGCTCTGGAATGGGTAGAGGTTGTAGTAGCCCTGTGGGGTGTGTCTGCTCGGACTTGTTCTGCTGACAAGTCGTGCACTCTCGTATGTGTTTCAGCACATCATCCTTGAGACCCTTCCATGAGAATCTCTCCCTGATCTGCCTATATGTTTTGAAGTACCCCTGATGCCCTGTTGTTGGCAAATCATGACACACCTTCAGAATCTTCCCCTTCAGGGTGGATTCTGGAACCAAGTAGATTCGGTTCTTGTAGAAAATGACATCATCAAGAACCCGGTATCTATCATCAATCACTTGTCCATCCATCACCTCACAAGAAAATTTGTTTTTGGAGATTTCCACCAACAAATGAGCTTTCCAACCTGTACAAATGTCCATCATCGAACATCATGCTGGCCTCCTAGACAAGGCATCAGCCACGATATTCCTTTTTCCCTTGACATACTCAATGTCAAATTCAAAGGCTTGGATATTTCAGACCCACTTCTGCTGCCTCTCACTGAGGTCTTTCTGGTCAAGGAAATACTTGAGACTGTTATGATCAGTCTTCACTACAAACCTGCTGCCAACCAAATACTGCCTGAATTTGGTTAAAGCATGCATGATCGCTAGCATCTCCTTGTCGTAGATAGGATAGAGACTCTCTGACTCGTCGAGCTTCCTTCTCTCAAACACAATGGGGTGGCCCCCCTGCATCAACACTGCTCCAATCCCCACCCCTGATGCGTCGCACTCTAAGACAAATGGCTGAAAAAAGTCTGGAAGGGCTAGAACAGGGCATGTGCTCATAACCTCCTTCATTTTGTTGAATCTTTGTTGTGATTCCTCTGTCCAATGAAAAGTACCCTTCTTTGTCAAGTCTGTGAGTGGTGCTCCCAACTGTGAAAAACCCTTGACGAACCACCTGTAGTAACTGCATAACCCAAAGAATCCTCTCAGCTCCATGAGATTCTTTGGCATTGGCCAATCCACAATGGCCCTGATCATTTCCTGGTGAACCTGTACTCCCTGCCCACTGATGATATGCCCTAAGTACAGTAGTTCCCTCATGCCAAATTCACATTTGGATTCCTTGGCATATAAAGACTGTGCTTTCATAATATCCAAGACCTTCCCCAAGTGTGTTAAATGCGCATCCCATGTCTTGTTGTAGATCAATATATCGTCGAAGAATACCATAAGGTACTTCCTCAACTGTCCTCTAAAGATATGGTTCATGCAAGACTGGAAAGTGGCTGGTGCGTTGGTCAATCCAAACGGCATAACCAAGAACTCAAAGTGTCTGAAATGGCATCGGAACGTTGTCTTCTCAATGTCTTGCTCCCTGATGTTGATCTAATGGTATCCTGAACATAGATCAATCTTAGTGAAGAAGACTGCCCCATGTAACTCATCTATGCGTGGAATGGGGTAACGATTCTTGATCGTTTTCTTGTTGAGCGCTCTGTAATTGATGCACATCCGTAATGTGCCATCCTTCTTCAGTACCAGTACGACTGAAGATGCAAAGG
Organism: Picea engelmannii; assembly: GCA_009831015.1. NCBI lineage: Eukaryota > Viridiplantae > Streptophyta > Pinopsida > Pinales > Pinaceae > Picea > Picea engelmannii. The sequence goes on along the minus strand of ML783205.1, from coordinate 645,732 downwards.
GACTCCTGTTGGGCCTGATGTGCCCCATAGAGAGCAATTCTTTGATTGCTTTCTCAATTTCGTCCTTGAATTTCTTGGCGTGTCTATAGGGTGTTGTAATCACCAGTGTAGCCCCTGCCTCTAACTCAATCATGTGCTCAAAACCCTTGTCTGGTGGTCTCCCTGGTGGTATCGACCCAAATACTGGCTCATAATGTCCTAGAAGCTCTCTGATCTGTGGATGGTACTGCTCCCTACCCTCTGAGTCCTTTCGCGCGGTGATCCAACACTCTACTGCGTAAGCCACATCACCATGACGAAAGATCCGCTCCATCCTCTTTGTCGATAATGCTCGAGGTGCCCCTATAGACATGCCTCTCAGCACAACTCTCGATCCACTAGTGTCTCTGAAGCTCATGGTCAACGTCTGATAGTTGAATCCAATCTCCCCCAATGAATATAACCATTGTACCCCTAACACGGCATCAGTATCTGATAGGTCAACTACATAGAATGTGTCAGTCAGGGTGTAGTTGCCTAGTTTGACCTCTAAGTCAGGAATCATGTCCAAGCATGTCATCGTATATCCATCTGCCACTGCCACATGGAATCCCTCAAACTCCTCTGTGCGTAACCCCCTCCTGGACACTAAGGATGCATCTATGAAGTTGTGGGTGGCCCCACCATCAACTAAAAATGTCATGTGTTTCCCCTGTACCGGGCCTTTGATCCTGAGAGTGTTGTACCTAGGTACTCCGGAAAGGGTGTCTATGGTTCCCCTTTTCACCTCTCTACGAGGTTTTGCCTCCTCCTGGGGTTGTGCCCTTACCGATGTCTGAGGTTTCTTCGGTTGTTGCTCTGGCTCATGAGTGGTATCAGTCTCTGAATCACTGTCTGTCGGTGCGTGAATATCCTCATCCTCCTCCTCACTGCCTGATTCCACTTCAATATAGTGGATTTGTCCCTTCCCCATGCATCTATGCCCAGGGACCCAAGGGTCTCTGCAGGAGAAGCAAAGCTTCTTCCTCATCAACTCCCATCGTGTATCATCATCCAAATTGGGCTTGCCCTTCCATTCCCTTAGAATATTCTTCTAATCCTTGTCTCTTTGTGGTACAAAGGGTTTAGTGAAAGGTTTAGTTTTTGGCACCGAATCCGCCAAATCTCTAGTGCGTCGGATGGCATCCTACAAGGTATGAGGCCGGTAGGCCTTCACCCATCCTCTCAAGGGTTCTATGAGCCCTTCTGTGAATATCATGACCAATCGGGGCTCAGATATGTCTATCACTGCCACTGCTACTCTCTGAAACTCTGAGATGAATGCCTCTGCTATGCCAGTTTGTCTCAACTGGGCTAAATCTCTGAAATGGATCTCTGGATCCCTCCTATCAAATCTATCCATGAGTCTCTCTGTGAACTCTCTATAGGAGGTGATGTGATTGTGACCCAATGTCACCAATCCGTGATACCACCACTCGTGTGCCTCACCCTCCAAGTGTAGGGTGGCAAAATTGATGGCCTCTGCCTCAGTCATCTGGTTGAGCTTGTAGTAGGTATCTAGTTTCTGTACCCAAGCTCTGGCAGTGCATTTGGATGATCCGTCAAAAGAAGGTATGGTGAGTTTATCAACTTTTCGGATGAAGTCAATGTTATGCTCCTGTTGTTGCTGCCCTCCCCTCTGTGGCTCTCTAGGACGGTTCCTGAGTCTGAGTCCACAATACTCGACTAAGGTCATATCCTGATGAAAGTCATGGCCCAAGGCTGCATACTCTCTCCGATACTCTGCAATGTCCTCTGCATGTGCGGGCAATCTCTATGCTATCGGTATCTGAGCTGCTACCGGGGATGCCCTCTGGAAACTGGGAAACAACGGACGTGGAATCCTACTCGCAGAGGTATATGTGCGAGTGGGTGACTGGGGTCTACTGCCTGCCCCTGAATTCCCATGTGTTGCATGTGGGCCTTGTGTGCCCGGAATGTCTACCATAGCCAGTGTATCCGCTACCTGGGCCAAAGACTAAGACATGGTCCGCTGGCTAGCTAGCATATCACTGATAACCTACATGAAGGTTGCGTCTGGATCCATGGGGGTCTTACCACTGCCCTCTGGTCGCTCATATCTGTCACCTAGCCTCCTCTCTGCTTCGCGCTCGGCCTCGCGCTCTGCTTCTTTGTGCACCTCTTCCTCTTCCTCTGAATTAGGAGAGGGAAGGGAGGAAAGTTAGGCATGTCCCTTCTTCCCCTTCACCTGTTGTAAGTGACATAGCCGTCACCTACGTGCTCACGGCCATCTGGTTCTTCTGTTGTATTCATTGTCTTTAGTCACAGGCTAGCGAGACTAAAGCTCTGATACCACTGAAATATCCCTGATCCCGCCGATCGAGATATTTGCTACTGATCTACTATTCTATCTTGCAAATCTGATACACTGGGGGTTTCTGGATGCGTTTCAGTTGTATGTTTGAGATCTTAATGGTTATTGCATGTGCATGTGGGTTATTGCATGTGCATGTTGGTTATTACATGTGCATGTTGCATATTTAAGGATTAAACAACATATAAAGGATGCATGCAAAAGTAGAGAACATCAACTGCCCAATATCATGTATAATAACGGTTCGAGCATGGAAATACAATAGCTTACTGGAAATATAGAATATAAACGTCAGTCAGATCTCATGGATCAGTACTGGAATACAATCAAATAACATAAAAATACCCGTGATCAGAAGATGATAGCAGATATGATGCATGCACGGTTAGATCGGAAAAAATATGCGATTCTGGAGAAATACGATAACCGCTACCAGTTGGAAAACTCTTTCGAAAGAATGGACCGTCGAAATGCGCCGAAAACTGCTCCAATAGAAGAGCCTTGGCCTCTAGACTGAAATGGATGAGCGTCGAATCTCAGATCTGGTCTCTAAGGCACTGGATCTGGACCCCTGGGGGTTTGTGCACCTCCTGGAGCACTAGATGCGCCCAAAAGGATTCCACCCACGAAATTTGTTGCTATATGGCTCAAAATGATCGTCTCGCCAAATAAGGAAATGGGTCGAAAGGATTTGTCCGGATCTGCTCTGAAACTCTGCATGCAACACCAAATGTCTGTCCGGAAGAGTTGCGCCCTAAATGGCTAAATGAGTCTATCTGCAAGATTCCACCATCAGAATCTGATGATAGATGGCTCAATAGAAGCGCCCTGGCTGGATCTCAAATGGGTTGGAAGGAAACTGCAATCTGGATACGGGTCTCGTGCAGCCCTCCAAACCCTCAAACTAGCTTGCGCCCTCACTAGCTGAGTTGCGCACTCTGCAATGGATGCTCCTTAAAAGTACGGTGAAATACCTGGATGGTATCTCCAATGGGCTAGGGTGTGTCTCTCAACACAGAAACCGATCAATGGTGGTGGTTTCCTCCAGAAATCCACAAAACAGTAAGGTCGGCTCTCCTCCTCTGTGAACTCTCAACATCAAAGCATAACAATGCATAATGAGGAATTAGGTCAAATTCCTCCCTTTATACCTTTCTCAATCTAATTCACCATTGACCTCACTTAAGCTAGGCGCTTTTCCTCCTAAAGTGATTAATTAGTCAATTAAGTCCCCCTTAACACCTTTTCATTATAATTCTTCGTTGACTTAGGCTTAAGTGACTTTTCCTAAGTATTTTGGCTTAATTCATCGTGTAGCCATCAATTCCTCCTTATTTCTCCATCTTGTTTCCTGTTTGTGCCTAACTATAATCTACGGGAACATATAGACTACTAAGTCACTCCCTGCTGGCCAACTCTTGGGAACAGGACATCACATATCTGACGAACATCAAGCCAGATATATGTTTCTTTGTGAACACCTTGAGTCAATTTCTAATAGAACTCAGACATGTTCACCTAGTTTCTGCAAAACATGTGATGAAGTACCTTAAGGGTACATAAGATTGTGGTCTCAGTTATGATGGAAATCATGACTTCATACTAAGTGGTTATACTGATTTAGATTTAGCTGGAAGTGTTTCTAATAGAAAGAGCACTTCAGGATGTTGTTTTAGTCTAAGGTCTACCATGACTTCATGGCAGAGTAGGGAGCAATTCAGCATTTCTCTTAGCACAGCAGAAGCGGAATACATTGTTGCATGTTCCGCCAATTGTGAAGTCGTGTGGCTTCAAATGTTGTTGACAGATCTATTTGATCTGGAGATGGAAGCCACCATGATCCTATGTGATAACCAGAGTTGTATAAAGATGATGGAGAACCTCGCGTTCAATGATGATTCGAAGCACATAAAGATCCTGTATCTCTTCATTCGTGATATGTTGGAGAGAGGAGCTATAAAACTCCAATATGTTGAAACAAATGAACAAGTTGCAGATGTGTTAACGAATCCTCTGTATCGTGTAAAGTTTTATCACTTTCGAGACAAACTTGGTATAGTCTGAAAGGGGGAGTAGTGTTGATGATACTATGGTATCCTGATCAGTAGTGGTAGCTCCGTTAGGATTTTTATAATCCTAGGGAATCTTATGATTCCTGGGCAGATCCCGAAGGTCCGGTAAGGACAGTCTGTCAGAGTACCATGTGGTATCTCTATTAGGATTTTTATAATCTTAGGGAATCTTATGATTCCTGGGCAGCTCCTTAGGGACTGCCAGAGTACCACAAAATGATGATGTACCAGCTTAATTGCTATGATGATGTGCCAGCATAATTGTTGTGATGATGTACCAGCTTAATTGATGTGATGATGTGCGAGCTTAATTGTTGTGATGATGTGTCATCTTAATTGTTGTGATGTTAGCCTCGTGTTGATGACATACCAGCCTCATGTTGTGATGATGATGTGCCAGCTTAAGTGTTGTGATGACAGCCTCGTGTTGATGACATGCCAGCCTCATGTTGTGATGATGTGCCAGCCTCGTGTTGTGATGATGTGTCAGCCTCATGTTGTGATGCCAGCTTCGTGCTGATGATATTGTGTAGCCAGCTTCGTGCTATGATGCCAACCTTGTGTTGAAGACTCTCAACCTAGTGATGATGTTGATGATGCTCCAGCCTTCGTGTTGTGATGTTGTTGTTGATGATGATCCTCCAGCCTTTGTGTTGTGATATTGTTGTTTTTGATGTTGTATCAGCCTTGTGTTGTTATTGATGATGATGATGATGATGTATTAGTTTTCTACTAATCCATGTTGATGCAGTTGATGATGATGATTCCACTTCATATTCTTGAAGAAGTTGATGATGATGATGCCACTTCAGCTTCTTGTTGAATATGATGATGATGATGCCACTTCAGCTCCTTGTTGAAGATGATTATGATGATGATGATGTTATTTCATCTTTCATGCCGAAGATGATGATGTTACTTTAGCCTCACGTTGAAGATTATGATGATGTTGCCTTAGCCTCATGTTGATGAGGATAATGATTCCATTCCAGAGCCCTGTTGAGAATGATGATATTGATGATGAGAAAAACTTATGATGATTAATAGATATGTCAGTCAGTGTTCCAAGATGTTGTTGATGATGTTGCCCTTCTCTCGCCTAATGTTGTTGTAGAATACCCTTCTTGTTAAGGGGGAGTGTTGAAATATTGTAAATGCAAAGAGTATTCTATTTATTATTGATGTATTATTCATTAGATCAATACCCTTTTGTGGATTGATCATGTCGGGTATTGTAAATGACTAAATCCCCTTTTGTGGATTGGTCAAACCCTAATTGTAATAGGCTAAAAGAGGAGTTGACCCCAGAATATATTAAAAGTGGTTATAACCACCCAGAATGAGAAGTCGACCTTTCCATTGAAAAGACACCTCAGTTTAGTGCCTGCTAGATTGTATAAATAAGAGAGGCTAGCGCCTCATTTGTTCACTCACTCACTTGTTCATCAGAGCGCAAGTTTGGAGCTACAGTTGGAGAAGAAGGAAGAGAGAGAGAAGTGCATACTTGGGAGAGGACTTTCTGTATTGTTTGGTTTATTCTCTTGGCATTGTATTGGCTATCTATATTAAGGAAGTTTTTGTTGGGTTTTCTCCCCCATGAGGGTTTCCCGGGATAAATGATGTGTCTCTTGTGATTGTCTATTTCTCAATGATCCTATCTATGTTATGGTTATCTAGTGAACTAAAAAGAAACCTAATAATAGCTTAAACCTTAACAACATTTACATGCTATCAGATCTGACGGACTGCTAAGCAAAAGATACACCAAAATTTTGTGCAAGTACAAGAGATTGAAGACATCGAAAAGATGGATTTCCAAACAGAATTCATTCTTACACCTTACAACTATTTTGCATGGAAGGAGAAAATAGCCATTCATCTCCAAACCAGAGGGTTGTACAGGTTAACCTTGAATACAGATACAAAACTGACATCAGCCATAGAAAAATCCAAGTACTTAAATCGCATGGATGAAGCAATCGAAACAATTTGCAGTCTTATTTCTCCCGATCTCCTTTTTCACATATCTTCTTGTAAGACTCCCAATGAAGCCTGGACCACCTTGAAAAGGCTCTTTGGAAAACAGGATGAGATGAGGGGACACATACTGGAGGTGGATCTTCTCACATTGGATCCAAAAAGCTTCGACAAAATCCAAGATTTCTTTACAAAATTAAAGGATTCACTGTCACAACTCAAAGCTTGTGGGGTTGATAAATCGAAGGAGGAGAAACAAATTGTTCTCACCATTCTCTCCAATCTTGGTCCTGAATTATCTGTATTTGTATCCACATTCCATTCTATTAGATTCGCCTTAGGATCCACCTGGAAGATGCCTTCTCTTGAGGATTTTATCGAAGCCCCGACACAAGAGCAAACCAAGCTCATCAACATGGGAAAAATCAAAGGCCCAAAGGCGCATGCACTCATTGTGCAATATGGTAGACACAAATATCAGAAATCTAAAGATAAATATAAACGGAAAGTTCATGCACATATGAAGAAGGAAGGGTACACAAAACCCTTCACCGATGCCTTCGGATCTAAAGGGGAAAAGGGGAGAAATTCACATACTATCACGTTGGCCCTTGACCAAGTTTTGAAGATCCTTGGTCATGTTTGACCTATTTTGGGACTTCGACAGGATGTCGAAGGTGGAACGCAAGTCGAAACGGAGAGCACGGGATCTCAGCCCCTTGTTAGGGATTTTTGGGTTTTGGGCTTATGTAACGGGTATGGGAATGTCGACCCATGGGTTTACCCATGTTTAGGCCATTTTTGTAATGTATAAAGAGAAGTCTAGGCGATGTAAAGAGAGAGGGGGCTTGGTACCTAGCCAAAGTGCTAAGTGGAAATTGTAAATGCTTTATGCATGCTATGTTGAGAACTTGCAGATCTAAGTGCAAGTGACTATAAGAGATTATGTAAAGGCTTTGTGTTGTAATCTATCTCGGGGAAGGAGGATCTAGCGAAGTGCACGTAGATCTCCTTTAGTATGCGGAGTAGGATTTTGTGGCTCTTTGCATGTAAAATATTGACAGAAGACAATAAAAGAGAAGAAGAGTTGGTGGAAGTAGCCCCAGGTTGGGGGTGAACCACGTATATCCTGTTTTATGGTTGCTTTGTGCATTATGGTTGTGTCATTGTTCATATGATTATTTCTTAGTGCACATGTATGCTTAGATGAATCTGATGTGATAGTTTTAGTGTTAAAGAATATGAATGAATGTTAGATCTAACCTATGTGAATGTGCTTAGTGCTTGAATATACTAGATCTGGGTGAATACTGCGTTGATTTGTTGTTAGGGTTTACCTGCGCTGTAAATTAAGGTTGAATACTAATGATCTATAACTGCTAAGTGTTCTGTTAAGGTGTTACAATCATAGATCTGTGTCCCAGCTAAGGTTGCAGACACTGGAGTCCTGCAACCACCCCTGCCTCTACCTTGGGTGAGACTTCATCTTCTTCGCAGGTGTTGTCGAAAGGGTCGTTAGTTAGAGTTTTGTTGGTGCGGTGTTGAAGCGTTGAACCCTGGGTCTGCCCCTGTGCCAACAAATGGTTTCGTTGTCGGGACCTGAAACTATGATTGTTGGGAACTGAAGAAAAGAAAAAGCTCTGTGCGTAGATCTGTTTCCCTAGTGCATTGTATTCTACTTGACTTGTGAAGCTCTGTGCTAAGAAGAGAGGTCAGATTTGAAGAGAAGAGGTAAGATATTGAAGCTTTGTGCTCTGATAAAGGTAAGAACAGTGAAAAGTTTTGATTGAATAGGTAAGATAAGTGGAAATTTATGTTTTGAAAGTATGAATCTAGGTATGTTTGATAAATTTTGTCCTACCCTGAAAACTAGGGCACAACTAGAAGAAAGAAAATTTGATATGAGTAGATCTAATAGAAATGATGAAAGATATGTTATTCATATGCATAGAAAGAATGTTTGGAACAACAAATGGATGCAGGATCCTAGAAATAATTTTTTGCAGGTTAGCTACTATGATCCTAGTGCGCAGTACAGGAAAGATTGGGGATCATTTAAAAGAAAAAGAGGATTAATTCTTTGTTACAGCTGCAAAAAATCAGTACATCTTGCTAAGGAATGCTCTGATAGAATACCTAGTTGTCTTTGTTGTAAATCTATGGACCATGAAGTTTTGGATTGCCCTAGAATGATTACTAAGCTTGAAAGAATGAATATGAGACAAAAAAACCCTAAGGAAGGTCAAGAAACTGCGACCATGGCAGAACCCCAGAAAGAATAAGAAAATGTATTGCTACAAATGAAAGAAACCTTGAATGATCACAAAAATGTCAAGTTATCAAAGATATTAGAAGAAAAAGAGTGCATAGAAACAAGAATAGGAGACTTCGACATTAACTGTGTCCTGGATGAGGAAACAGAGGTGAATATCATGACAGAAAGAACCTGGGAAATTTTAGGAAAGCCTGTTATGATTCTTTCATTGGGAGGAATAGGATTATTTAGAGGAAAGTTGATAACCCTATGTGGAAGACTCACCCAGATATCTATGAGTGCTCATGGAACTTCGATAGATGAAGATTTTGAGGTTGTTAAATTTATTGAGAACAACGCCCCATTTGCTATGTTACTAGGAAAAACTTGGATTGAGAAGGATCAAACCAGAAGAAAATAAGAGGAAGTCTTAGAACAGAAAAAGTAAGAATTAAAAGATTTCTTGACTAGGAGGATAGCGAACTTGATTGAAAAATAGGAGAACAGATCGAAGTTGTTTAGAACCAGGAACTTGGATGTCGAAGTTGAAAGAACACAAGAATACTGACAGAAGAGTGGAGCACCTATCCCAAACAGAGAATAAGTATTGCCCTTGAACCCTACGAAAGAATCTCAATAGCGCGAAGTTACTATGCCAAAAGAAGATAAAAATCAGAATGGAAAGAGGAATACTGAGACGAGGATCACAGGGAAGAAGGTTAGAAAGCTCAATAAGAAGAGAGCAAATATAGAAAAGTTGCAGAAGGTTCCAAAGGGGACTTCGCAGAAGGAAGGTTTGAAAAATTGGAACTTCGTCGAGATATCAAAACAGTGCCATGTGGCAGTTCGCCATGGCGGAGCGATATGACCGTTGGAAGCATTATAACCATTAGACCGACACCCCAAACGGTTAGAACAACAGTTATGAACATAAATCTCTTCATCAGACCGTTGGGACTGCGCCACAACAGACAGAACCGCATTTATGAAGGCCTCTCATCTGTTGGAGAGATATGTTACATCGTTATCTACTTATTACGTCGATTGTTTCACCGAAAACACTTTTTTGAATTGTATCCAAGCCAACTCATTTCTACCGCGTTGTGTTTACTGAGATTTCACCACCCGATCTATTCTGTTGAACATCCAGTCATTGACCTGAGTTATCTAATCGAGAGCATGCATGTCAGATGAACTCAGCGCCATAGAGAAGTCGGTTGAAGAAGTTTTAATCGATCTAATGGCCGAAAAAGTAATGTCCGCAGGGATTCAAGCCTCGTCGATGAGAGGAGTGCAAGCCTCTCCATCGATTGCTCAAGGATCCAGACCATCCCAAGCTGCAACCGAGAAAAGAACCAAGCATCGAGATGACTTGGAAAATGTGAAGTTAATTTTGACTATCCTACCCGACTACATCCCGCCTTTGGCTGGCGCGGTGAGTCATGACAGTGTCCCCAGAGACTTTGATTACACCCTAGTTACTGCGTACCTCCCGAAGGGGATACGTGCAGTTAGAACATAGAAGGATAAGATCGCGACAGTAAAATTCAGCGACTTCAACCTAGGGGACTGCCAGAACCACCATATGCTCGCCCTTCACAGATACTTGACTGGAACGAAGGGGAATAACTCAAAAATAATCGCCCAACCATGGACTATGAACCTCGCGCAGTCCACCATCTTGAATGTGATGAAGATTCCACATTTTGGAAGGCACCTGGAGGTTAACGCATGTGTTAATCTTCTACTATTGTGCTACCATGGTGTCTATGTATGGCTAGATAGACACATCACAGTCGATCTGACGTTGATCCATAGGATCACTGGAATGAGCATGCAGGGCCCAGACCCACAAGACTTCTACCCAGGAAAGGCTACAAACCGCACCCTGGCACAGAGAATTAAGGATACCTATGGCGATGAAGAAAATGGGACGCGAGGCAAAAAGGTAGATTCCATCCAGAATGGCGCAGTGCGCCTAGCATGTCAGTTGATCGTAGGAAAGCTGGTGAGAAAGAACAGACCTACGCAGGTCACAGGGTTCATTGTTGACCTTGTCAGAAAATGTGTAGGACTCCAAATGAACTGGGTGAAGTAATAATTCAACCAGCTAGAATTTGATTGCCGCGAAGCTCAGGATCAGGGCTATGAGTTTCATTTCAATTGGTTGTTGATCCTCATAGCATTTACTGCTTGGGAGATGCCGGAAGGTGCGACCTTCCCGGACATTGAGCCATTCGAGCCACTCACTGCGAAGTTCACCATGCTCTAGTACTCGAGTGATATGGGAAAACAATGGCAGTCGAACGCAATATTCCACACATACTATCTCCAGTTAAAGAGGGCTATTGGGATTGTCCCTCGTATGACGTCGAACACCCTGCACCAGTTCAGACCCCCCATGAAGTTCCACATAGATCGACACTTTATTTATATCACTGCACGTGCATATGAGCATAAAGAAGAGCTTCAGTTGTACTATAAGCTCACGGAGGAAGACCTCAAAGAGATAACTAAGGACTGGTCTGCAAAGCTCCTTATCCCTGCTGACCCCGCAGAAATGTTTGATCCCGAACTAATTGGCAGCTCAAAGACCACTCACAAAGAGCATGATACACCTGGACCTAACAAAAGGAAGAAGACCGAAGAGGTACAAAACCTAAGCAGTGCATCAAACAAAATTGCTTCAGAATCACCTGCACAAGGAGATAATGACGAAGTAGATAAAGAAGAGACTAACGGCAAAGAAGGTCAGCAGAAGCAAGGAAAAGTAACACCGCCTAGGGATCATGTTTATGAGGTTGATCCCTCTAAGAAAAGAAAGGTTTCCCCCATGAAACCTACCTCGTGGAAGAAATACAAAGCCACCAATACTAAGCTATAGACTGTGCTCATGCTCGATGACTTCAACTTCATCATCGCAGTTGTATCAAACGCTTCACAGGATATTATGCAGAACACTAAAGCCAATCAAGCAGCCATGTATGAAAAAATTGAGACAGAACTAAGAGGGGTACAACAGGCCCTTCAATCCAACCGCGCAGTATCCACTGTGCCCCTGCCATCAAAAGAACCGGAGTTGGGAGATGAGCCTGCCCAACTCCGCAAAATAGTTGATGTGACCGAAGCTCACCTTCGTCGAGTGCAAGAAGAGAAAGAACAGGCCATGGTGGAAGAGCAACGTCGAGTTGTGCAGCAGGAGAAGGATGACCTCCACACCAAGTTCGAAGAGGAGAGAACACAGGTCAAGCAAGAGAAAGAGCAGTTGCTCGCAGAGTAGCTCAGAGTCAAAGAAGCAGTCAGCAGAGCACTTCGTCTGTGACAGGCTTAGAGAAAAAACGTGGAAGAACCAGTGGAGCATCAAGTAGCGCAGCTTGCGAAAGTTATCCAACAGCTTCAACAAAGAATCCTTGACCTAGAGATACAAAAAGTTCCAAGAACCCTCCAGGACGTGCGAGACCAAAGAGAAGCCACTGCCCGGAGCGCAGTTGAGAGGATCAGAGCACTCACTCTGGAATGTAAACATCTTAGCAGTAGAAGTGCACAAACCTATGAGCGACTTACTGAAGACCCTGAACTAAAGGCACTGGAGTCACAGCTCCAGGAGAAAAAGTAGCAAGCAGCGATAGTACATGTGCAGTTGAATCTCCTGTCAGCAGTTGAAAGGATGAAGCGATCCCAGGAATAGCGAACTGCTCAACAGCAGGTCCACACCATACAGGGCAAAGTCATGGAAGTGACTCAAAGGCTCCAACCAGTCCAAGACGAAGCGTGCCAACTTTTTGAGGAGATTGAAGGTCAAGGAGCAGAGTTGGAACAATTAGTCATTGCAGTCGAACAGCACTTAGAGGGACCTGTCAACGAAGCAGTTATCCAAGAGTTCATCGAGCAGGAGGCCTTAGCGCAGCAATAGTTCGAAGCAACTCGAGCCAAGCTCGAGGATTTTAAAGCAGAGCTACCCAGACCAGAGTGACTCGAGACGAGTCACAAGTGAGTCTTGGGGGCATGTTGGCCCTGGACCAATTTTTGAGGATCCTTGGTCATGTTTGACCTATTTTGGGACTTCGACAGGTTGTCGAAGGCGGAGCGCAAGTTGAAGCGAAGATCGCGGGATCTAGGCCCCTTATTTAGGGATTTTTTAGTTTTGGGCTTATGTAACGGGTATGGGAATGTCGGCCCATGGGTTTACCCATGTTTAGGGCCTTTTTGTAATGTATAAAGAGAATTCTATGCGATGTAAAAAGAGAGGGGTCTTGGTACCTAGCCAAAGTGCTAAGTGAAAATTGTAAATTCTTTGTGCATGCTATGTTCAGAACTTGCAGAGCTAAGTGCAAGTGACTGTAAGACACTATGTAAAGGTTTTGTGCTGTAATCTAGCTCGGGGAAGGAGGATCTAGCGAAGTGCGCACAGATCTCCTGTCCTATGCGGAGTAGGATTTTATGGCTCTGTGCATGTAAAAGATTGACAAAAGACAATAAAAGAGAAGAAGAGTTGGTGGACATAACCCTGGGCTGGGGGTGAACCACGTATATACTGTGTTATGGTTGCTTTGTGCATTATGGTTGTGTCATTGTTCATATGATTAATGCTTAGTGCACTGATGTATGCTTAGATGAATCTGATATGATAAGTTTAGTGTTGAATAATATGAATGAATTATAGATCTAAACTATGTGAATGTGCTTAGTGCTTGAATATACTGGATCTGGGTGAATACTATATTGATCTGTTGTTAGGGTTTACCTGCGCTGTAAATTAAGGTTGAATACTAATAATCTATAATTGTTAAGTGCTATGTTAAGGTGTTACAATCACATATCTGTGTCCCAACTAAGGTTGCAGACACTGAAGTCCTTCAACCACCGCTGACTCTACCTTGGGTGAGACTTTATCTTCTTCGCAGGTGTTTCCGAAAGGACCGGTAGTTAGGGTTTTGTTGGTGCGTTGTTGAAGCATTGAACCCTGGGTCTACCCTTGTGCCAACATGTCACAAAGGATTCCATTCAGAATTTGCATGCATGAAAAAAAAATAGATCCGATGTCTCAAATACTTCAACAAAACAACTTTGGAGATCGCATCCCCAAGGGTGCCAAGAAGAAGAGGCTAGAAGATCTGAATTCGAAGAAAGGTAATTCTAGCCATGCCTTGATTGCCATCAACTCCTCTCCCGATACTTGGATCATTGATTCAGGAGCATCACATCATATGGTTGCCTCAAAAGCAGTATATTCTTCTTCGGATGCATGCAAAGGTCCTCATATTCTGATGGGGGACAACTCTCTTGTCGAAGTCACTGGAAATGGAAGGATTAAACTCACCAACGGAAGCTTCGAGAACGTGTTGCATGCTCCCAAAATTTATGTCAAACTTCTCTCTGTGTATCAGATGACGAATTTTGGCACCGGAAAGAAAGTCATATTCACGCCAATTTTCGTGGACATCTATGACATGCAAACCAACTCCGGGGTTGCTAGGGGTGAGGTGAATCATCAATCTAGATTGTATACATTTTCTGAATTCATTGAACCTGATTATGTTTTACTACTTAGTCATGTTGATGAAAGTAGTAGGATATGGAACGAAAGGTTTGGACATTTTAATTTTAGATACATGCAACAGCTCATCAAGCACATCCATTTCTCCAAGGGAGTGTGTGAGGGATGTGTTCTCAGGAAACACCCTCAAGAGAAATTAGACAAGGGAAAGTCTCATAGAGCCTCTGCACCTTTATATATGATCCACAGTGACCTAATGAGTCATTTTCCCCATCCATCGATCAGCAAAGCGAGGTTTGTTCTCATTGTTGTTGATGATTTCTCACGTTTTACATGGATCTACTTTCTCAAGCAAAAATCTAAGGTCTTTCAACACCTCAAAGATTTCAAAGGCCTGGTTGAGACACAGTACGGAAAGAAGATTAAGGTCCTCCGAACTAATAACGGAGGAGAGTATGTAAATCATGAGATCCAAGATCTTTTCCATGTGGCAGGGATCCAGTTGCAACACACAGTTCCCTATACTCCGCAGAAAAACTGAGTTGTCGAGCGGAAAAACAGATCTCTAAAGGAGATGGCATCTTGCATGTTGCATGCAAAGTCTCTACCACAGAGACTATGGACCGAAGCACTTAATTGTGCAGCATACATCCAAAACAAATCTCCCCATAGATATGTAGAGGGTAAGACACCCTATGAGGCTTGGAGTGGCCTCAAACCGGAAGTGACCCACTTTCGCATTTTCGGTTCATGTGCATGGGCTCGGATTCTCTCTGAAAAGAGGAAGGCACTTGATCCATAGAGAACTGAGTGTATTTTTGTTGGATACCCCGACTGTGTGAAGGGATATAGACTTGTTGATCTTTCCTCAGACAGGATCATCATTGATCGAAGTGTCTAATTCGAGGAAAGTGTATCGCATGCACCTCAGTAGTCGCATGCAGACACCTTCATTCTTCCCCCTGTCTAAGATGATGAGCATGCACATGTCGACTCTTCTTCAGACGATAGTTCTGATTCAAAGGAATCAGATGATTCAGATTCAGAGTCAATAAAGTCGGATGCAGATTCAGAGCATCCAGATGCAGTTGCAGATCCAGAGCAGAGGCCCAAGTGGGCACAGACTACTCTTCATGATGCAGGGGATCTCGTTGTTGATCCAACCGACACTAGGAGGACTTGATATGATTTCGAGGAGCCTCTTGTTGCACTCACTGCCACTAAACCATTTCCCTCCAGGCATCTTTTCTTGGTTCAGTCTTCAGATCCACAGTTTTATGGTGAGGCTGCTAGAAATCCCTTTTGGGAATCCGCCATGCAGGGGGAGTATAACTCCCTCCTCGAGAACCAGACTCGGGATCTGGTTCCCCTTCCTTCTAGGAGGAAACTTGTCATATGAAAATGGATCTATAGGACCAAGAGCGTAGCAGATGGACAGATTAGCAGATATAAAGTCAGGCTTGTCACCAAAGGCTTTGAGCAGGTTCATGGTATTGACTATGATGAGACCTTCACTCCAATAGCAAAGACGGATTCCATATAATTGGTAGTTTCCATTGCGACAGTCAAAGGATGGGAAGTCCATCAGAGGGACATGAAGAATGCATTTCTTCATGGCGATCTCTCTGAGGAGATCTATATGGAGCAGCCCAGGGGATTTATGCAGGACTTATCTTTGGTCTGTCGATTGAAGAAGTCCCTTTATGGACTCAAGCAGGCTCTGAGGACATGGTATGCCAAGATGGACTCCTACCTGATGTCACAGAACTTTGTACGTTGTCAATCAAACCCAAATGTCTACATGCTCAAGATGGTTGATTCACTTCTACTCTTAGTTCTGTACATTGATGATTTGTTGATCACCGGTTCCTTGACTTCAGCGATTGTTGCAGTTAAGAGGATTCTACTTGATAGGTTTTCTATGAAAGACATGGGTCTGCTACACTTCTTCCTTGGACTCAAGATCAGTCAGGATGCATTAGGCATCAAACTGTCTCAGGCCAAGTATGCACGAGATCTCCTTGAGAGATTTCAAATGACAGACTGCAAGTTTTCTCCGACTCCTTTCCTATTAGGAGTCAAACTTGAGGATCGCAGGGAGACTTCACTAATTGACAGCACATTGTACAGACAGCTAGTGGGTAGCTTGTTATATCTCACACAATCTAGAACAGACCTCTCCTATGCAGTTGGCGTATTTTCTAGGTTCATGCAGGGGCCACATGAGATACATTGGAAGGCTGCAAAGCGTATCCTTCGATACGTACAAGGAACCATCACCTTTGGGATTCATTATGCAACAGACTCTACATTAGAACTCATCGGGTTTATTGATTCTGACTGGGCTGGAGATAGCATTGATTGCAAGTCCACATCTGGTTACTCAATCAGACTTGGTTCTGGGACTATCTGTCGGTCGAGCAAGAAGCAAGTTGCCATTGCTCTATCTTCAGCCAAGGCAGAGTACAGAGGGGTAGTTAACATAACCATCCAAGCTATGTGGCTACAACAGTTTCTCACTGAGTTGGGCATTCAGTTTCATCAGTCGATCGTCATCTAGTGTGACAAACAGAGAACTCCGAAGTTCTGCAGAGATCCAATTCAGAGGCAGCGAACGAAGCACATCGATATCCACATGCATTATATTCGGGACTTAGTACATGAGGGGATCATCGACTTACAATTTTGTCCTTCGGCAAAATAGACGGCAGACATATTCATCAAGACCTTCACTGAGCAGAAGTTCCATTCTCTGCAAAGATGTCTTGGAGTGAAGGACACATTTTCCTAGCAACTGTAGTTCTTCTTTTTACATACATTGTACTTTGAGGGGGGCGGTTCCCATGAGGTTTTCCCTCTTTCCTCGCTTTATTTTCAGTGTATCTTTTGTATTTGGGTATTGTTGACCACCTCTCCAACTAGGGGGTAAAATCCATGTTCCATGAAGATATGCATCATCAGATGCTCATTTCTCGAAGATTTTGGTTCTACAGGGTATCTTTGGCCCCATCACTTCTTTTTGTAACTAGAATTTCTACACCCTTGTGTGGGTCAATAATGTAATAGGTATGAATTGGTCATATTTAGGTCAGTTACCTTGGGATCGATTCATTGGGAGAGTTCATTTCACCAAGGGCTTTTTATCCTCAGTTTATCAATTGGGCTTTTCATCCTTATTGATTTCCCTCGAGTTTTTCCCTCACACTTGTAATAATTCATCCAAAGTGGTGAACGACGTTCTAATGGGATTATCTCCTGGTAACTATTGTTTAGGAATGATGTAAATGACCATGCAAGACATCTTAGAAATTTTCGCGGAATTCCCGAGTCTAGATTAGTTTTTTTTAATTAATTAATTTTTAATTAAATTACCCTAAGTTTGGAGGTTTAATTATTTAATTAATTAATTATTTTTGAGAAAAAATTGTAAAAACCAGGTCCTTGGACTTTTGATAGGGGTATTTGTGCTCAAAATAAATGGAATGAGACCCCCTACACCCTTGGACCAAGTTTCATCACAGTCGGACAACTTTTGCTATGGGTTCCTCTACCTGGACTGTCAGTCAGTCAAAAACAACAATTTTAATTGTTAAGTCTTGACATAGCAAAAATGTAAAAATTGTAATAATGAGTTAAAAGGATGATGTAAAGGTGGATAAATATGGAGAGAGGTTTCCTAAGTCATTCCTACCCAGCCCAACCTTTTCTAACATATTTCTAACCCTTCACCCACCTCACTCACTCAACCGTCACGCCCTCCTAGGGAAGTTATGCCCCCCTTGTGAGTGAATTGATGTGACTTGTTTCTAGAAGGGGTTGTGGCCCTCTTTCTTGTGTCATGTGCCTTCCCTCACCCCCCAAGTCACCTCCTAGCTTAACTCCTACCCTTTCCCCCTCATTTATTTCCTTCCATTCCTTTCCTCTCCCCCAAGTGGTGCGCCCTCCTAGAGAAGTTACGCCCCCCTCACTTGGAAAACTCTAGAAAATTCGGTTTTGAGGATTGGGGCCCCCTTATTTCTTGTGGCATGCTTCGCCTAGCCTCCCATTACCTTTTTTTCTTGATCCCAACACAAACCCACTCATCCACCTCATGGATCCACGTCTCAAACCCTAGATGGTGCGCCCTACCCTTGGGATTCTAGCTTGTGCTTGGTGGTGGACACTTGGCATTGATCCACGAGGGGTGAGTTTGTCTCTCCAAGTATAAATAGATTCCTCTCCTCACTTTTTCTCTGCCATATCTCGAGATATTGTTATGCTACTTGATTTTCCACTCTCTCTCTCTCTTTCTTGTCCATCTTCCATTCTTTGGCTCTTAGGGTTTTGGAGCAAGTATTTCTCCAATATCCATTTTGAGTAATAAAAGGAGAAACTTTAGAGGATTATTGGAAGATCAACAAGTATTTTTGTTCTTGCTACACATGAGGTAATGTTGTTTTGATTTGGCATGATGTTTGCATAGATTAGATCTTGGGTAAAGTGTTACTTGGGTAGATCTAACAATGAGTATTCTTGTAGATTTATATATGTGGGTTTGCTAGATAGGGTGCAAGTATTTCATCTTATTAGCATATCCAATCATATTATCTTCTTGTATGCATAGATCTTGTCAAGTTTTTGCAGGTTTGGCTTCAAGGGTTTTATTGGAAATACCTCAAGGAAGATTCTTCCCTTAAAGCACACATAAACTCCTCTTTTCTCTCTCTTTTACTCATTTTTTCATTGTTGTTCATCCATATATATTTCAGCTATCCTAACATAGTATATTGGTCACTTTAAATCATATTTTATAATAGTTTTTCAAGGAGAAAAATTTATGCCCTAAAAATAGAAATTTTTCTTCACATTGTTGGTTGTGTGTAGATTTTCCAGCAAGCATAGCTTGCTGGTTTTTGCAGGTTTGCAGCAGGTTGAGGGGGTTAAGTTGCCCTAAAAAGGCCACACAACACTCAAATACCCTTTTCTTCAAGTGGGTAACAAAGCTCAACCTCTACTTCTCATTTTCTAACTAATTTCTCATTATTTCTTCACTTTCTAGTAAGTTATTGTTTGCTCATAGCTTGGGGGGAGAATTGGTACGGCCTACCCCCCAAGTGTGGGCTTAGGGTAAGTGCAAATCTCATTTTTCCAATTTTTGAGCATTTCCTTAAGCTAGGACGTGGGGTTAGCTAGTGACTTGTTGATAAGTATTTAGTTGCTTGCTTTTCCTCTCTTTTTCTCTCAAGTAATCTCTAAATTGCTTACACCTTGGAAGAGGAATACCCAAATTAGTAAGGCTAGGATAAGTGATGTGTTTTGATCTTCTAAATGTTTCAATGGTTTAAAATATTATAGATCTATATCTCACACATATTAATCCATAGCTTAAGCCCTTGGGGCATAATCAACTTGTTTAGATCTAGTTGCATGTCATTTCCTCTTTAAGATCTATCTTATTTATATGCTCTAATCCAACACACACTAAATGGTTAATGCTTTAATGGTTTAGCAAGTGATTTTCTTTTCATGTTATAACATCTTAAGGCCACTTGCCAACACACTCAAGATAATAATTGTTGGATAAGTTGATAGTGTAGGCACACTTCTAATTATTCAAATTTCTCTTTTACACTTAAAGCTTCTTCTCTTAATGCTTTAAACACACACAAGATAAGTGGTAATAAGCTTGAGTTATTCTTTTATTCTTTGGCAAGTTGTCCTTGCCCTTGTGCATTAGTATTTTGCATGAGAAGTTATTTCATGTTTATGATTTAATCATGGTAACACACTAAATCGTTATTTCAGCTTGTTTTCCATTGCTTTACATGTGTTAAGTGCTTCATTCATATGCTTAAATAACACACTTAATAAGATGAAGTAAGTTTTGGTTTTGGCATTAATTAATTATTTTAAGACATCATAAAGTGACTAAAACACTTAATAACACACCTAAAAGTCTAACCAATTGATACACCAACTTAATAGACTTAATAGGGTATCTTAAACCACCATCTTCACCATCTAAAACAGGGATTGAGGAGGGCAACAGAAGGTGCTAGACCGGGGACGGTCTCACGGCACGTGACGTCTTTTCCATAAAAACTCAATCTTTCAGGCTAACCTGTGAAGCTAGGGTAGGCGTCGTTGCCATACTTCTTGAGCATCCAGCAGTCATTTGGCAATCGAGGGAGGAGGTTTTTGGTGAAACACTTAATAAGGGTAATTAAAATCTTACAATCTTAAGGAACCCCTAACTCATTGAGTAATCAAACCTTTGCTTAATCTAATACATCTTAAGGCTTAATACTTGTAACTCAATCTTTCGATCTCATAACACAAGTAATGCTTTGTGGGTAAAATCAACTAAGGATTTAATCATTGTGGAACACTTGTGCTTTAAATTTATAAAAATTCTAAGTGTCCTTGTGAATATTTATTGTGTTGATGTTGCCATTGAGGGGCAGTCCAATAGAGTAAGTGCTATTGGGGCATGCTTGGATTTAAGTGCTATTGGGGCATGCTTGGATTTGATGTGTTGTTGATGTTCTTTCCTTGATATTCTTTATATCCTGCACATACAAACAATACATGGTTAGCTTGTTGTGTTGTATCATTGTATCTTTAATATTCTTTATTGTAAGTAATTATATCTAGCATTCTTGTGGATTAACTATTCTTTTGTAATTTTGTTATCATATTGTAATGAAACACCCTAACATCTAGTTGACCCCTTGCCCAACCTTAGGCACTAGTCTTAGTTGACCTAAGGAAAGGCTTGCTTGACATACTAAAACCTTGCATCTTGCATTGCTACCTTAGCATCATACGATAGGCTCCCCCTAACCTTAACAAATTAAAAACAACTCCTAGAACTTAAACTCTAAATCTTATCTAGAAACTAGGGACTACCCCCCTTGGCTTCCCTAGGAGTAAGCCAAGACGAAAGAGGTTCAAGTCAAAGTGACAGCGTGGGTTTTGAACCTAGGCATTGTGCCTCCAAGGACACACTAACTGAGTAGGACTTAACTCACGTTTGCAAGTGTGTATAAGGACGACAACATATTTGGTGTTGTTTCCGGGGATAAGTCATTTATCCTTGGTCAAAACGACTTTAACTTGATTCTTTAAGAACTAAACAATAAAATTGTTAGGCCTTAAAATTCTTTGAGCTTGCATTGGTTAGCTTTGTGTGATTCCTTTCCAAGTGGCGACTCCATTGAAAAAATCTAGCAAGTATACTACTAGGAGCACTTCACAAGAAGTGACTTATTCTTTTCCCAAACCTGAAAAGGTTTTTAGGAGGAGACTAAATCGCCTTGTTCCTAGGAGACTACTTGAAAGTCATGAGGAAGAAGCACTCACTGATATCCAATTCTTGTTCCAAACTAATAATCAACAAACTGTTAATAATCCCACTAATACTCCTAATGTAACAATGAGTATCTTTTTGAGACCTTTGAACTTTGCAGCAATCCAAGGTGCTCCTCACGACATTCCTGAAAAGGCCATTGATAAATTGCCAAGTTTTCAAGGGAATAATATCGTCAGTGTCCATTCTCGCATCCTCAGCTTTCAGCAGTGTGTCTTGAAGTATTGTAAAGGTCGTGACGAAATGGATGTGCAGATGACTTTAATTGTGTATTCACTAGAAGGGGATGTTGTTGAATGGTCCACGGAATTTGATGCAGATAAGTTTAAGACCCTTGAGGAAATATTGGTTGAATTTAAGAATAGATGGGGTGACCAAAAAGAGAACAGATTCTAGCTAGTTGCCCTCACTTCTAGTCATAAAAAAGAAAATGAGACTGTGCAAGAATTTAACACTAAGTTTGATAACTTGGTGAAGGGTCTTCATGCTGACATAAAGCCATCAAAAGCCACAATCTTTATTTATTATATGGAATCTTTTGAAGGAGAAATGAGATATGCCTTGAGGGATAAGGACCCTCAAGATCTGAAAACAGCACAAGCTATGGCTATAAGAATTGATAAAAATATACAAGATGCTAGGAAGTCTAATATTCATGGTTTTACTAGAGGGTCTTCTTCCCAACCTTATGAGGAGAAGAAAAAGAGTGTTGAAAATCAAAAATCCTCTAGTGATGGCATGAAAGAGCTCACTCAATTGATTAAACAAATGGAAATCAATCATGCTAATCAATTGAAGGATCATGCCAATCAGATCAAACAAATGGAAATTAACCATGCGACTCAGATCAAGCAAATGGAGATCAACCAAATGAATCAAAATATTGTCATTCAGAATAGGTTGATAGACATGGAAAAGGATCAAGATAGTAGGCCCCCACATAGGCCAAATGAAAAATGGCCTAAGAAGTCCCCTCCCCAAGATCAAAGACCACCAAATCCATTTGAATCCACTAATTGGGTTGACCACCAGGCTATTCATTATTGAAGACCTTGTGAGCAATTTCATGATGAATCAACTTGCCAATTCTTCCTTCACCTTTATGATGAGGCGGAACCTTATGGATCTTCGAATGAACAAGTCAATATGTTTGGTCATGAGTTTAATGTTGGCATGTATGATTGGACGGATTCTGATAAACCTAATGGGGGAGTGGAAGACATGAATTGCATGGGTGGTGTTGTGTTGGATAAAGCAACAGAAATGTTTGGTCCTAAGCCTACTCCATAACAAGTAGCCGAAATGGCTATATTTAAAGGCATTACCTATCAAAGGAATGGGAACAAAAGTCAAGATAAAAATCAAGCAAACATTCCCAAAATAGCTTCAAACCCCCCTAAGCCGAATGTGTATACAAGTTCAAAATTAAATATTGACTTAGGAGGATGGTTAAGTAATGCAAAGATGTTGGTACCTATGTCCGAAATAATGAAGATTCCTTCTCAAAGGGAGAAATTGTTCAAAGCCATAGATTTCCTTCTTAGAAAAGTATTGACATTCCACCAACGAAAGCTTATCAAGATGCATCGGTTATTCTGCAGAGTATCGATAGGGGAAATGAAAAGAATAGACTCTTCTTCCTATCTTTGCTCGTGAATGATTCTATTCTTCATAATTGTATGCTAGATTCAGGGGCTACCTCAAATGTTATGGCTAAGAAGGTAATGGAACAATTGAACTTAAGAATATCTAGACCTTATCATAATATTTGTGCATGGATAGCAGGACAATTGAGGTGCATGGTTTGATTAAGGGGTTACAAGTACACTTAGCTGCATTCCCAAATATCATGATTGAAATGGACATTGTTGTAATTGATGTGTCGGATACTTGGGGCATGTTGCTAAACAGAAAGATAGCGGCAGATTTAGGTGGTAGTCTACAAATGGACTTAACTTATGCCACCATTCCAACTCCAAATGGTTTAGAGTTTAGATTGAATAGAGAGTTAGAAAGAAAGTATCATGTGTAAGATCCTAGGAAAAGGGAGAATGAGATTGTTTTTCGGGAAGTAGAAATGGGATGCTATGAGATAGAACATACCTTGTGGTTTACTAAGATGGAACTTAGTAGCAAACCCCAAAGCATTTGCAATGTTTGGGACCCCATGGATTCTCTTGATGGACTTTTTCTTGAGGAAGATTCGAATAAGACAGATAATAATGTGCCTCCTTTAGAATTAAAGTCAGAGTTGGATTTGTCAGTTGAAAATGTGTCATCAACTCAACTCCCATCAACAGAATCAGTTAAATGTCAGAAACAGTCAGATGGGATTCTTGGGCCACACCCTCCTGGTTTTTCAGAAATTGGGAAAGTAAAAGATATAATAAGTAATATGAATCTGGTGGGAATTACTAAGGATGATAAAGTTAATATTGATGAAGTAAAATATATCATCCCTAGTAAAAGGTATGCCGAGCCTTTTAAGGAAAGATTAAGTTCACAGACTTTGCATTGGGAACCTGAGGCAGACCATCAGAAATTTTTTAAGGGGAACTTCCCCAAGTGGCCTAAGGTTAGAAACCGGGATTCACATGAGAGAATAAACAGTCAGCATAAAGTGTATCGGTATTCTAGCAACTCTTCTCAGCCAATGGGATGACATAAAGTCAAACATGCTAGCGAGAGGACCCCTCCTTGAGGTGTTTCTTCATGTGGCAACTTGGTGTCCAAAGGGACACCCTCTGTAACGTATCTCTAACCTTTCTCCTTGCATTTCAATTTTATATTATTTCATTCATTATGTCAATATGTAATTTTTTCATGTACCATAGATTTCATTTTTGTAGAATTATTGATGTTGTACTTTAGTTATTTCATTTTGTAAATGTTGTTTATAGCATTTGTTTATTTCATTATCTATATATGTATTCTTATGTTGGTTATTGGTGAGCACTTTGTTTTGTAGACGTTGGATTCTCGTATGCTCTCTGTCTCATGTGAGAAGATCAAACACAAGTCCCCATGTGGAGCCAGATGTTTACCGCCTCTCCAACTAGGGGGTGAACTCCATGTGCCATGAAGAGATGCATCATCAGATGCTCATTTGACGAATATTTTGGTTCTACATGGCATCTTTGGCCCCAGCACTTCTTTTTGTAATTGGAATTTTCGTACCCCTGCGTGGGTCAATAATGTAATAGATCTGCATTGGTCATAGTTAGGTCAATTACCTTGGGATCGATTCATTGGGAGAGTTCCTTTCATTGAGGGTTTTTTATCCTCAGTTTATCAATTGGGCTTTTCAGCCTTATTGGTTTCCCTTGAGTTTTTCCCTCACACTTGCAATAATTCCTCCAAAGTGGTGAACGGCGTTCTAATGGGCTTATCTCCTAGTAACTATTGTTTAGGAATGATGTAAATGACCATGCAAGACATCTTAGAAAGTTTTGAGGAATTCCCTTGAGTCTAGATTGGTTTTTTTTAATTAATTATTTTTTAATTAAATTTCCCTAAGTTTGGAGGTTTAATTATTTAATAAATTAATTATTTTTGAGCAAAAATTGTAAAACTAGGTCCTTGGACTTTTGATAGGGGTATTTGTGCTCAAAATAAATGGAATGAGACCCCTACACCCTTGGACCAAGTTTCAGCTCAGTCGGACAATTTTTTCTATGGGTTTGTCCACCTGGAGTGTCAGTCAATCAAAAACAACAATTTTAATTGCTAAGTCTTGACATAGCGAAAATGTAAAAATTGTAATAATGAGTTAAAAGGATGATGTAAAGGTGGATAAATATGGATAGAGGTTTCTTAAGCCATTCCTACCCAACCCAACCTTTTCCAACCTATTTCTAACACCTCACCCACCTCACTCACTCAACCCTCACACCCTCCTAAGGAAGTTACGCCCCCCTTGTGAGTGAATTGATGTGACTTGTTTCTAGAAGGGGTTGTGGCCCCCTTTCTTGTGTTGTGTGCCTTCCCTCACCCCCCACGTCACCTCCTAGCTTAACTCCTACCCTTTCCCCCTCATTTATTGCCTTCCATTCCTTTCCTCTCCCCCAAGTGGTGCGCCCTCTTAGAGAAGTTACGCCCCCCTCACTTGGAAAACTCTAGAAAATTCGGTTTTGAGGATTGGGGGCCCCTTCCTTCGTGTGGCACGCTTCTCCTAGCCTCCCATTACC
The DNA here is from genome assembly GCA_009831015.1 of Picea engelmannii. NCBI lineage: Eukaryota > Viridiplantae > Streptophyta > Pinopsida > Pinales > Pinaceae > Picea > Picea engelmannii. The sequence continues at coordinate 620,044 of ML783205.1, read as the reverse complement.
TCTTTTTCTTGATCCCAATATAAACCCACTCATCCACCTCATGGATCCACCTTTCAAACCCTAGATGGTGTGCCCTACCCTTGGGATTCTAGCTTGTGCTTAGTGGTGGACACTTGGCATTGATCCAAGAGGGATGAGTTTGCCTCTCCAAGTATAAATAGATTCATCTCCTCACTTATTCCTTACCATATCTTGAGCTATTGTTATGCTACTTGATTTTCCACTCTCTCTCTCTCTTTCTTGTCCATTTTTCATTCTTTGGCTCTTAGGGTTTTGGAGCAAGTATTTCTCCAAGATCCATTTTGAGTAATAAAGGAGAAACTTTGGAGGATTATTGGAAGAGCAACAAGTATTTTTGTTCTTGCTACACATGAGGTAATGTTGTTTTGATTTTGCATGATGTTTACATAGATTAGATCTTGGGTAAAGTGTTACGTGGGTAGATCTAACGAGTATTCTTGTAGATCTATATATGTGGGTTTGCTAGATAGGGTGCAAGTATTTCATCTAATTAGCATATTCAATCATATTATCTTCTTGTATACATAGATGTTGTCAAGTTTTTGTAGGTTTGGCTTCAAGGGTTTTATTGTGAATGCCTCAAGGAAGAGTCATCCCTTAAAGCACACATAAACTCCTCTTTTCTCTCTCTTTTACTCATTTTTTCATTGTTGTTCATCCATATATATTTCAGCTAACCTAACATAGTAGATTGGTCACTTTAAATCATATTTTATCATAGTTTTTCAAGGAGAAAAATTTACGCCCTAAAAACAGAATTTTTTCTTCACATTGTTGGTTGTGTGTAGATTTTTCAGCAAGCATAGCTTGTTGGTTTGCAGCTGATTTGCAGCAGGTTGAGGGGGTTAAGTTGCCCTAAAAAGACCACACAACACTCAAAGACCCTTATCTTCAAGTGGGTAACAAAGCTCAACCTCTACTTCTCATTTTCTAGCTAATTTCTCATTATTTGTTCACTTTCTAGTAAGTTTTTGCTTTCTCATAGCTTGGGATGAGAATTGGTACGGCCTACCTCCCAAGCGTGGGCTTAGGGTAGCTTAGGGTAAGTGCAAATCTCATTTTTCCAATTTTTTAGCATTTCCTTAAGCTAGGATGTGGGGTTAGCTAGTGACTTGTTGATAAGTGTTTAGTTGCTTGTTTTTCCTCTCTTTTTCTCTCAAATAATCTCTAAATTGCCTAAACCTTGGGAGAGAAATACCCAAAATCGTAAGGCTAGGATAAGTGATGTGTTTTGATCTTTTAAATGCTTCAATGGTTTAAAATATTCTAGATCTAGATCTCACACATATTAATCCATAGCTTAAGCCCTTGGGGCATAATCAATTTGTTTAGATCTAGTTGCATGTTATTTCCTCTTTAAAATATATCTTATTTACATGCTCTAATCCAACACACACTAAATGGTTAATGCTTTAATGGTTTAACAAGTGATTTTATTTTCATGTTATAACATCTTAAGGCCACTTGCCAACACACTCAAGATAATAATTGTTGGATAAGTTGATAGTGTAGGCACACTTCTAATTATTCCAGCTTCTCTTTTACACTTAAAGATTCTTCTCTTAATGCTTTAAACACACATAAGATAAGTGGTAATAAGCTTTAGTTATTCTTTTATTATTTGGCAAGTTGTCCTTGCCCTTGTGCATTAGTATTTTGCATGAGAAGTTATTTCATGTTTATGGTTTAATCATGGGAACACACTAAATCGTTATTTCAGCTTGCTTTCCATTGCTTTACATGTGTTAAGTGCTTCATTCATATGCTTAAATAACACACTTAATAAGATGAAGTAAGTTTCAGTTTTTGCATTAATTCAACATTTTAAGACATCATAAAGTGATTAAAACACTTAAGAACACACCTAAAAGTCTAACCAGTTGATACACCAACTTAATAGACTTAATAGGGTATCTTAAACCACCATCTTCACCATCTAAAATGTGGATTGAGAAGAGCAACGGAAGGTGCTAGACCGGGGATGGTCTCACAACGCACGACGTCCTTTCCGTAAAAACTCAATCTTTCGGGCTGAACTGTGAAGCTAGGGTAAGCTTTGTTGTCATACTTCTTGAGCATCCAGCAGTCATTTTGCAATCGAGGGAGGAGGTTTTTGGTGAAACACTTAATAAGGGTAATTAAAATCTTACAATCTTAAGGAACCCCTAACTCACTAAGTAATCAAACCTTGGCTTAATCTAATACATCTTAAGGCTTAATACTTGTAACTCAATCTTTCGATCTCATAACACAAGTAACGCTTTGTGGGTAAAATCAACTAAGGATTTAATCATTGTGGAACACTTGTGCTTTAAATTTATAAAAATTCTAACTGTCATTGTGAATCTTTATTGTGTTGATGTTTCCATTGAGGGGCAATCCAATAGAGTAAGTGTTATTGGGGCATGCTTGGCTTTGATGTGTTATTGATGCTCTTTCCTTGATATTCTTTATATCTTGGACATACAAACAATGTGTGGTTAGCTTGTTGTGTTGTATCATTGTATCTTTAATATTCTTTATTGTAAGTAATTGTATCTAGCATTCTTGTGGATTAACTATTCTTTTGTAATTTTGTAATCATATTGTAACGAAACACCCTAACATCTAGTTGACCCCTTGCCCAACCTTAGGCACTAGTCTTAGTTGACCTAGGGAAAGGCTTGCTTGACATACTAAAACCTTGCTTCTTGCATTGTTGCCTTAGCATCATAGGATAGGCTCCCCCTAACCTTAACGAATTAAAAACAACTCCTAGAACTTAAACTCTAAATCTTATCTAGAAACTAGGGACTACCCCCCATGGCTTCCCTAGGAGTAAACCTAGACGAAAGAGGTTCAAGTCAAAGTGACAGCATGGGCTTTGAACCTAGGCATTGTGCCTCCAAGGACACACTAAGTTAGCAAGACTTGGCTCACATTTGCAAGTGTGTATAAGGACGGAAATAGGTACCTAACATGGCCTCGTTGTCGGGGCCCATTCTTTATTTTCACCATAGTGATGTTCGGGGGGGTGTTGGAGTTACTTCACACACACCTAGGATTTCTTTTTCCTAAGGTTTTTCCTTTTTTATTAGTCATAATTAGTCATTATCCAGTCTCCTATATTTTAGAGGAGAATATTCCACTTGGAGAATATTCCACTTGGAGAATATTCTCTTTCAGTTGACACTTTAGTTTGACTAGTTGAGTTGAGTTTAGATGTTGCATTAGTTTTATCACCATGCAACATTGGGATCATCACCATGTTAATTCGACCTTGACTTGGGATCATCACCATACTAGCGCATTACCCTTGATTCCATGAGTTAACTCCTCACTACTCTATGTTCAGTCAGTTAACTGAAGACTAGTTGACTAGTTAACTCAACTAGGTGGCAATTCACTCCTGTAACTGCCTGAGAGAGTAGACTAGGTGGAAGTTCACTCCCGTAACTATTGGTGTGTGTCCAGATCACTCTAGACCACCACTATGGCGCATTTTTTATCCTCCAGTGCAAACTCATTGAGTTATACAGAGTATATCATGTGTAAATTATTCATTATTCACAACGGTTAATGAGAATTCTTTCATTCTTTCTCTCCTTCTTCTTTCTCCAATTCTCTCTGCAAGTGTGTGTATTATTGTTTATCTAGATCTATTTTGTGCAGGTTCAACACATTTACATGGTATCAGAGTCGATGGACTACTAAGCAAAAGATACACCAAAATGTTTTGCAGGTACAAGAGATTGAAGACATCGGAAAGATGGATTTCCAAAAAGAATGCATTCTTACACCTTACAACTATTTTGCATGGAAGGAGAAAATAGTCATTCATCTCCAAACCATAGGGTTGTACAGGTTAACCTTGAATACAAATACAGAACTGACATCAACCATAGAAAAATCCAAGTACTTACATCGCATGGATGAGGCACTCAGAACAATTTGCAGTCTTATTTCTCTCGATCTCCTTTTTCACATATCTTCCTGTAAGACTCTCAATGAAGCCTAGACCACCTTGGAAGGGATCTTTGGAAAATAGGATGAGATGAGGGGACACATACTGGATGTGGAGCTGCTCACGTTGGATCCAAAAAGCTTCGACAATATCCAATATTTCTTTACAAAATTCAAGGATTTATTGTCGCATCTCAAAGCTTGCGGGATTGATAAATCGAACGAGGAGAAACAAATGGTTCTCACCATTCTCTCCAATCTTGGTCCCGAATTATTTGTATTCGTATCAGCATTCCATTATGTCAGATTCTCCTTATGATCCAACTAGAAGATGCCTTCTCTTGAGGATTTTATCGAAGCCCTGACACGAGCAAACCAAGCTCATCAACATGGGAAAAATCAAAGGCCCAAAGGCGCATGCACTCACTGTGCAATATGGCAACCACAAATATCATAAATCTAAAGATAAAGATAAACGGAAAGCTCATGCACATCCGAATAAGAAAGGGTACACAAAACCCTTCACCGATGCCTCCATATCCAAAGGGGCAAAGGGAAGAAAATGGGAGAAATGCACGTACTGTCACAAAGGATTCCATTCGGAATCTGCATGCATGCAAAAACAAATAGATCTGATGTCTCAAATACTTCAGCAAAACAACCTTGGAGATCGCATCCCCTTGGGTTCCAAGAAGAAGAAGCCAGAAGATCTGAATTCATTGAACCTAATTATGCTTTACTGCTTACTCATGCTGATGAAAGTAGTAGGATATGGCACGAAAGGTTTGGACATTTGAATTTCAGATACATGCAACAGCTTAGCAAGCAGAGATTGGTTGATGGTCTACCAGACATCCATTTCTCCAAGAGAGTGTGTGAGGGATGTGTTCTCGGGAAACACCCTCAAGAGAAATTCGATAAGGGAAAGTCTTAGAGAGCCTCCGCACCTTTAGATGTGATCCACATTGACCTTATGGGTCCTTTTCCGCATCCATCTATCATCAAAGAGAGGTTTGTTCTCATTTTTGTTGATGATTTCTCACGTTTTACATGGATCTACTTTCTCAGGCAAAAATCTGAGGTCTTTCAACACCTCAAAGATTTCAAAGCCCTGGTTGAAACACAATCCGGAAAGAATATCAAGGCCCTATGAATTGATAACAGAGGAGAGTATGTAAATCATTAGATCCATGATCTTTTCCATGAGGCAGGGATCCAGTTGCAGCACACAATTCCCTATACTCTACAGAAAAACAGAGTTGTCGAGCGAAAAAACAAATCTCTAAAGGAGATGGCATCTTGAATGTTGCATGCAAAGTCTCTACCACAGAGAGTATGAGCCGAAGCACTTAATTGTACAACATACATCCAAAATAGATCTCCTCATAGATCTGTCAAGGATAAGACCCCCTATGAGGCTTGGAGCGGCCTCAAACCGGAAGTGACCCACTTTCGCATTTTCGGTTCACGTGCATGGGCCCAGATTCCCTCTGAAAAGAGGAAGGCACTTGATCCACAGAGCACTAAGTGTATTTTTGTTGGATACCCCGACGGTGTGAAGGGATATAGACTTATTGATCTTTCCTTGGATCGGCTCATCATTGAGCGAAGTGTCCAATTCAAGGAAAGTGTATCGCATGCACCTCAACAGCCGCATGCAAACACCTTCATTCTTCCACCTATCTGAGATGATGAGCAAGCACATGTCGACTCTTCTTCAGATGAGAGTTTTGATTCAGAGGACTCGGATGATTCAGATTCAGAGTTAGTACAGTCGAATGCAGAGTCGGAGCATCCAGATTAAGTTGCAGAGCCAGAGCAGAGGCCCAAGTGGGCACAGACTACTCTTCAAGATGCAGGGGATCTCGTTGGCGATCCAGCCGATACTAGGAGGAATCGATATGATTTCGAGGAGCCTCTTGTTGCACTCACTTCCACTGAACCATTGTCCTCCAAGCATCTTTTCTTGGTTCAGTCTTCAGATCCACAGTCTTATGGCGAGGCTGCTGGAAATCCCTTTTGGGAATCCACCATGCAGGAGGAGTACAACTCCCTCCTCGAGAACCAGACTTGGGATCTGGTTCCCCTTCCTTCTGGGAGGAAACCTGTCAAATGCAGATGGGTCTACAGGACCAAGAGCGCAGTGGATGGATAGATAAGCAGATACAAATCCAGGCTTGTCGCCAAAGGGTTTCAGCAGGTTCATAGCATTGACTATGATGAGACCTTCGCTCCAGTAACGAAGATGGATTCCATACGATTGGCACTTTCCATTGCGGTAGCCAAAGGATGGGAAGTCCATCAGATGTATGTGAAGAATGCATTTCTTCACGGCGATCTCTCTGAGGAGATCTATATGGAGCATCCCCAGGGATTTATGCAGGACTCATCTTTGGTTTGTCGACTAAAGAAGTCCCTTTATAGCCCCAAGCAGGCTCCGAGGGCATGGTATGCCAAGATGGACTCCTATATGTTCTCACAGAACTTTGTATGTTGTAAATCAAACCCGAATGTCTACATGCTCAGGATGGATGATTCACTTCTACTCTTAGTTTTGTACGTTGATGATTTGTTGATCATCGTTGCTCGACTTCAGCGATTGTTGTAGTCATGAGGATTCTACATGACAGGTTATTTATGACGGGCATGGGTCTGCTACAATTCTTCCTTAGACTCGAGATCAATCAGGATGCCTCAGGCATCAAACTGTATCAGGTCGTGTATGCACGAGATCTCCTTGAGAGATTTCCCATGACAGACTGCAAGTCTACTCCGACTCTTTTCCTATCAAGAGTCAAACTTGGGGATGGCAGGGAGACTCCACTGGTTGACAGCACATTGTACAAACATCTAGTGAGTAGCTCTTTGTATCTCACACACTCCAGACCAGACCTCTCCTAAGCAGTTGGCATAGTTTCCAGGTTCATGCAGGAGTCGCATGAGCTACAATGGAAGGTTGCAAAGTGTATCCTACAGGGAACCATCACCTTTGGGATTCATTATGCAACAGACTCTACATTAGATCTCATCGGGTTTACTAATTCCGACTGGGTTGGTGATAGCACTGATCACAAATCCACATTTGGTTACTCATGCAGTCTTGGTTATGGGCCTACTTGTTGGTCGAGCAAGAAGCAAGCCACCACTAAAGCTAAACTCAACACTAAAACCTGGTGCTAGAGTTAGTACTGAACCCAGCACTAAAGCCGATGCTAAAACTGACACTAAATAACAAAAGCAGTTTAACACCAACTTCTGCATCAAGAAAACAATCCAACTTGAAAAAACATACCTTGAAATTTGGTGCTAAACTCGGCACTAATGACCTGGTTTGTTGTAGTGTCTCTCTCTGTGTGTTTTTGTTAAATCATATTATAGCATAAAGTAGCAGTCTTGAAATGATCTCCAAGTGAGAAGTGATCATAATAGTGATTTCTGACAGTGTCTTGGATTTGTTTTGTCAAAATCCTAGAATTCTACATTGTCATCTCTTCTTTTTGTTGAACCCTCTGATTACTTGCATCATAGCACACCCATTCGCTTTCTTCCTAAAATTTTGAGACAAGATTTTTACAACTTTATAATTCATAGGCTAACAATTTCTTATTTGCATCTAAAATCTAGAAAAGTGCCCCTTAGTAAAACAACTTTTCACCCTATGGAGGCATATAATGCAATCATTGCCATACATGATTTAGAAATTCACCATAATTCAAAATAGATTCATTGAGTATCATCTAAACAATATCCAATTCTTGAATTGTTGTAAGAGAAGTCTTTCAAATATTTCTCAAAAAAATGCGGTTGCACATTTGAACAATTAATATGTAATGTTTGAGAGTGATTCCTAACACCAAACTAGATTTGCACCATAGTAAATAGCTGTGAATTCTATTAGCTTTTCTATTGTCTATATATTCTATGATATGCATAATGCTTCAAAACCTAAATATAGATTCCTCTGTCAAACTTCCCCATCAGAAATCAATAATTTCATCATGGTTGTTGTTGTAATTGATATGGCCATCATCTGTTGTGGTAGTTAATATGTTGATAGTGATGGAAGTTCCAACAGGATATTTAAGGGGTTGTATTTATTACTTATAAAATGAGAGACTCTTCCAAGGGAAGACCCCCAGCCCTCTCCCAGTTTTTCTCAGGTTAAAATCCAGCATCATAGGATCCCTCCCTCTCGCTCAACAAATCCAATCCCGGATATTGGTACGGCCAACTCTGGATTTAGATGAAACCCACAGATGCTTCGATGAGGCAGCCCAAAGCAATCCTGAGCAGAGTAGAAGAGGACGATTCATAAGGCTACCTGACAACTCCAAAATCAGCTTCATGGTAGGATTGGGTGGAACAAATAACCAGGCAAAGCTGCTGGCAATAAATAACCTCCTCACTATACCACTGGAAAAAAGGGGTTGTCAACATGGAGATAATGGAGACTCCAAGATCATCATAGGCTAGTTGAAGGGGACCTTGCAGGTTAACATCATTCACCTAGAAGTGAGTGTGAGGACAACAATAGATCTCGTATCCAGAGTCAACAACATTATTATTCACCCATACATATAGAGTGCTCAACTCCAACTCTTACTCTGGCCAAAGCTGCTGTCAACCTGGAAGCAGGCAGCCTTGAGATAACATCTATCTCTCCTGACAACTGCTAAGCAACACAGCCAGATCCAAATTCTAGTCATTGGGCACAACTGCTCTGTTTTGAACAGCTCATCTATATTGGGACAGCTCCTCTGTTTTTATTACTCTGTATCTACAGGACCTGTGGGAAAGAATTTCTGTTCCTTCTCCGCAGCTGTAATGAGACCATCTACTCTCAGATATTTGCTGTTGCTGCCTTGTTTTATGATTTACTTTCAGACCCTGGCAAGACATTAAACACCAGTAATGATCCAAGACATAATAGCCATTCCAAATGTACTCCTTGTACTCTATGGATAAAAGGAGTAGACTTCTCCCCTCCCCCCCCAAAAAAAAGCTCTAATTCCAATTTTTGGATTCCACAAATCAATAATACTGACTAGTAGGTCGCTCATCCTAGCACTGCTCTGCATTAAATCCAATTAAAACTTGAGATTTGTCTTGAACTATATTGTATGAACTACACAATATCAAAAGGTGTTGTATTTGGATCAAACATAAGTTCCATATTAAAAACAAGAGCATTTACGCTCTCCCTGCATAATAGGGAACCTAAAAACTAAAAATTTCTAATAATCGTGTAAGAAATGCAAAGCTCTTGACAATAAGCATACCCTCCAAGATTGAGCAAAAGTTATAGCGTCAGTTTTGAACCTACTATTCCCATGAAATACAGTGAAATAAAGTGAAATACAGTGTTTTGTCATATTTACCTGTCCACTAAGACCTATTTTGGTACCCAACTAGACTAATCTAGATCCATCAAAAAGCACCCATCAAATTTTATTTTATGTTCAAAACACTACTAGCTTCCTGGCCAAAAGGAGGCAAAAACTAGTTTCATCTTTACTCAAACAAAAATATTCTGATCAAGTATGTCACCTGGGCATTTTGTAAATACTATTAACTATTTCAATATTAACATATTATCTGGACCTGTATGTTGATGAAGTTGGACGACTTGCCCCACGACGGTTAAACGAAGAATTTGAGAATTCTCTGCCACCATGTGAAGAATTAGATACTTGAGAGGTGCAATCCTTTGCCCAATGCCCAGCTTGGCCACACTTGAAGCAGGTATTAGAAGCACTGGATCTCTCCCCTTGTCCAGTGCCAGATACTCCAATAAGACCAGATGAAGAGTTTGTACAGTCTTTGGCCCAATGACCATCCATTCCACACTTGTAGCAGCAAAGTGAAGGTCTAGTTCTTCCCGAATTACTTGGTGTGTTATCATTATTAGAAGAGAAACCATGAGCCACAGATGGCAAAGGATTACTGATTGAATTCAATTCGTCACACCATTTGAAGAACCTGCAAGATCCTTCCCCCTGCAGTGCAATGATAAAAGATCAAAATAATATTCCTTGTCCTACCTACTGTAAGCAAATCGCATAAAATTCCATGCGAAAAAAAAAGCAATTCACATATAGCATAAGAATGCATTCAATTCTAAGAAAAGCCTATTGCTTCTGGACAAAAATACATATCATTATTCAAACTACATACCAGCATAGATCCATGTTAAATTTGGATCTATTAAGCACTGACAGAGATCAAAAGAAATTCAGAGGCAAACCTATCAGTGCTTAAAAGATCCTGAATTAAGATGGATCTACACTAGTGTGTGCATTGTGTATGTATATACTAATGCTTGGTATCCTTTTCTTGAATTTTCTTTATTACGTTACACATTATATTTGTTTTTTATATTTTGATATATAAGCATGCATGTTATACTTCTCATCTACAATGCGCCATGATTTTTCTTTTATTTTTTATAAATATTATATTGGGCCAATTTATGCCATGTATCATCTCAGTGATAGACACAGCCATTACACTTCTCCCTCATACTGTGGCTGTAGAATGCACCTCACCTATCTTGGTGCAAAAATATGTGAAATAAAACATTATTTTATGCAAAACAGTAATTTCTTGCTTTGGTTTTGTTATCCCCTATCCTAAGGATAACTAAGGAGATTATGTCTCGAGACCCACAGGTCCTAGACATGGAATACCGAGAGTCAGACGACTTGAGCTTGGCCCCGGAGGGCCCATCTTTTCTTCAGTGAATCCTATTTATCAGCGGCAGCAGCATCCATCCCACCAGCCTGGTCCTGAAGTAGCAGTGGGTCTTGCTCCATGAGGTAATGAGTCCGGGTATCATGGTATGTGTCACCCCGATTTTTGAAGCATTTGGATATGTTGCACTGAACTTTCCTTTATTTCATAACGTTTTCTTGGAAATTATGCTCTTTAACTTGTTCATACTGTTAAAAAGTAATAGATGTGCTCATTTAACCATAGACAATATAACAATATTGTCACCCAATCATAGGCCGAAGCCACCCCCGAGCACCTTAACCTTGACAGAGAATGATTCCGGAAGCAAACCAATAGCCAACCAAGGCTAATCCATCAAGCAAGGATAAGCAAGACTGATCAGAAAGTCCAACCATAACCAATAGAAAGTCCAAGCCAAAACCAGAAATACAGATTGGAGCAGCTGCCGGCTGCAGCTACTACCCAGACTTGCGCACTTGCCCAGTTTCTGCAATGCGCACTTCTTCCCAGCTGAAATTTTGAGTTGTTGGGTACAAAATGAGGTCTGGCTACTTGTATTTATACCAATGTTGTATATGTCATGTCGGGGAAAGTGTCGGCGAGGGTCTGGAATGTAACTTCTCGGCGACATCGGCAGAAAATGTCGGAATATCTCGGAAAATGTCGCAAGACCTCAAAAAAATACAAAAACACTCGTTTTTTTCAATTTTTTAAACTTGTAAAGCAACAACAACATCAAATAAACACTTTTGTACATAAATATGAAAATACAACCAATAAATAAGATGCATAAGATGTCAAGTGGCCACATATTGTTACTAAACTAAAAATTCTAAAACATGTTCCTGATAGGATGATAGTGGATACAAAATCACATCAAATGATCAAAATAAATGTATCTCATGAGATGATTCATCATGAGGCATCTAGATACTAAATAGTACATGATAAAATAAAAATGATAGATCATAGGAATCCAAATCATTGATTCCCTCTATGTCGTGCTGCAACTACTACTCTAGCCCTTTTACGGGTCAAGGGCACCAATTTTCCTCTGGAAGCAGTAGGTGGTCGTGGAGGTACTCTAGATGAGCTTGGAGTGGAAGCTCCAACTGCTTCAGCTGCTCCATCTAAGGTGGTAAGTGATAGGGACAAGGTGGAAGGAAAAGTGTGTTGCCTCCTCACAGTCCCAACGGACCCAAGTCCAACTCCAGGTATGGCTCTCCGTGGAGGTGGTGGTGGCATTGGATCCACTACAAGTCCAATCTCCTCCTCAACCTCTGTATCCACTGAAAGTAGAACATCGTCCTCCTCCTCCTCTGTTGTCCCCTCCTCTCTCAAATCATCTGTATGCTCCTCCAACCACTCGGGGGCCTCCTCCATCTCAGGCTCATGAATCTCCACCCTCCACTAACTGGTGGTGTCAATGTTATCCAATGAAATGGCTTCTATGTCAGGTTCTTTGTCAAGTTGCTTCACCCACAACCTTAGATTGTAGTAGATATATACCAAGTCACTAAGGCGCTGGGTACCTAACCTTTATGAACATTGAGAGCTGTAGTTAGTGATGGTAAATAAATAGTAAATACTAAATTGTAAAAAATAAAATTAAAAAAAAATATAAACAATTTAAATTTTGATTGTTGCATTTTTTAACATTTCTAACCTATTGCGCTTCTTGGAGTGTATCTTTTCAAAGACACTCCAATTGCGCTCACACCCTGAAGAACTGCAAGTTTAACTAAGCACTTGAACGGCAAGTTTCTGCAGCTCTGGGAACTTTCCACCATAATGTTTCCACCAGACATCTACAATGAATAAAATGAAAGGAAGACAACGAATTATATTTCAGATTTCCATCAAGTAATAAATGTCATATATAATATATAGAAAGGAATAAAAAAAAAATGAAATTGAAGCTTACCTAGCATCCTTGTGGTCCTAGGACAGCCATATCATAGCCCAACATCCTGGATGCCCTCCTATATATCTCATTTTGCCTAGAAATCTTTGAGCGTTCAGCGGGAATCAGCACCATCCTCTAAACACACTGGAGGAAACCATCAATGACCTCACCATCAAAATTAAATCCACAAGCATAAGCGAATGCAGGGTTGAGCTAGAGCCCTGCAACATGAATGGGACGATGGAGAGTGTTATTCCATCGCTCATCAATCACACCCCATATCTGAGCTCTCTTAGTGAGTCCTTCCTCCCCCTTGTTCTCATAGTACCGGTAGATAGCTTCCTTGGCCCTATCCATGGCCTCATACAAGTAGCCCATTGCGGGCTTCTCGCCATCAACCAATCGAAGAACCTTTACCAAAGGTTCACTAATGGTACATACCTCCCCTACTCCACTCCAAAATCTCTGGTCATGTCCCATAAGTTGGGCTATGGCTTGCCCATCTTGTTTGGTGCTATAGACACAAGCAGGCCACTCATTAGAAAGAAACATTCTTTGTAACTCCACCATACTATTGAGGAGCGACTGAAGAGAAATGAAACTGGTGGAAAAACGTGTAATTGTGGGACGCACCAACTCTCTGTTCCCTGTGAATTGTCTCATGAGTGAAAGAACAAATGTATGATTATATATATATATTGTCACACTCCGAGCTGAATCAATGATTTCCTTGATCCAAGGAAGTTTTCTCATGTCCTCTAGCATCAAATCAATGCAATGGGCGGCACAAGGACTCCAGTGCAAGGATGGATACCTCTGCATAAGCATCCTCCCAGCAGCAACATAATTAGCAACATTGTCCGTGATGACTTGGACAACAAACTGCGGGCCTATCTCTCGGATAAAACCATCCAACAACTCACATAATAATTGTGCATCTTTTGTATATGCACTTGCATCAACACTTTTGATAAACATTGTCCCCTTGGGACAATTAACCAAGAAGTTTAGAATTGACCTGCCCTTCCCATCAGTCCACCCATCCGACATCACGGTGCATCCAGTGGTCTTCCATGTTTCCCTAAGCTGAGCTAATCTTTCTGTGCAGCCGGCCTTTTCCCCTTGAAGGAGATGCCCTCTCAAATCCTGATAGGAAGGGCACCTATACCTCGGGCCAACAATTGCAGCAACTTCAAACATGGAATGGTAGAAGGGGTTATTGGCAATGTTAACATTTGGCCACAAGCTTGTCAGCCTCCTCCGTCTCTTTCTTTTAATCAATGACCGAATAGAAGGTTGCCCCCCAGGTGTTGACCTCAGCACAAAGAAAGGTGGGGTTGATGAGCGGACTATAGAAGTTGATGGCCCTGTGGCTGAGGAGTGGGATTGTGGTACTGGTCCCCCCTTAGAGGCACTTGTTCCAGTGTTTCTATTTGCAAGTTCAAGTTCTTTTTTGCAAGCCTTGGTCGCATCCCTCTTATTAGCCATATCAATGAGAGATTGCTTTGCAATACGCATAATTTCCAGGGTACTTTTTGGACAAGCATCCACATCAAACCCAAGGATTTTGGCAAGGTGGTATTTCAAGCGGCTAATTCCTGCAAAAATCTTTTTTCCGCAAAGATTGCATGTCAATACGTGTCTATTGGGAAGTTGCACTGGTTCACCATACACCCACATTGGATCCAATGCCTTCGGCATTTTGCTTAGATGAAAATATTAAACCTATGGCACAAACAAAACCAAAATAAACACACGATAATGCAAAGGTTAAATAATAAGAGCTAGATGAATTAGAATGATTGAATCTTCCATTCAAAAACAACAAGAAGAGGCACATTGCAAACCCTAGCCTAACTTTAAACATTTTAAAAACAAAGTTCAAATCTTCAAGTTCAAACTTCAAACAAATGAAAGAAAAACATTTTGGATCATACCTGGAAATCTTGATCTCTCCACTGGTGCTAATGGCAACAAGATCCTTGGCTTTCTCCTCCTTGGATAGATGCACAATGACTTCCCTCACACCTCTCTAGCTCTCTCACACTTTAGAAATGAAACAATGAGCAAAAAAGAGAACCCGCGGCCTCTAAAACCCCCTCACGCGCACTTTTTCTGCAGCTAAACCCAGCAGTCCGACACTTTCCATCGACCCGCGACACATTCTCAAAAACTCACGAGTTCATGAATGTGTCACAAAACATTCAAAATGTCGAAAGTGTCGCGACATTTTCCTTCAAAAATTTCGGGCCAGTGAAAATTTCGGCGATATATCTGAAATTTCCGACATATCGTCGATATATACAACAGTGATTTATACTGTTTTCCTAAGCTGTCTGGGCCGACTTCTCATTCTGGAGGCTAAATACTTAATATTAAGTATTTCCTTGAGTCGGCTTGTCTTCTAGGGTTATGTGCAATGCTTTAGGGTTTCTTCTTGCTTCCCGGAATATTCTATTCTTGTCAGGATTACACGTGGAGGTAAATACCTCCTGCAACTACCATAATATCAACACTCCTTCCTCGTTAGGGAGGTATTGAAGGAAATGGTCTTGAGCACAAACATACCATTCAACCAGTAACATCATCATAGCCGTACAAGCTATCTCATGATTAGATCACGAGCACCATTATCACTATCATCTGATAGCATCAACTGCATCATCTCTAGAAGCCATACTCCATATGAGTAATCAGACATGATGTTGAATAAGTCACTCACTCCACAGAGTGATACAAGGACCATTCTTCTAATCCGGACATACGTCCTAGAAGAATGACTGTCCCAACAGAGCTCAAAACTATGCCATGGACTACAGAGACCATTCCTATAGGAATGTCAATGTAGGATTATTTTCTAATCAAGTCATAGAGATCTGTCTCAACCTATATGCCTTAGAAAATATCAACACAACTGACAGTCTACATGGTAATCAAAACAATGTCATTCGATAGAACACCGTTGTGTCTATCCATAGTAGTACACAATTACAATCCAGTGGTACACTACCACACCAAGTAGCACACAGCTACTTAATCAGTGACACATAGTCACAACCAGTAGAACACATCCACCACAGTAGCATACATCTACTGTCCAGAGACATACAGTCTCCATAGCAATCATATCATTTGATATCAACCTGCACAGAAAAACAATATCATGATATAGACTGAGTCATCTAGGCCATTCTTCCACTCACATCTGTGAGATCTGGAAGAGAATCTGCCCTTAGAAGGTAAAACATCAACCATAAGCTATCTGGACTATTCTTCTCAAGCATAGAAGAATAATTGTCTTGATTTCTGAGCATGGACCATTCACCTATCTGGGTCATTCCTCCGGCACTAAACAAAGTGCAACCTGGAGAGAATGAGTCTGCCCTAGGGAATTCCTGTCCCTGATTGTTGAACCTGGCCCATTCACCTAACTGGGCCATTCCTCCGGGACTAAACAAAGTGCAACCTGGAGAGAATGAGTCTGCCCTAGGGAATGATTGTCCGGACCATTTCCTAAGGAAATAATTGTCCTGCACCAACCTCCAAAACGAACCATTCTTCGAAACTGCTCACAACTGTGAACTTCGAAAGAATGACTGTCCGACGAGACGGACCATTCTACTTGACCACTATTGAGAGTGACTATCAAGAAGAAAGACTGTCCTAGACCATTCCCCCACACTGGCCACAAGGGGAATCGTTGTCTATGGTACATCAACAATCTATCGAGCCATTTTCATTAGGAAAATGACCGTCCGATCTGGACCATTTTCTGAACTGGTAAATGCCTATCTGTCAAAAATCTCAAACCACTTTTCGAACTGGAAAGGAACTGCTCATCCTGGACCATTTTTGGAACTGAAAAATGATTGTCCATAAATCAATAACACATCAGTGCTCTCTCCCAACCTGGGAGTAATCTCTTCATTTATCAATAAGGAAGTCGTATCCACGAGCTCCAGCTTGTTCTCTTGAGTACGCAAACTTTTTCATCTTGGACAGAGGCTTTACCAAAATATCTTTTATCTGCTCATCTGTGGAGATATATTGGAGAACCACTTCTCTTTTCTAAACTTCATCACGGAGAATGTAATGCTCGATCTTAATGTACTTTGGTCTGTCTGGAACACTGGTTTTCCTTTGAAGGCTTCATATGGCTCTGATTATTACAATATATCATGGTTGGATTCAGCACTTTTGTTTCTTGCTAGCTCATGACATCGTGGCAAGGCTCAGACTGAAACATATCCAAGTAGCACTTCTTATGTCATCATGAGAGTTTGTCATGGATTAGCAATCCATCATCCTGAACTTCTGAGTAACCATTCTAATCTTTGTCATAGAAAGTTTTTCACCACGCTTCTGATGTTCACTGGAGGCTCTGCACCAAGTTGTCTTCTTCCATCTGCATACAAGAGTCTCTTTCTGGTATACCTCAAAACCTTGAGGTTGCTCTACATATGCTTCTTTGTTCAATTGCTCTGGAGAACAGTCCTTGCATTCATCTGATATAAACTCCAACCCATGGATATTGTAGAAGATATAATGGCTCAGGTAGAGGTATGTCTAGTTTACTGGAACAAGTTATCATCATAGTCTTCTCCCTCCATCTGGGAGAACCTCTAGTTCTGAATCTCGCAATGCTTCCATTCATAAGTCTTTCATACATTGTTCTTCATCACAAGTTCTATTTCTTCTGCTTGATTTTTTATAGTGGGTTCAAACCAAGCTGGTAGTCTTGTGGTTCTCGATATAATGACTGGTTGTTCTGGATTTTTCTTTCTCTCTTGGAATCTTCATGTTCTTCCTCATGTTTCTCTTTAGCTCTTGGGTCCATGGAGTTTTCTATAGATTCCATGCCCTAAAGATTCCAACTTCTTCCTTTCATCATAGGATCATGGATGTGGATGGACAACCAAGGATACTTTAAGGCTTCTTTTCAAAGAAGACTTCTTCTAAAGTCAAACTGAACACCTGTTGCTTTCCATGGCTGCTACCATTGATGGGAACATGGATATATGCTTCATAATCCTCAATGGCTCATATTATTTAGGATTAGCTCCCTCCTAATCCTTGCTTCATGCATGAATACATGCTCTTCTTTTGGAATTATATAATCGGCTCCCTCCATCTAGGAGAGTCCACACTTTCGTCTGCATCCTTATTGCCTTCTGCAAAGTGTCATGACTCACAAGTCTTTTTTCAATTTCCTTTTGATTGCTGACTTCTTTCTGTTTTTACTTCTTCCATGCTTCTTCAAGTTTGATTCTTATTTTGGCTTATCTTACAGTTGTTACTTATGTTAATAACTTCCACATGAATTGTTACCAGGGATTGTCAATGTACTTCATCTTTTCATGTGTATTGTTTGACTTGTAGTCATCGTGATAGCAATCCTTATCTTGTTATTCTTCCTTAGGTATTGTTCCTCTTTGAACATCTTATCTTCTAAGAAATAGATATGCAAGATATGTACAGAAATTATTTAAACATGGTATGTACAAGAATTATGAAGAATATTGTTACCTTGTCTTAGAAGAAGAAGTTTGTTTTATCCTGCTTAGCCTTCTTTGAGGGTTCTCTTTCTTCGGCAACTGATGCTTTGTGTGTTTCCTTCCTTTTATTTAACTCGGGACAATGATTCTTGTAGTGACCATATTTTCGACAGTTGAAGCATTGTATTTTTGACATATCTTTCTCTTGATTTGGTTTCTTCCTTGAGCCAAACTTCTTTTTATTCCTGAAATTCTTGAACCTTGTTGTGAA
>ML783205.1:525340-573950 GCA_009831015.1 Picea engelmannii | reverse complement strand
CATAACACATCAGCAAAACAAAACTTACTGTTGGTTGTTATAAAACAGCAGAAAACTAAATTTGGGACAGCAAGAAACTTAGTGTCTTAGCTTGGTCAAAGACAGACCAAGAAGACTGCTGATAGGACCTGGGATTTTCTACAGTCTTCACATCCATCTGATGTAGTCTCCAACCCATGGATACTACAAGGGCAATAATTATACGGATGGAAGTGTATCGGGAAATAGGAGCAAATGTCTCCTTGTAATCTATTCCCTCCACCTGAGAGAATCCTCTAGCCACAAATCTCGCTTTGTACTTCTCGACACTTCCATCAGCTGCATGTTTGATCTTATAGATCCACTTGGAAGTCACTACAGACTTCCCTTCCGGTCTCGGAACAATATCCCACACATCATTCTTCATGATGGACTAATACTCTTCGGTCATGGCATCTTGCCAAACCTGTTGATCTGTTGCTTCTCCATGGCAAGAAGGCTCAGTATCAATGATGTGGCTCATGGTTGAAACATAGCTCGAAAATCGTTGTGGTCTCTTGCTCTCTCAGAATGTACCACGAGGAGTTGCATGTCCCTCTACCTCCTGTAGAGTCTGTCGAGCCCATGCAAGCCTCTTCTGGCCTACTGCAATGTCTCTAGGAACATCAACTGGATCAATCATTGTCTCCCTCTTAACTGTTGAAGGCGGAGAAGGTATTGTTTCTTCCTTCTTCTCATTTTCAATCTCCATATGAGATTCTTTGGATCTTCGAAAGGCTATCTCTTCCTCAAAGGTGACATCTCTGCTAACCTCAATTTGTCTTTGACCGGGGATGTAGATCCGGTATGCCTTCGAAGATTCACTGTACCCCACAAATGTACCCTTTATGCCTGAAGGGTTTAGCTTGGTCCTCTTTTCCTTGGGTACATGAAAGTATACTAGACACCCAAATATTCTGAAGTGTCCAACCTCAGGCTTCACTCCGGTGAAGGCTGGAGTGAAGGCTTCTTCGAGAGTCATATTCTTCAGAATCTTATGAAGACTCTTGTTATGAACGTACACTATTGTGATGGATGCCTCTGCCCACAGAATCATAGGTAGATTCTGATCATGTATCATCGCTTTGGTTGCCTCAACAATGGATATGTTCTTCCTCTCTGCAACCCCATTCTGTTGAGGGTTATAAGGAAAGGTGTACTCCCTCTTGATCCCTACCTCAATACAGAAATCACTGAAATCCCTAAAGGTGTACTCTCCTCCATTATCTGATCTCAACACCTTGATCCTCCTCCCGGTCAGGTTCTCAACATGAGCTTTAAACTCTTGAAATCTCGCAAGGATTCCATCCTTGGTCTTCAAGAAGTAAATCCACGTCTTCCAAGAGTGATCATCGATGAAGACCACATAGTACAAATATTCGTTCAAGGAAGCAACAATCATGGGTCCACAAACATCTGTATGTATCAATTCCAAGATCCCCTTGGATCTATTGTCACTGCTCGAAAAGGACCCCTTGACAATCTTGCCAAGAGCACAACCTCTGCAAACGCCATCATGCTCGATATGTATCTCTGGAAGGCCTGTTACCATCTTCCCTAGAGCGGGAAGGGCTCTATAATGTAAATGAGCAAGTCTCCTATGCCATAGCTCGCTCGAGTTGATAGTGTCATGTAATAAGTCCTAGACCAGTCGGACAGTCAATCTGTACAAACTATTTTGTCGAACACCAATCACCCATGCAGAATCCATGTGTGAGTTCTTATCCCACGCAAGAACTTTTCCTTCAGAGAAGGTAACCTTGTAGCCTTTATCCTCTAAGGCAAAAATAGAGACAAGGTTCCTTTTCATCCCAGGAACATATAGTACCTCACTTAATTGAAGAGGTATGTCAGAATCTAGTTGGAAAGAAGAAGATCCAACTCCCTTCACAGTATATCTAGCATTATCACCAAGTACAACATGCAGACAAGACTCTTTCTCCACAAGGTCTATAAGATTTTCTCTATATCCAGTCATGTGTCTAGCAGCACCACTGTCAATCAACCAAATATCACTATCAGTAGGAACGATACCTGAGAGTGCTGAAATGAAGAAGAATGCCTCATCGTTTATGTCTTCATCTCTCTGAGGTGGTTCTAAATCAACATCTGCAGTGGATGCATGTTGTCTTCCTTTCTTCTTGGTAGGACAATTTCTCGCAATGTGTCCATACTTGTCACATCTGAAACATTGAATCCTTAAAATGTCTTTTCTGTGTTCATGACCTGAAGCTGCTGAAGTTGTCTTGTCTTTGAATGCTTTGCTGAAACTTCTTCTGCCTCTCTTTGTATGAGAAGCAAGGGCTTGATTGTCATCATGATGGGAGTCTTGCACACCTCTGGCTATAAGTCTGGTTTCCTCCTGAGTTCAGTCTACCCATAGATGATCAAACTGAGGTAAGTCTGCACTTCCACTAATACTTTGAATGAATGGTTCCCAATGTCTTGGAAGAGCATTGAGAGTAATCATGAAAAGCTTTGTCTGTGATGGTTTCTCCAATGGCACCTAACTGATCTCTGATCTCTGAAATCTTCATGAAGAAGGTAGCAATGGTGTCGGCTTTCGTCATCTTAAGATTTTGAAGTTGGTGTTTCAATGTCAGAGCTCTGTTACTGTTGTTGCTCTCAAACATCGTCTTCAATGCATCATACATTTCATAAGTTGTCTTCAAGGTAGAGATGTGAGGTAGTAGATTATCTCTTACTGAATAAATGATTATCTTCCTAGCTTTGACATCGTCTGCCTTCCATTCATCCTTCTCTTCATCGGTTGTTGTTGCTGGTAGAGTCTTTTCTATCAATCTCAATAGGTCATCCTCTTCCAGAGTGATGTGTAATCCTGACTTCCAGTGCTGAAGTTGCTTGTTCCATCAAGCCTATCTTCCACCAAAGTTTTTTGTTCCTCATGGCTTGCAGATTCTTCACAAACCCTAACGGCTAGGCTTGAAACCCTAGCTTCAGAAATCTAACAACTAGGCTAGGCTAGAAACCCTAGGTTTCGTTGGACTTATGACTACCAACAATAAGCCTTGGACAGTCAAAAGAACCTCAACAAGCTGCAAAAATACTCCAATGTTCTGCAGAAATCCTAAAACCGAAATTCTACAGAAACCTTAGGGCCGAAAATCAAAACTTCTTCAATTTTTTATCTGAGAGTTGCAGGTGGTGCGTTGGACTAGGCCGTACCTGCCTGTGCAAAAATTAGGCCCAACGTTCAAGGGGAAAGTGTTAAAACTAGCTTGACAGGGAAAATGGAAGGGGTCGTTTTTGCAGTTGCAGCAAGAAGGTGACAACTAGCTTGGAATAGCTTGTGCAATGGCTCTTCAGGAACACTGCTCTGATACCATGTTGAATTTTAATTCTTAGCTCAAGCACATGTAGTTTCTTTTCAATTTAGCATGAACTTGAACCATAAACAATGCAGCAATACAATATACAATAGTTGCATTATCCAAGATCACAAGAAGAATAACCATGCACAAGAACACAAGAAGTTATCCTGGGAAAACCCTTCTCAACCAAGGGAAAAACCCAGCAATCCTTTGCTATAGAGTCAAGAGAAGATCACCCTTTCACCCCAAACCCTAGTGCACACAAGAGGGTGCTCTATGACCAAGAAAGCTAGTGCCTAAGAGAAGTGCGCACCAAATTTCAGATCTCCACTATGAGTTATGTGAGAATGAGATATGATCCACAATGGGGATGTATCTCTCTTATTTATACATGACCTAACTCATCAACAGATGTGTCTATTGGCACAATAGGGCCGACTTGTACAACTCGAAAATATAATTAATCTTTACACAATATTAATTATCTTTACATGGTGGGGCCGACTTGTACCCTTAACAATACAAAATTAGGGTTTCACAATAATCTTACTCTTAGACAATATAGCAAGGATCTCTCACATCCTCTAGTGCTCTGCCACTAGGGACACGTCCAACTATGCTCAGCCACAGGGACATCACTCTCAACAGATCAACTCAACTAAGTCCATAGGAGTACTATCTGGAGAGCCATCTCAAGTCAACTCAACTAAGTCCATGGGAGTCCGACAGGAGACCATCTCAAGTTGTCTCAACTCAGTCCAGAGGAGCACGACAAGAGACCTCACACATCATCTCAACTCAGTCCAAAGGAGTATGACTCACCCATCACATGGGCATTCTCACAGATCGTCTCAACTCAGTCCAAAGGAGAACGACCTAGAGAATGTCTCATGAAGTTGTAATCATCAACACAACATTCATCAAAATCAAGCATCATCTCTAGAATCCTCAATATAATCATATTTTCATTAATGCCAACCACTCGTACAGGCCAAACATTGTCTTGAATGTTGTTTTGTAGACATGAATGGGCACCATATGGACTTGGTGATAACCTAAAGCAACGTCCATCTAGGTGAAGTATTTGACCCCCTTGAGCTTGTTGATGTTCGTAGCTCGAACAGGTACTTCCGCACAGGTCTAGTGTCAAACATGTGGAAGTCGTCCAAAGGACCTTTCATGAACTTTGGAAATTCACTTTAATTAAAGGAATTATTAAAGTGAATGTCTTTTTAATTATTGAGTTAGGAAAAATTTAATAAAATGTAATTTAATTACATTAGTGACTTAGACTTAATCTCAACCATTGATCTCAAGTGAGGTGAGATCTAATCTCAACTATCCATCACTTTGGAGATTAGGTTTAGGGATTCAACTCAATGTTATAAAAGGAAGCCAAGGTGAAAGGAGAAGACACACATATAATGAGAGTCAGTGACTCACAGTGAAGAGTAAGAGAAGGATTTTTTGCTTAGTCCAAAGGAGAAGAAAACAAGTGGGCACCAACCGAGAGATCTGGTAGCAAGGACAGATCTGGACAATCCATACAGCAGCTCGGGCAGTAGGTACATCCACGAGTACGTGCCATACAGAACGCAGAGCCGCGGGTACGCGTCGTATAGACCACACAGCCGTGGGTACGCACCATACAAGGCATGGGTACATGTTGTACAAACAGTACATGGCGCGGGTACGCATCGTATAGGGTTGTGGGAAGAGATGTTGGGCAGCAAGGTTTTGGCTGTAATTTTTGTCTCTTTTCTCAGTGGGAAGATTTTCCCAATTTAGGAGCCCTTGTAAGCTTGGAATCATTTTAATGAAAAGTTGATTTTGAAAGGCACAAAATTTGTTTTGTATTTGTGATTGTGAAATTAGTTTCATTTGCTTCCGTTATTTATTTCCAATTAATTGTTCCAGCCAATATATTTTATTTTGTGAGCTGCTATTTAATTTTCAGCTAGGAAATCACAAAGAAAAAAATTATCTAGGCACTGGGATTAGAAAATTAACATGGTATCAGAGCTTTCACTCTGAATAGGAGGTCGATTTCAAGAGATCTCAGCAGATCTATAAACCAGCAGTAAATCTTGTGAAGGCTTAATCCACGACAATTTGATCAAATCTAAGAAATGGCAGCAACAAATCTCAGATTCGAAGACAGATTGGATGGAGCATCCAACTTCCTGTCCTGGAAAGCAAAGGCTACCTTGTTTTTGAAGGAAAATGATCTTTGGGAAATTTGCAGCCAGGAGAACTCCGCCAACAGATCCACAGCAAAAGACAGCTCTTGATAAGAAGGAGATCAAAGCCCAGCAGGTGCTCTTAGATGCAATAAAAGATCATCTGATTCCTCATTTGCCTGAGAAGCAGACAGCCAGGGAGATGTTCAATGCTCTAGTGGGTCTTTTCCAAACCGATAACATGAATAGGAAGATGATCTTGAGAAATAAGCTCAGATTAGTGCAAATGTCCATATCTGACAATGTTACTAGTTCTCTCATGAGGATCACCCAGATCTGTGATTAGCTTGCAGTAGTTAGGGAGAAGGTGGACAACACAAAACTAGTAAATATAGCACTGAATGGATTCCAAAAGGCCTAGGAACCATTTGCCAAGGGGATCTATGCTTGGGGAGAAACTTCCCACTTTTGAGAGTCTTTGGGAGCATGAGTCTTTGGGAATCATATGCCCGATAAAACCATGAGCAAAATACAAGTAATAATAAAATACACTAATAATATGCTCATGGAGTGCAACGTCCCTCTAGAAAGGGTCAAGATACAATGTGAAAGTCGCACGTGTGGACAAATAGATGCTAGATGAGGTGCGTACCTCAAGAAGTCATGTCTAGGAAATTGTCCAACCCCGATCGAAAGGTCCAACAAATGCCTCCTCAATCCAAGGAATGGCCCAAAAAATGGAGAAACGATCTAGAGAAGGATGACATCATCTTCATTATGTGAGTCGTCCAAGTAATAAAGTCCTCTCAAGAGGCATGTGTGGGCTCAAGAAGCCTATCACTCCTCAAATAATGATCAAGAAAGTATGCCACATCATTAGGGAGTCCAAGTCATCATGTGAAATCACCCTCATAATGTGCAAACTCTCTCTCAAATGCATTAATTACCCCCCGCGTGTGATACAAAAGGAATAATTAACGCATGAGCATGCAATGAAATGTCCAAGTGAGCAAGGAAGATGCATATAAACAGTCCACATGGCATCCATGTCACGGTCCGATGCATTGTCACGAATCTCAATGCAGTGACACGTATCTCGATGCAGCATCACGGATCCCAAGGCAATGTCATAGATCTCGAGGCATGGTACATGTATCCCAATGCACAATACCCACACGAATTGATGGGTCTAGCCTCTTAGCAAGTCATTAATTGGTAGCACCTAGTGACAATCTCTTAGCAAAACATAACAAAGGGGGTTAATTTTAATACTTGCCTAAGTCTTACCAAGGGGAACATTGTTAACCCTTATACATGCATCAAATCCTAAGCAAAACCTATATTTCCTAAGTATCTAGATGAAAAATAGGCAATGATGTGTAATAATGATGAAATGCAAGGGGAAATGATTTCAAGTGATGACCCTCAAAGTCTTAGACATGCACATGTCTTATTTTTTTAATTTTTATTCATATAGCTTCATTTGGCTAGGCATTTTTGCTTATAATAGCCTTCTAGAGGGAGTTGAGCATTGAGTTACTATCCAACCTGTTTTTTACTACCCCTTCAAGCCTTTTTCTTTTAAATGTTCAGTTTATTGAACGAGTCCCTTTTCTTTAAATATTTTTAGACAAACCAAGGACTAGGTGCATTGGCCTTATTAATGAGGGGCATTGCTCAAGATTAATATTTGGATTTTTTAACTTTAGCTCTTCACCTCTTTAGCCTTAATGGCTTTATTTATTCAGGCTTTAATTTTGACCTTTGAGAAATCATACATGACCAAGATGCAATTATTTTACGCTGATGGAATGAATGATGCTAGGGAGGTGAAAGGTGGTTAGCATGGTTGGGATATGGATAGTGCTATCTGGCCTAGACACCCAGTGGTATAAGTTAACCTAGGAAGTGACACACTTCTAACAGAAAACATGTTACCCAAAGTACTACGAGGCAAGTAATAAAACTATATAATGTTATGAAATGCCTAAAGACAATCATTAGATGTGTACCACTTTACGACAAGATAAGAAGTTATATCACCATATCCAAATAGGTATAAATACATGGAATATCAAATGAACCAAACTAACCATACCATACCATACCACAATGCATCTGTCATCTGAGGTGTGAGCATGAAAGTGAGCTACACCATAATTGAGCTAGCACGATCATGTTTCTAGTGGAGATAGTGAAGAAGTCTACCTAGATCTAGCAAAGATGAGCATGACACCTCATGCAAGTAGCAACATGACACCCTTGTTGCTTGCAAGGGTATTCAAAGGTTGTTACCCCTAAGAGGGTAACAAGCCTAGCAAGGCCATGGCTCTAATTTTCCAACCCATAAAGTACTAGAACAGATGTCAAATTACATAGTGATCCATTTCACATTAGATGTCCAGAGCAATATACCAAGACTCTCCTAACACTCGATGTCAAGGTAAATAACTAGTTGATGATGAACTAGCACCCCAAAGCAAGGCTCGGGCAACTTCCCTATGTCAAAAGCAAACTTCTAGCCCAAGGACTCATTTTTAGACATAGGCTAACTCAAACTAGGCATGGCAACTATTTTGTGCCCTAATGACACACAGCCCATAGAACCAACAAAGATAAAGATAGGGGTTGGGCCTCCCCAACTAACTAATACATTAGATATCACTAACTCCAATCAGCATTCAGGAGTGTCACTCCCTTTCTTGGTGGTTTTTGTTAGGTCGACGAGACCTCTTTGTGAGTATGTTAATTGAACAACTTCTTGCGTTTTCAAGTTCAAGCAATTATCTCTTATAGGTCTTTTTAGTCCTGTTATCCCCATTTTGTGGATAACTAAGGAAATCATGTCTCGAGGCCCTCAGGTTGCAGATATGGAGTGTTGAGAGACTACATGACCAGAGGTACCCTTTTGCACAGTTGAATGCCCTTCTCACCACCACAGAGGTCGTAGATTTTCAGATGGTTTCCACCACATCAGCCGACTTCTGAAAGGCAGTGGGCCTTGCTCCATGAGGTACAAGTCAATATTATGGTGAGCATCATTTGAATACTTAAGGCATTTAAGTATGTTGTATCTTAGATTGCTCTAGATTTCATGATATATGCTTGGACATTATGCCTTTTGCCCTACTTCACCTTGGTGGTTGACATTGTGCCCTAGTAAGTGGTCTTCCTTGCGGATGGGTTTGCTACTAGGAACTCCCTTGAAGAGCCATCATACCGTTCCCGACCATACTTACCACTTTTCATCATTATTTCCCCCCCATTTCCTGATCTCTTGGGATTTTAAGGTGTATTGACCCAAGAAGGGGTTGTCTCTCATTCTATGGGAAGAAGGGGTTGAAGGCCCAAAGGGATTGATGTTGGGTAAAAGATAAAAGCCTATGTATGAACCTTCTAGATGCTTCGCCCAGGGATCACCCAAGAAAGCAATGAAACGCTTATCTTTGAGAAAAGGGGGACACACAAAAAATATGATTAAGAATGCTTAAAAGGTTAGTTGGAGGATAGGACGTCTCATCACGAGTCGGCCTATCAAGTCCGTAAATATCTAGTGGTATGACATTATCACCATCTGGTCACCAAGCCAAGGTAATGATTCTTAGTTGCATGGCTGAGAGAAAGGGGGTCTCATCACAAGCCAGCCTTCTCATTTCCACTAGGTGTTTGTGGGTGACATTGCCATTATCTAGACATCACGCCAGGGCAGTAGCCTTCAACCTTTCCTTAAATTTATGAAAGAATGGAAAAATAATGGGCTTGGAAAAAATGTATTGCAGACGAAGCTACCACACACCCCTTACAAAGGCACCCATGAATGAGACACTACAACCTCTTGTATCTCATGAACCCTATGCCCATTGAGTCTTGACCCTTAATCGCTTCATCCACTTTACATGGATTAGAGACGGATATCTTGGAAACTCTCCTTGACCTAGGGCAAGATCTACCCAATAGAACACCTCGTCAACCCTCCCATATCCAAGCTTGACAAGTCACATAGTGTCTTTGAGAAATTAATTGTTTGACATAGTGATCTTTGATGCACATGCTTAAGTGGCTCATTTATTGATTGGATTCACTTATCATGATGTTATGACTTGAAATCCTTGGAGAGCGTGCTTATTTGTCTTTACGGGACCTAGTCGGTGGACGGTTTTGGAAAAACAAGCCTAGCTTGGGCTTCCATGGGGCTTGAAGCCCACAGGTGGATGCCAAGGGTCTGCATGCCAGATGAGAAAGATCAAACTTGGAAGGCCTAGAAGATGACTTGGACAACGTAACCTAGCCCCCACATGCCAAACATTTTTCCTAGGAGAGGCAAAACGTCACTTCTAGAAGCATGACATCACCTAGAGGGGTTAGGGCTTGGTGGTGAGGTGACATGCATTGGCACAAGGACATTTTGAAGGGGCTTGAGCCTTGATCATGAAGGAAGTGGTTTGGATGCTTGACATGTGGTTTTGGGAAGCCTTTCCACTCTCCTCCATCACCAACGACCTCCTCCTAGTGCCAAAACATCCCCTAAAGGGTTGACGTCCATATGAACTAGGGTTTTTCTTTGTGCAAAAGTGAAATTTAAATGAATTGTTTAATATTAATTTGTAAAAGGGGAAAGATTAGGGTTGTTGACCCCTAGTCTTGTGGTTTACCCTTAATTATGTGGACAAACTATCTTAGTGACATTTTGTATAAATAAGAGATCATAAGATCTCATTTTAGCATAACTCTCCATTGTGAGAGGCTCTTGGACTGAAATTTTCGCTCTCTTTGGCTAGTTCTCTCTTGTGCTTTTGTTTATGGCTATGTTTTGGATTATTTGTTGATGGAAGTGATGCGCTAGCCTTGGAAGGCTTTTCTCTAGCTTTTATGGTGGTTTGTCTTAGTTGTTTCCTTGAATTGGTAAGGTTTCTACATTGTTGCTATCATATATTTTTCAAGTCAAGGTTATTTGCTAGAGCTAGGTGGGAAGTATAAGGGCATACACCTTGTTGTCATCCTTATACACACCTACAAATGTGGAAATGTCTCAATCCACTTAGTGTGTCCTTGGAGGCACAATGCCCAAGTCCAAACCCACTTGTCACCTCAATTTGGACTTCTTCCGTCTAGGCTTACTCCTAGGGAAGCCAAGGGGGGTAGACCCTATTTACTATGTGAATTATTAAGTGAAGTCTTGGAGTCAATTTTAGTTTAGTTAAGTTAGGGGAAGTCTAACCTATATGGCAAGCAACAATGCAATGCACAATTTCAAATGACAGTCAAAACCTTTCCCTAAGGTCAATTAAGACTAGTGCCTAAATGTTGGGTAAGGGGTCGACTAAGTCTATACAAAAGATTACAAGGATTAAAAGATGATCTAACTACAAAAGAATAGCTTTACACCAAGTTACTGGATGAATTAAAACAATGACAAATATACAATATGAAAGTAATTTACAATATGAACAAAAAGGAAAGAGTTAGAAAGATGTACAACAAAAGAGAACTAAAGCCAATGAACTCAACAACTAACTAACCATTAAGCATGTAACTTGAAAATGTTGAAAGAAAGGGCAAGTGCACAACTACTAGAGATGAGAGAGACAACAAGAGGAAGTGCGCAACTTCTGGAGCAAGGGGGGAAACCACTCACCAAGTGCCCCAAAGAGATGGTGCGTAACTTGATGGCAGCCTGCCCTTGAACAGAAAACCACTTCAACCACAATGAACTTGAAAATGAATGCTCAACTTGAAATGGAAAGCTAGTGAATTACAGCCATGAGCATAAGAAAATACCTTGAACAACAAGGTTTACACAACTTGAAATGAAGTGCTTGCAATGAAAAATAGAGATGAATCAAACCATAAGCATATAAAAGAGACCTTGAACAGCAAGGTTTACACAACTTAGAAGATACTAGAAATAAAATGCAAGTGTTGTGTAATGTATTAAATAAATTTTAGAAAAGTTTTTAAGAGTCTCTCTTTGATTAGGGGGGCTAAGCTAATGTGAAACCAACCTAAGTTATGTTACTACCCCTAGACTCTTACCGCTTTGGCCAAAATGATTGTTGGGTGCTCAAGAAGTAGGGAAAACAAGGCCCTACCCTATATCCACAGGTCAACCCGGAAAACTTGGGCGCTCAAGCAGGGGGGACACCTAGTGCCGTGAAGTCATCCCTAACTTAGCACCCCTTGTAGCCTCCACAAGCCTCTTTTTTGGTGGTGAAAGTTGTACCAGTCCAAAGTGCCTAATTAGACTAGATAAATTGAACATCCAGTCTAGAGTGCAACTATGAACTACTTGAAAATGAAATTGCAAAGTGTAAGATCTATGCTTAAGATACAAGATAAATTAACCAATTAGATAGTTGCACAACTTAAGCAAAAGATAACAATGTAATGACTTTGCGAGATAAACAAGTAAAGAATGAGAAACTAGAGATTAAACAATTATAGACAAGATAAAGAATTGCTAACTAAACTATAGACAAGCCTTACGATATAGCATGGGTGGAAAAACCAAGCCTCTTTGCTAGGTGTAGAAAAAAGAATTAAAGAATACAATGAAAATAACTTAGAAAGTAGATGACAATCCTAGCCACTCAAACTTGTCTTAAAGACAAGTGGGGCAAACAATACTTGAAATAAAAATTAGCAACCTCGACTAAGGCACAAGGAGGAGGACTAGCCTACCAGTTTTGTGCCAAAGTGGATATGGAAATAAAAGAGCTTAACTTGAAACAATAGGAAAATAAATCTAGCCACACAACCTTGCCTTAAGGACAAGTGGGGCAACAAAACTGAAAGCTTAAAACAGAAAATAACCTCCAAATCCTAGCCTTACGATTTAGCATGGGTGGCAAAGCCAAGCCTCTTTGCTAGTTGTAGGCAAACTTAAATAAAAAAAAAAACAGAAATTTTTAAAAGCTTGAGAAATGCAAGCCCAAGAGACTCTCTTTGGGCTTGCTTACAATGTAAGAATGTAGAAGAAGAAGAGGGTATTCAATACCCTTGCTTGGAAGGTTGTTTCTTGATTATTTGTGGCCCCAAGTGGGCAGCACCTCCCCTTAACTGGTTCATATCTACAAAAAAACAGCAAGTAAAACTTGTTGGAAAAGCTGCAAAACCACCAATTAATTTGAAAAAAATCTGTTAGAAGTAACCAGAAATTTTTAGCAATAAAAACAACATATAATAGATTAAATGAGACCTATTTTATGGCAAAAATATACCCAAAACTGTTAGAGAAACATGAATGAAAAGAACAGAAATCTTAAGAGGGTTTTAAGTGGATGAGGGGATAAATTTCCAAATCTGAAATTTATCCTTTTCCAACCCTTAGTGATCTGCAAGTAAAAGAGATCACGCTACAAGACAACGAAGAAGGTGAGTAGATCCAAAAATATTAACAAAATATTTTACTAAACAAAGGAAACTACTTCACATAAGATCTATGGCAATACTACCATAGATCTATCCAAGCAAAATAGTTTGTTTGGATCTCCTACACTAAATCTATAAGCAAAAACTCAAAGAGAACCAAAATACAAGTCACCTCCAATGTAGATCCAATCCAAGCACCAAGAAGACTCTCAATGCCAATGATTTCCTCCAAAGATTCATTTTTATTAGAAGCAAGCTTGAGCAAATACTTGTTACAAGCTTGAGAAATGAAAGAGAGCAAGATGGGAGAGAGAGAAGAGTGGGAGAGATTTGGGTATAGTAACAGTACACTGAGAATAGATGTGAAATGAGGGAGGGGTAGGCATTCTTTTATACCTGGGAGGCAAGAGTGACCCCTCTTGGATGAGCTCCAAGTGTCACTCACCCAAAAGAAGCCAAGATCTCAAGGAGGGCACACTTTTAGGGTTTTGGTAGGCTAGGGTTTGTGAAGGATGAGTGAGGATGAGGGGGAACACCTTTAGATTTAGTCAAACACCATAATAGATCACTAGGAGAGCGCACTTAGGAAGATAGGTGCTTGCTTTATTTAATTTGACTTTGGGTGGTTTCCTCACCAAGGTGGGCACAACTTCCCTAGGGGGATGAGTGATGTGAGGTGGTGGCTAGGTGTGGGGGGTTGATTTAAGTTAGGAAAGTGTTTCTCTAACTTAGGAAAAGGGTTAGGCATCATCTCCCACTCTTTCTCTAACCTATCTGCTAATATTACAATTTTTGGCATTTTTGACTTAGCCAAAATAAGCAATTAAATTGCTGACTCAATATTGACTAAGACTCCTCATGGGCAATGACCTAGCAAAACTTGTTCAATGGAGCTGAAATTTGGTCCAAGGGTATAGGGGGTCTCATTCCATTTCTTTTGAGTACTCATACCCCTATCGAATCCCCTAGGACCTCGTTTTTACATTTTTACATCAATTTTAATTAAAATTACCATTAATTGGATAATTTAAAAAAAAAAACTACCTAGACTCGACAGAATTCTGCAAGACTCTGGAAGATGTCTAGCATGGTCATTTACAATATTCCTAGACCCTAGTCACCCATTGGGCTCGATCATTAGAACACCTTTCACCACTTTGGAGGATTATTGTGAGTGAAAAACTCAAGGGTAATTAAAAATTACCTGAGGATAAAAAACACTCGATGAAAGGACTTCCCTAATGATAAAGTCATAGGCAACTAACCTAAAATATGATCCATACTGACCCATTACATTATTATCCCACGCAGGGGAGCGTACATTCCAATTACAAAAAGACGTGTCGGGGGCAAAAATTGCCTTGTAGAACCAGAAACTCTTCAACTTGGTTGCACCATCAGGTACACAGCTTCATGGCACATGGAATTGACCCCCTAGTCGAAATAGGTGGTCAACACACCCCCGCCTTAGTCTCCATCATCTTATGCTTACATGCTATTGGTTTAACAAGGGTTTGCTGAGAGAAGTATAAGAGCATACACCCTCTTAGCCTAAACCCTAGCCAGAGATACTTGCCTTGGGGAGTAAGAGGATTTACACCTCCAAGGAGGTAGTACCTCTAGCTCTTTCTTTGCTTGACTCCATTAACCCCTTTTTTAAAGACACTAGTCATTGTCTATTTGCATTATTATCCCACGCAGGGGAGCGGACATTCCAATTACAAAAAGACGTATCAGGGGCAAAAATTGCCTTGTAGAACCAGAAAGTCTTCAACTTGGTTGCACCATCAGGTACACAGCTTCATGGCACATGGAGTTGACCCCCTAGTCGAAATAGGTGGTCAACACACCCCCGCCTTAGTCTCCATCATCTTATGCTTACATGTTATTCATTTAACAAGGGTTTGCTAAGAGAAATATAAGGGCATACACCCTCTTAGCCTAAACCCTAGCTAGAGATACTTGCCTTGGGGAGTAAGAGGTTTACTACCTCTAGCTCTTTCTTTGCTCGACTCCATTAACCCCTTTTTTAAAGGCACTAGTCATTTACTATTTGCATTGGAGAAATAAATTGTTGCCTTGGTAAAGGTACAAATTTCAAGTTTTAAAGTTGTCTTTTTTGGAGAGTGATCCTGATGCCTTGGGGATTCTTCCTCCCTTAGGGCATCCCCTTTCAACCACAATTTCTTGCTGCTGTAGTAACACTAACCTACAGGCATTAGGACTGCTCTAAACCTAGCCTACTAACCCTTTTTGCCCCTAAACTAACCCTAGACTAGGCCTTAAAATCTGCCCTCACCCACTACTAACCTGGGCACACCTTTTGAGCTAATTTCAAATGATTTTTGTTGGATAAACTTTCTGATATAGGGCTTGGTTTGCTACAGCCATAAGGCTAATAACTTCACTGCAGAAACCCTAAGATGAAGTCAGTCTTAACTTGTGCTTTCATCGCCAAAATTTGTTAAAAGTTTGCTAACTTGTTCTACTAAGTTTAAGGCATTTTTAGGTGTCTTCCTTGAGGATTTTTGTGGCTGATTTTACTGCTGTCATAACAAGCTTGATACAGCCATAATTTTGCAAAAATACTTCTGCATACAATCTTTATGACAGCCACATCTAATTGCTAAAGTCTCATGCTATAAATTGTGAAGTTTCTCTAATCATTATCTACTTGTTTCAAGGAAATCTCACTTGACTTTAAGCAATCTTTTAAGCAGCTATAATACTTCTTCCTTGCTGATATATACTGTTATCTATTGCTGAAAATTAGGGACAACAAGCTTAACTTGCTGATCCAACTAATACACATTATTGCAAAGAGGTTTTTCTTGTGTCTTGGGCAGGTACCAACATCTCGACAATTCACCCAAGTCTTTGGCAACCTTTAAACCAACCACATGAGACTCATCTTTGTTTTCCATTTTCCATCTAGATCTTTGACCTTAGGGACCTCTTTCTTTCCCTTCCCTTTTCCGCATCCATTTTCCCCCTAGGTTCACCAGGATCGCCTCCCTAGAGTAACCTAGTCACCCTTGAAGTGCAGGACCTACATCGAGGTGACATTGGGTGTAGTGTCCTAAAGTTGCCACCACTTGATGGTTGGGTCGGGCTTTGCCCAACCTACAACTTGTGCGATAACAGGTCCATTGGCTTGTTAAGGAAATAAGCAAGAGGGCTTCTTTTTTGACCTAGAATATATTGTCATTTTGTACACTTTTGACCTGAATATCTACTGTTATTTTTTTCCTACCTCACCTTAGACTGGAAAGACACTTTTGTATACTCTTTGTAATATATTTGTTAATATAATTACTAATTTTTTTCTACCAAATATACATGTATGGATGGATGAAAGCATCTGAAAGAATAACTATTTTCAGGGGTGGACATTTAACTTCAATCAAATTTCAGTAACTTTTTCCCCAAAAAGAAAAAGTGTGAATTTAAGAAGGTTTCTTGTCTATATTTCTCAGGAGAACTAGTGTGAATCTAAGAAGCTTTTTTATCTATATCTCTTGGTTTCCTCCTGGGATCACCCAGCCAAGTTCTCTCAGCCCCGGGGACTCCCATGATGACATTATCAAGCAATGCAATGGCACCTTCACAATGATTGAGGCAGTGGTAGATGCTCCTTATCCCTCCTACTTCTACATCTATATTGAATGATGGTAGTTCTTTCTCTTTTTGCTATTTACTTGTACTTTCTTACTTGCTGGAATCTTTATTCTTTTACTTTTAAGGAGTAGCCTTGGCACTCCCACAATTTGCTGTTACCAATTGTACCTTTGAGTCCCATTGACCTACTTTTTGGTCATTCTTGAACATTAAAAACTTATTTTATGTTATCATATCTTATCTCGAGAAAACTAATGTGGGTATAAGAATCTTTTTCATTTATATGGTCATTCCTGGACATTAATGAAATTAGTAATTACCTTATATTATTGTATCTTATCTCAAGAAAACTAATGTAGGTCTAAGAAGCTTTTTCATTTATATCTCTCGAAAGAAAGCTCATGCAACAAATGATGATGCCTTATGCACTACATACAATAATCAATGTTGTCTAAAATCCACCAAAACTACAGTCTTAATGTCTGTAAGACCATTAACTTGGAAGCTGGAATAGATACTCAAGCTTGCCTGCTGTTTAGAAATTTGTTGACAATTTTCGTTAGACATTGGCTGGTATAGCATTTGGAAAAGTGCAGACTGGTTTTCCTAATCTATCTTTATAAAACCATACATATTACAGCAAACTTTACATTAGCAATAATTTCAAATCTTATAGATCTATGATTATTGATAAATGCCATGGGCTCAAAATTTCCCCTCTTAGGCTTTGACAGTAAATTTAATTCCTTAAAAAACAATCTCCATTGGCAAGAAGCAAGGATGTATCAAAAAAAAATTAATATACCTCTTTCAAAGGACATCGAAAGAATTGACGGCCCGAATTTCTCTCCGTCTTGGCTGTCAATACAGGGCAAAGACCAGCACCACAAGGGCATTGCATGGACGGCTCTGATCCTTCTGAAATATCCGTGCTGAAAGCCCTAGCTTGACCTCCATATGCTCCTGAAGAACCTTGTGCAGCATCACACCATTCAAAAAAATTGCATCTACCACCATCCTACATTTTCTTCCCAGAATACATACAAGTCAATATTAAGTCACAAACCATTACCAGAATAACCTGAAATGAATGATACTTTCCACAGCCTGTTATTTTAAGATAAATTTCAGAAACAAAGTTTTCCAATAAGTTGATGTCACTCATTACAACTGGATTCAACTTGACAATATGCCATTGCACAAGAAGATAAGTTGAAGTAAACTTATTTATTTTGCTTCTGGATAGCATTATGTTAAACAAAAAACTGCTAGTTGGATGATTTTGACTAAATGTCACGGTATTTGTCACTATGGAACTTGATCTTTGATAAGAAATTTTACTTTGCTTTAGAAACATTTCTCAGTACTCCTTAAGATCAATTTTAATTGAACCACCACTCATCTTACACAGGATTCCGGTTAGCAATTTTCTTAAGAAAAGTTAAATCAGGGCCATTTATGGTTGTTATCCTTCAATTATATACAGTAGAACAAGATCGTTTTAAAAACATAACTTTCAACCATTATGTCTGTCGGGCTGTGGTCTAGTAGTTGAGATAGGGCATCACCATGCAGACAACCTAGGTTCAAACCCCAGCGGGCAGACAGCCCAAGAACAATGTGTGCTGGCTGAGTTTTATGGCTCCCCATGTTTATGTGGGACTACTGGGGTACATAGTTCCTGACAAATCAAAAAAAGTATAACTTTCAGCAATTACAAATTAATTGTTTTGAGATATTTTGAGAGGTATTTGAAGGATACACAAAATTCTACAAACGTGGATAGATCATAGAACATTTTGACTTTGGGCTGTTTTATACTGCTCCATAAATGAAATTCCTTACGAAGAATGCAAAACTCTCCACAAGCATCTCTGCTTCACCTTTACACATGACCCCCCATCTTTCCCTCGCCTCCACAAAATCTATTGTTGCCTCCTCCATCATAAGAAGCAAGCATTACTCTCCTGGAGCAGACGTGAACTTTGCATGGCACTCTGACAATCCCCAAAAACCTTCTAGCCTACTCTTTTCCCTAAACACCACGCCTTCCCCCAGACATAGACCCCCAGTCCATGTTCTCCCATATGACCTCCCTTTACAACATTCCCAAACAGCCCCCTCCCCCTCCTCATGCTCTCTTCTATAAAAGAGATATCAAGAGAGCAGCCAAGGTTATGAGCACCAGCAAAGCAGGGGATGGGGAAGGCCACTTTAGTGAATTCCTCAAGCAAGTATCCAGTCTCTCAATTCACACATTCTTGATTTATTGAACCATGTGGTCTACTTTGGTTTTCCTCACTCTTGGACTAGACACATCATTCACCCAATCCACAAATCGGCGAGCAGTTCCAATTTGAACAATTATCGAACTATTATGGTTGGACATGTTATCATGGGGTTTTTACTTGTGCAAAACCCTCCACAAGATCCCCAAATCTTGTGTAATTACAAAAGAATCTACCACTGTCACCTAAATAGAGACTTCCCTCGTTTTAGTGATGGAAGAGGTCCACCACAAGGGAGGCTTCCCTGGTGACCTCAAGGGATCAAATAGCAAGATATAGCCAAGCCTACCACCCCCTATCTTGATCACCTATTAGTTAAGTCTAGGTCTAGGAGAGGGATAAAGGATAACGAGACAATAAACAACTTGCAGCGTATATAGACAATTATCAAGTTATAGAGTGCAAAAAAAAAGCCCTTTAGACACTAGACAAGTAAAAATTGCTATGGTTGTTGCAAATTACAGCAATAAACCAATTATATAACAGCAATAAATAGATTGCAACAGCAGCAAGTAATGGTGCTTAGAAATATAGCAATTGAGCATGAAAAGTAAGCATTAAACAAGTAGATTATTATCCAATTGCTAGAGGTAATTTCTGAACAAGTTAAGCCATTTATAGATGAGTGTATGCAGCAATTTAATGTAGTTTCCAGTGGCTGTAGAAAACTTTTATTACAGCAGCAAGAAATACTTAAAGTTTGCTAGGGTTAGGGTTAGTAGTGTTAGTAGGATGTTTGAGAGATTGAGAAGATTGATTTTAACAACTACTTTAGCCACAATAACACTCATAGATCAGTGTTATTGTCCTCTAGGGCCTATGGAGTCTCAAATGCATTAAACTTGAAGATTGATCTAGGTGAAATAGAAGAGGTAGAGTCTAAACCCTAAGGTGCAAGCACATTTGGGCCTTAGGCTTTAGACTTTGAAGAAGAAGGTCCCTAGGGTGCAAGCACGTTTGGGCCTTAGACTTTAGATTTTGAGGAAGAAGGTACCTAGGGTGTAAACAAGTTTGGACCCTAGGTGTTGTTTTTCCCTTCTTTTAGCTTCACTTTTGGGTCTGTTGACCGCCTATCCAACCAGGGGGTCAACTCCATGTGCCATGAAGAGATGCATCATCAAATGCTAATATGTCGAAGACAGTTTGGTTCTACTGGGCAATTTATGCCTCCAACACACATTTTTGTAAACGGAATTTCCGCACCACTGTGTGGATTAATAATGTAATAGGTCTTCATGGGTCATAGTTAGGTCAGTTACCTTGGGATTTATTCATTAAGAGAGTTCTTTTCACCGAGGGTTTTTTATCCTCAGGTTATTAATTGGGCTTTTCAGCCTTATTAATTTCCCTTGAGTTTTTCCTTCACACCAGCAATAATTCCTCCAAAGTGGCGAAGGGCGTTCTAATGGAGTTATCCTCTGGTAACTATTGTTTAGGAATGATGTAAATGACCATGTATGACATCTTAGAAAGTTTCGCGGAATTCCGTCGAGTCTAGATAGGTTTTTTCTATTTAATTAAATTAATTAAATTTTCCTAAGGCTGGAAGTTTAATTATTTAATTAATTAATTGTTTTTGAGCAAATATTGTAAAAACTAGGTCCTTGGGCTTTTGCTAGGGGTATTTGTGCTCAAAAGAAATGGAAAGACACCCCCTACACCCTTGGATCAAGTTTCAGCTTAGTCAGACAAATTTTGCTAGGTGATTGTCCACCAAGAGTCTCAATTAGTCAAAACAGAAATTTTAATTGCTAAGTCATGACATAGTCAAAATGTCATTTTTGTAATTTATGAGTTAAATGGGTAAAGTAATGATGGAAAAGGGTGAGAGAGATGATTCCTAACCTACCCAACCCACCTCCTAACCTTTTCACACCCCCTTACCCACTCACCCACTCAACCCTCACACCCCCTAGGGGGATTTGCGCCCCCCCTCACATGGAAACCTTTGAAACACCATTTAATTGAGTGGTGGGCCCCTCCCTTTAGTGGTGCGCCCTTACTAGCCTACCACCTCAACCATTGGCTTGGTCCCACACTCCATCTCACACTCCACCTCATCAATCCTTGTCTAAAACCCTAGAGTTGCACCCCCTTCCTTGGGATTCTCTCATTAGCTTGGTATTTGACACTTGGATCTCACCCACGAGGGGTGACTTTGCCTCTCCAAGTATAAATGAGAGCCTCCCCTCACTCATTTCTTCACCATTCTTTGAGCTAGTGTTATGCTACTAGATTTTCACCCCATCTCTCTCTCTCTTGTTCACATTGCATCCATCCATTTTTCTCTTGAGAGTGTTGGAGCAACTTGTTGTTGCAAGACTCTCCCTTTTGGATTAATAAGAAGCTTTGGAGGATTTGGAGTAACCAAGAGTAGTCTGGTTTTCTTCTTGCACATGAGGTGATATTGTGGTTTTTTGCATCTTGTGTAGTATTGAGTAGATTCTTGGGTAAAGTAGTTTACTTGGGTAGGTTCATCAATAGTAATATTGTTGATCTATATATGTTGGGTGGCTAGTAGTATGAAGTATTTCATGTTGTTAGATCATTCAGCCATATTATCTACTTGTATACCTCACGTTTTGTTTAAAGTTTTGCAAGTTTGCCTCTAGGGTGTTGTTGGGATAGCCTCAATGAGGAGTCTACCCTCAAGGCCTATTCAAACTCCACACTTCTTCTAATCTGATTTTTTGTTCACTTCCATTACATATTTCAGTTAGCTAACCTTCATAGATAGGTCATCTAAAATCATTTTTTTACTTGGATATTTTATGTGAAAAATTTCTGCCCATAAACAGAAATTTTTCTTAACTTTTCTTGTGTTGTGCAGCATTTCCAGCAAGCAATAGCTTGCTGGTTTTTGCAGGTTCTTACCAGGTACAAGGGGTTATGTTGCCCACATTCGGTCATACAACACACCAAAGTCTCTCATTTGTGTAGGTAACGAATCTCATCTTTCTCCTACATCTTTCTAGCATTGTAGCAAGCCCCTGGGAAGTTCCGTTGAGGCTTGCA
The DNA here is from genome assembly GCA_009831015.1 of Picea engelmannii. Classification (NCBI taxonomy): domain Eukaryota; kingdom Viridiplantae; phylum Streptophyta; class Pinopsida; order Pinales; family Pinaceae; genus Picea; species Picea engelmannii. The sequence continues at coordinate 552,131 of ML783205.1, read as the reverse complement.
TTCTCTTGTATTTAGTTTCATTTGTTGTAAGCTAGTTTGGCCTACACCTTGGATGAGAGATTGGCTCGGCCAACCCCCCAAAATCGTGAGGCTAGGGCTTAGTTTATTTTCAGCAATTTGTTATTCTTTTGCCCCACTTGTCACTAGGGCAAGGTTGTGTGGCTAGTTTTGTGTTAGTAGTTGTTTTTTTTCATATCAACCCTCTTTGGCACAACAAAGGTAGGCTTGCCTCCACCTTGTGCCATTGTGAGTGGTTTGTCTCTTTTGCTTATTCCATTTCAAATTTTATAATTGCCTACACCTTGGGTGAGACATCCCCAATATCGTATGGCTAGATAAGTATGTGTTAATGATTTGCTTATGCTCTTATGATTAAAATTTTCTAGAGGTAGATATCATACACATACTATATCTTAGCATAAGCCCTTAAGGCATCATCTTATTCACATGCTCTAAGTTTCTTCAAGTTTCATAACACATGTTTTAAGTGCATTATCACATGGTTTAGGTGTTGTGGTTTGAAAGTAATCTCTTAAATTTACAATTAACTTATCTCTTAAGGCCATTTTCCATCATTTAAGCTTGAAGTATATGTGGAGCATGTATATGGTTTAGGGGTACCTTTTCATTTTCAGCTACTTTTCATTTCTTGGCACACTTTCTTAATGCAATAACACACATGGCTAAGTGATGATGATCTAAGGCAATTTTCGTTTATATTGGCAAGTTGTTCTTGTCCTTGTGTAGCATCCATTTCTTTCAAGCTTGCATGTGTATATGGTTAAGTAACTGATGATGGAGTAACTCTTTATTTCAGCTTTCCTTTACATGTTTTAGATGTATCTACATGCTTCAATTTAAAGAACTGCAACACATCTTTTGGGGTTGAATAAGTTTCGGTTTTGACACTAATTCACTAATTTTGGGCAACTTAAAGTCATCAAAACACTCATAAACACACTAAAAAACTTAGTCCTTAGGCATAATAATATATTAGACTTAATAGGACACCTAAATTCACCATCTTCGCCATCTAAAACGGGGCTTGAGGAAGGCAACGGAAGGTGCTAGACCGGGGACGGTCTCACGACGCGCGGCGTCCTTTCCGGGAGTACTCGGGTCTTTAGGGTTGATCTGTGAAGCTAGGGTAGGCCTCGTTGCCTCACTTCTTGAGCATCTAGCAGCCATCTGGTAATTGGGGGAGGAGGATTTTGGTTTGACACTTAGTTAGGGGGGGGAAATTAAAATATTTAAGCAACCCTTAATCCACTTAGTGTTTTAGGCATCAATCTCTTGGGTATATCTTATGGTTGTTTAAAACATTAATTGCAAACACACATCTTGTCTTTAATTTCACATGCAATTTTATTTCTTTGTGGATTAATTATCTAAGTGTCAACTTTAGGATTGTGGATTACTTTTTCTTTAAAGCTTTTCAATTTATCTGTTAAGTGATCTTTATGGTGTGATCCTTCAAGAGATAGCGCATCCGATTTGCAGGCATCATCTTGTTGGATCTTGAGTGTTGTGGTTGCCATTGGAAAGCAGTCCAATAGAGTAAGTGTTATTGGGGCATGCTTGGCTTAATGTGGATGATCTTTATGCTTTGAATCTTTTTCAATTCCTACACATTTAAGCATTTGGTTAACTTGTTTCCTTTATATATTGTGTATCTTATATCTCTTGTTTATAATTGTTGTAACATCTTTAATTCATTTCTGTAAGTACTTGTATCTATTTTTTGTTGTGGGATAGTTGTACCTTTGTAATCTTTGTAATCACTTTGTAATCAAATCCCCTCAAACATTAGTTGACCCCTTTGCCCAACCTTAGGCACTAGTCTTAGTTGACTTAGGGAAGGGCGTGCTTGACATAAGTAAATCTTGCATCTTGCATTGTTGCCTTTGCATCATAGGTTAGCTTTTCCCCCAACCTTGTAACCAATTAAAACCAACTCCTAGAACATAACATTAATCATATCTAGTAACTAGGGTCTACCCCCCTTGGCTTCCCTAGGAGTAAGCCTAGAAGGAAGAGGTTCCAGTCAAAGTGACAGTGTGGGCTGTGAACCTGGGCATTGTGCCTCCAAGGACACACTAAGTGAGTTGGACTTTGCTCACGTTTGCAAGTGTGTATAAGGACGGCAACGGGGCCTTAGGCTTTTAACCCTAGCAAGGATACTTCACAAACTTGGACAAATAAAACTTTGTGAGGAAGACAAGCACTTATATCTTCCTCTTAGGGTTTCAACAAAACAAAGATACTTGCAACAAGATAGCAATTTAACCATTAACATTAGCAAGACAAGATAAAATTGCAGAAAATTACTTACTTCTTCCAAGTAGCATGAACATTCAAACCCTTATTGCAGAGATTATCCATCCAAATGAGCAAGACATGTTGGCACCCAAAGTTTTGGGTTCAGTTTTGCGCATGCGCACAAACGAACACAAACGAAGTTGTGCGCACACCTAAGGAAATGCGCGAGGAATGCCACCATAGAGTGCGCATTGGACCGGGTTTTGTCAGTAGCACGCCGAGTTTAAAGACTACCAAGTGCGCGTCGGTCCGAATTTTGTCAGTTGCGCCGGAATCAAGAAAGGAATCATCAGGAAATCTCCCTGAATGACTATTAACAGAGGCATACGAAGACGTGGGGCAGTCAGAAGATGAGTTGGCCAGGCAGTTAAGATCGCCTTGATGCAAAGAGTCTACATGGAACGCTAGCAGGCACCAAAAGCATGTGAGGCAGTTGAATCAAACAAGCGAGTGGAGCATAGCAGAAAGAGAAAGCACTCCCCAGCAGCGAAAGATATAAAAAGAAGCTCTAAGCTCATAACAAGAGCTAGTGAATTAGTCAGTCAGTCAGTCTGTTGGTTGGATAGTTAGAGAGTTTTCAGTTAGCTTAGTTACCAGTATCGAGCTTACTCTGAGCCTGTTGTAATCCTGTGATGTTTTGAATATACTCCTATGTCTTTGATATGTCTAAGTCCTAATACAAGGCACATAGCGCATTATGTTGTATTTCCTCTATCTTATATAGTAATGTTATGAAGTTTTGTGGTTGTCATAAGCAGTTGTTCAGCGCACTGTATGTCTTTGTTGTGATGGAATACTCCCAATAATAAAGATATGGTAGTTCTAATCTAATATGTGTCTGTTATGAATGAGTTGAATATGTGTGTATTGTTTCAATTTTTATTCCTAAATAGATTATCAGACCTGAGTTACATGGATGCCAATTGCAGTAACGTTTCATACGTTTAATCCTTCATCCCTGTCACAAGACCTTATGGTCTTTGTGATCCTCTCTACATCTCAGGTGAGACCTTCCTCGACCTTGGTCGAGGATTGATATGTCAGTGCTTTGGGGTTTTTGTTGGACAGCTCTGGACGAACCCTAGGTCTAAAACTCCCCAGGGTTAAGAAGGACAGAACGGGCGCAAGCATGGACCGAAGGCGAACACCCAACAAGACATCCACAAAAATCCTCCTTCAAGCATAGTGCATAAGAAAAAAAGACCAAGGCTGAAATAGCAAATTTTTCTAGAGTGTAGCCCCACCAATGAGTGAGGAATGTGATGATTAAAAAGAATGTTAGCACTAGCCCTCTTATATGAGGCTAAACCTAGCGCTTTGTCCACATAATGAGTGAAAATCCAAATACAAGTGGGGTTGACCCCTCAAGTAACCTTTACAAAATGCTAAAATGCAAATAACACATCATTAAAACCACACATGTGGTCACGTCAAACCTTCCAAGGTTAGGAGAGGGCCTCCAAAAGCCACATGGCATCATCCCAAGGTGGAGTAATGTCAATGGTGTGTCTCTTCATGCATGGTCATGCCAAATCATCATTGGTACCCCAAGTATCCATCAAACCCTAGAAGGTGACGTCATCATCGGGAGGGTGACGTCAAGGGTTTAGGGCACTGCGTCCAAGGTGGAGGGAGTTGCATCTCATCATTGCATGGTATCTAGTTGTTTGTTGCTGCAACCTCCTCCATCCTATGAGTAATAAGCCCCAGGTGTACACTGCCCGACATGTGGGCTTTCAGCCCATCTGTGTGGCATCATGACCAAATCTACTCAAATCAAGCCCATTTGTCCATCATTCAAGGTTTTGAAGATGTGAGATCTCATGTCGAAGGGTGGTAAGTCAATGGATGACTCATTGCTCTACAACACACGTGCCAAAGTCCTACAATAAAGGCACAACGTCCTAGGTGAAAACATAGGACGCCCCTCAAAGAACCATGTCAGGGCCATCCAAAACAAAACAGAATATAAGACAAGGTAAACCAGTGTTCATAAGAAACATTAGTCCTTGCATCATGCAAAGTAAGTTGTTACTTAAGGTATAAGCCATGTAAACAATTTACCTCGGTATACCCTTCAAGCATCACATTGGCCCAAGACCCCATGTGAGTAGGCAAGTTTGAATATGGGAGGGCCTTCATCCAACCCTATTAGATGTGCCAACCAAGACAAGAAATAAAAGACCCAGGTAGAGGGATAGGTCCCTAGGGAAATAGTGAAAGAAAGAAACCCTTCAAGAATAAGTGTGATAGTGGTATGAATTAGTGCTTACTTCATGGCTTATAATATCATTAAATCCATTTCTATGAGTGCCTTTGTAGAGGGAGCGCTTGTTGCTTGAGATACCTTTTCCTTGGTACTTTTTGCAATCTAAACCCCTTAATTGCCTTTTGATACCCATTCTTTATTTAGCAAGTCCCCTTTACAGGTTTCAAGCTTCATTCTTTCATTTTTGATGGGCTATAGTCCTGTTATGATTGTGCCTTCAATTTGGACAAGGGGCAATTACCTTTAGAGAGGGTAGAGCTCAAGTTGACCTGTGGCTTTTATAGGTGACCTGTATCATTATAGCATATACACATGTAGCAATTGCATCAATCTCTGGGCCTTCAACCCCTTCTTCTCATGAGAGAATGGACCATGACCCATTACCAAAGTTTAGTACATTATGAGAGGCTCCAGGATGGAAAGTGTTAAGTATGGTGGGGAACGAAATGTTACCCTTGTGAGGGCCCCCTAGTAGTACACCTTTTTCCTAGGCGGTGACAACACGGGACTAAGGCATAGAAGCCGACCACCAAGGTAAAACAAGGCAACCAACAAAACTTCCCAAGCTAGTGATCCATTATCCAACTTCAACCAATGATCCTCATTCATGTGCCCAACAAATTAAGCACAACACCTTGCATGAAAGGACTAACATACCTCATGGTGACGTTGGCTTACCATCTCCCATACACTGAGTTGTCTGGATGTGATGAGCCTTGGTTGATCTGTAGTTGTAGAGGCAAATGAGGGGAGTTGTTGAGTTGCCATCTATGGACATGCTTGCCATCGTCATGGTCAAGATCATTGTCTCCATTGTTGGCCATGAGACATGATCTCCTCTAGTTACCCCTAGGCATGAGGGGGTAACAGGACACACATTCTCCAAGCTATATGCCACAATGTTGCATTTGTGGCTTTCAGAGGAGCTGGAGAGTCGACACCTCAAGGTTTCTTCCCGGAGTAACAGATGACTAATCACATCTTCACACTTAAAGACATTATTAAAGAGGCTCGTCATCGCTCTTTGAAAGTCTATTGTTGCTTTGTGGACCTTAGGAAAGTGTTTTACACAATCTAAGAAAGGCTTATTCCAGAGGCTTCATGACATTGGCATCTCTGAGACCCTCCTGGTGGCCATCATGAGACTATACAAATCAATTCTAGGTTGTCTTTGAATGACACATGACCTTTCTAACTTCATCTAGAGTACCATTGATTTAAAATAAGGGTGCTCCTCCTCCCTGACCCTCTTTGGGATCTACATTGATGAGCTAGAATCTTTCCGCTACAAGCACATTCAAGAGGGAAATGGTTGCTTTCTACCTCAGGTGTTTATTTCCTTCATTCCTTTTCATTGATGACTTGATCTTGCTAGCCTCCACCCTTGAGGGCCTACAAAGATAGATCGATGCCCTTGCCCATTTTTGTGACTTTCGATAACTAACAATCAACCTAGATAAAACCAAGGTTATGATATCCAATGCATCAAAGAGCCTTTTTTCCGACCTACATTTCTACTTCCGAGGGGAAATAGATTGAGATCATGATAGCTTACACCTATTTGGGGCTCCAATTTGTGGGGCCTCGCTTTAGCATGTGTTAGGCCTTCCAGCCTCAACTCATCAAAGGTACGGCTCCCTCACCCTCCTCAAGAGACAATCTTTCCAAAACGAGTTTCAAGATATCTCATCTAAACTTCATCTCCTAAAGCCAATTATCAGACCTACAGTCCTCTATTGGTTCAAAGATCTAGGGATCAAGTTTGCTACAAACCAATTGGGTTAAGACTAGGAGAATCCAAACCCTGCTGCACAAGCACATCATCCGGTCCAAATGTATAACTCCCCAACCCATTATTAAAGCAAAGTTCGAAGTCCACCTCTTTTGCCTTGAGGTCATCTTTCTTCTTGTCTCCGTCGATCATGGTGTCCGAACCTTTGGAGACTCTACCTCCAAGAGAGAGAGATACCCTTAACTAGCACTTTGCTCCTCAGAGGCCCTTCCCTTGGATTGCCACACAAACCATGCACAAGGTTGTTTTTCAAAGGCCTCTTAGTCTCTCCAATCGATGACCATCTCCCTAGAGCACCTTCCCCCTTCAGGTACTCTCTAGATGTGCCAAACTGTCTTTTGCCAACTAGACAAGAACTTAATTGAGGCATCTAAGAAAACTATAGATTGTACATCCAGGTTATTTGGGCCTCAACTCCAGAGAGGTTGGGCTCAAAGATGTCTTTCTATCTAGAACATTTCTTGGAGTTGTCGACTGGCATCATCGTCCATCCCCATGCAGACGTAGACACTAGATGCACTCACTCAAGATCCTCTAGGCCAATTCCAGGTAGGCTCTCATAAACTCTGAGTGGAGACCAATCTCCTTATTCCTCGACCAAACAAGATATGTTGGATGTGCCACTTACAAGATCCAAAGATAGAAATGCACCTCATTTTCAAGTGCCCCTTCTACTATTTCAATAGAGGGCACTACCACTACCTCTATAGGGACTCAAGGAGCTCCTTCTCTACTTTCTTCCAATTCATGAACAAAGATGCCTAGCCCTCTTCATCAAGGAGATACTCAAACATAAATCTCAATTCTTGCATGCCCCGCCCCACCATGTGACCACCAAGAGGATCACCTCATACTTTAATGTTTCTTCGTCAAATCAAGGCAACAAGTGACAGATGGATCTTCAGAGTATTTCAAACTTCAAAGCATAGAGTTGTGAGACCTTAGGTCTCCCCTCGACCTGCCTCCACCCCCACGAGAAGTCGACCGATATCATCAAGGCTCATTCGAAGTTGGCGAACCAACTCCGAATGAATCTAGAGTAAGGCACCTCACACCCATTAGACCACCCCCCAGCGTCAGCAAGGTAGCCAAGGTTTTATCTAGAGCTTATTTCCTTCAACCTTGGATGGTAGGAGAGAAGGGCTCCCTTGCTCCTACGTCCTCACATGATCGTACAATCAGATTCACCCTGTTATCCCCCATTCCTAGGGATAACTAAGGAGATGATGTCTCAAGGCCCTCAAGTTGCAGACATGGAGTACCAAGAGATGGATCAACCGATAGTGTCCACAGACCAGCAGACTGAGCCCCACCTCATGACCATACTTCTCCATTCTTCATGATGGCATTCACCACACTAGCTTGCTTCTAGAAGATGGTGGATCTTTCTCCATGAGGTAACAAGTCAGGTATCGTGGTAAGTGTCACTTTAATACTTGGGGCATTTGAATATGTTGCATTAAAACTTCTCTTGATTATGGAACATTTTGCTTGAAAATTATGCTTTTTGCCTTATTTCACCTTGGTGAGTCTCATGATTTCCTAGTAAGTGGCCACCCTTAGGGAAGGGGTTGTAACCAAGGGTTTTCCTTGAAGGGTCGTCGTACCATCCCCACTCATACTTACCACTTTCCATTACTTCTCCTTTTTCGTGTCCCCATCTTTTAGGTCATTGGGCTTATTAACCCAAGAAGGGCATGTACCTCATTTCATGGGAAGAAGGGGTTGAAGGCCCAGAGGTTTGTAGCTGGCAAAAGATAAGAGCCAATCATAAACCTTCTAGATGCTCGCCCAAGGATCCCGAGAACAATGAAATATTTCTCACAAAAATTGAGGGACCCGTAAAATAAATAACTAATTGAACATGCCCACCAAGGTAGAGCGTGTGTGGGCAATGTTTTTCATGATTAGGTAGAAGTCCCACTTTAGCTTCAACTTGGAAATACTCTAATAAATTAATGGCAAAAGAGCTTGGAAAAATCATGCATCGCGGACGAAGGGCAACACACCCTCTACAAAGTCACCCATAAATGAGACAATATGAGCCCTTGTATGTCATGAAACCCCATACCTAGAAGTCTAACCCTATCCATCTCATACCCACTACATGACTTAGAAAGGATTGTCCTTGGAAACCTCCCCTACTTGAGGAATTGGTTCACCTAATAGGGCATTATGACACCCCTCCCATATCTAAATTTGGCAAATTGCATAAGGTCTTTGAGCACTTGTTTAATTTGAAAAGGTAGATTTGATGCACATGTTTAGATGACTCTTGTATTAGATGTGATTTTACTTGGCATGATACGTTTGATTAGAGACCCTTAGAGGGCATATTTACTTGTCTTTGTAGGACCTTGCTTGGTGGACATTTGTGTAGGAACAAGCCTTGCTTGGGCCTTCTTTGGGGCATGAATCCCATGGAGTGGATGCCATAACCCACGCCTTGGGACAATCTAGATGATGAACGTTTCCTTTGGAGGCATGAGAAGACATCCTGGAGAAGGAAAGCTAGCCCCCTTTTCCCCAACATTTCACCTTGGAGGCTCAAAACGTCATTTTCTAGGGCATGACGTCTCATTTGGGGGCTAGGGTTTGATGGTGATAGGTGACTCGGTGATGATTTGGCATTTTTGATGGAGGAAGACCCTTGCACCATGGAGATTAGGCCTTTGGAGGCCCAATGACTTCCTCAACTTGCTCAACGATTTGCTCATTATGCCAAAATGTCACCCTAGGAGGGATGACGTCATCTTTTAGGGATTCCTTATTTTGTAAATTCAAATTATATTTTGTAAAGGGGAAAATTAGGAGGTCGACCTCCCTAATTTGTGGTTTACCCTAAAGTATGTGGACAAATTGGTTTTCTTAGACCTTGTATAAATAAAGGTCATGACATTTCATTTTATCATAGCATAAAGAATTATATATGTTTTTGGTTGAAATTTTCGCCCCTCTTGGACAAATCACATATCTCCTTCTCTCTCTTGCTATTTGGATGCTAGTACTTGTCTCTTGTGGAAGAAGTGGTGCGCTCTCTCTCTTGGATGCTTCTCTTTGCTTTGTGATGGAAGATACTTGGTAAAAGAGGGTTTTGTCTTGCTATCTAGTGGAATTGGTAAAGAATTTTCTGCATATTGCTAGTATTTCATCTTATTTCATGGTTGTTAATGTTCAAAACCCTTGGAGGGGTATAAAGGCATACGCCCTCCACCAAGATCCATTATTTGTTTTGGAAAAGCTACTTAACAAGGTTGCTAGGAGGAGTAAAAAGGCTTACACCCTCCTAGATTTACCTTGCTAGTTTGTTTGCCCTAGGGAGTAAAAAGGATTACACCCCTATGGAGGTGACACAACTAGCTCTTACAACAAGAGACTCCATAACCCAATTGATAAAGGCACTAGTCTAATTTGCATTGGAGAAATAAAATCATTGCATTGGTAAACGTGAATTTTGGAGATATTGCATTGGTTCAAGTTGGAATCAATTTTACATGCTATAAGCTTGCTTGAGCCACTAGGGCATCTAGCTTAGCCAAGTGATTCTTATTGTTGTTATAAACTTAATGCTACAGCCATTAGGGCTGCAGCAATCACTCTTTAATCATCTTTTGTCACTCTTTCTACCGCTGAAAATTACAGGTAAATAGTGCTAATTATTCTTCTTGTCAAGGGCTTTCATTCAAGTGTTTTTCTTGTGAATTTCAGTGGTTATATATTGTTGATAACATCTTTTTGCAGCCCTACTTTACCATCAAAACTTGTGTCTAAATATTGGGATATTATCTACATGTTTAGTGCTTAATTACCCAATAATTATTTGGTGTTTTGCATGGTTAATTTTGCAGCTATTGACATCTTACATTGCTGAATATATATATATATATATATATATATATATATATATATATCTTTGTTCTGCCGCAATTTTGGGACAGCAAGGTTTCTTGCTTGTTCCCCTTTGATTCAAGGCTTGTATATCTATCTTGTGTCTTGTTCCGGGCAGTTTCAATATTGTCTTGCAGGCACACCATACTTTGGCAACCATCCTTCATCAACAAGACTCTTTTCCAAGCCTTCATCCTTCTCCAAATCTGACCTATAGGGGTTTTCACTATCATCTTCTCACTTTTCATATCAATCCCCCTAGGGTCACCGGGATTCCCCCCCTGTGGTGATTTATCATCACTAAAGCGAGGGGAGTGTCTCACTGTCTATCTAAGGTCACAGTGGATAGGTACTCCCGTAGTTGTCACACTCTTGTGATTTGGGTCCGGCTTTTTCCAACCTACAATTTGTGCGATAGCACACCTTATGGTGCCCAACAACTCCAACAGCAAGCTAGTATCCTAGTCCCCCCCCTTGCCCTTGGTCATCAAGATTAAAAGACCTTAACATCATCCTCATCTCTCTCTCTCTCTCTCTCTCTCTCTCTCTCTCTCTCTCTCGATCAGCGCTAAGGTGTCCAAATTCTCAATCTCGAACTCACATTCTATCACCGCACCTATGATAGACACTTATCTATGTTTCACCTTTGTTTCATTTTCTTTCTCTTGCTTTCAACATTACCTAGGAAATGCTTTTGCATTCCCACATTGTATTCGCACTGAATGTATCTTTTAGTCCCAATGACCTACTTTTGTGGTCATTTCTTGGACATTAATAAAATTATCTTATCTTATCTTACTAGACTTTGGCCATTTCACATTGTATTTGGTTATAGATTTCTGTTAAGTTTAAGTCAACTAAAGTTTGAACAAAGTCTAAACATTTTGATGTTGCATTAAAGTAGAAACTTTAATGAAATTTATTCCAATTTATTCTGTGTTATTTGTCTGTCTGAAATAGCCCTTTATCCTTGACATAATCACCTAAGTTATTCTATAAGTAATGGTAAAGAATTCATTAAATGTATCATAGCATCCCATAGGACATTAGTTCACCAGTGATGCTGACAGAGTGTTAAGATGTACACCTGAGCTCCATTCTCTTTGATCTGCTCCACCTGCATGGAATGAGTTTCAAAGGGATGGAGTTGGGTGGAAGTCTTAGGTGATTTGGATAGAATAGATGCCCCTCATGCCTAGCACCTAAGCTAAAAGAAGTCCACCATTCATGGTGCGGCCTCCCGAGGTATGTTTCTAAAAGCACTTCCACATGAAAAGAAAAAAAGAAAGTATCTTAGTTAAACCACCAATCCCAAATAGCACTAGATTTTCTTTTCCCAACCCTACTCTTTCTCTTTCAATACCTTAAGCCTGTAGAAAAATAATAAAATGCTCAAGACAGAACAGAGACAGTAAAGAAAGGAGTAAAATGTTATTTATCTAAACAGGCAACAGTACACAAGCATGTTGGCCGACTTCTTACAGCCTTTACATAAATCCCATACACGAACCCGTACAGTTCTAGATTCCCTTGCACAGAATACCCCGTACAGTTCTGGATAGGTGTTATGCTGCAACCTGTGTATGCCACAATGTGGTAGAGACCCTACTCGATCTATGTAGTAGAGATACGGGCTGCCTCCTGTGCACTTGGAAGCGACCCTACTCGGCCTGTGTAGCAGAAATACGAGCTACCTCTCGGGAACTCAGGCAAGTCTGCCCACAGTGCGCCTCCTCTCTATCATTTGAGTTGATGAATACGATAGACTGTTGGGTAACATGATTTGTTATTCCTCTTCTCTTCGATTAGGGTTAGAGTGTGGGCCCTCAGATTGTGGAAGATCCCAGCCATTGGATACTCTTCTAGATCAATGGTTGGGACTTGTTTCTTTATTGACATAGCTTAAGGTTTAACTTTTTACCCTTTTTCCTCACTAATACTCAACACTCCCTCTTAGTGAGGAATGGGTTCTCTAAGACACCCAATTTTCCTCTGAAGTATTCAAACTTTCCTTTTGGCAATGCTTTGTTCAAGATGTCTGCAACCTATTCGTTGGTGGAAATATATTGGAGTTTTACTACCCCCTTTTGAACTTTGTCCCTGATTAAATGATATATGATTTCAATGTGCTTGGATCTATCATGGAAGACTGGATTTTTGGATAACTTGATGCAGCTTTGATTATCACAGAAAATTGTGGTGGGAACCAAGTCTGTCTCAAAAAGAAGCATTTTCCAAAGCCAAATGGCCTCACAGCTTGCTTGGCTGGCTGCCATATACTCGGCTCCTGCTGAACTAAGTGCAACTGATTTTTGCCTTCTGTTGTACCAAGATATCACACCTAAACCTAGGCTGAAGCAACAGCCAGAGGTACTCTTTCTATCAATTGTACTTCCAGCCCAATCTGAATCAGAATAACCCACCAGGTTGATTTGATCTCCCTGTAGATATTGAAGACCAAATTCTAATGTACCCTTCAGGTACCTTAGGATGTGTTTTGCAGCAAACAGCGTACTTCCCTTGGATCTACCATATGCTAATTGAGGGTGTCGACAGAAAAACATATATCGGGCCTGGTATTTGTCAAGTACATTAAGCATCCAATCAACTGTCTATAGATGGTGGGATTCACTTTGTCGGACTCGAAAGAGTTTAACTTCTTGAGATTTGTGATCATGGGGGTGGTCATGGATTTGCAGTCCTCCATCCCAAATCTTTTGAGAATCTCAATTGTATACTTTCCTTGACCCAGGAAGGTCTCACCCTCTTGCTGCCAGATCTCAAGCCCAAGAAAGTAGTGCATTAGTCCTAGATCCTTCATTTCAAATTCTTTGGCCAGATCTTGCTTGCAAGCTACTATTAGAGTTTCTACTCCTATGAGAAAGAGATCGTCCACATACAACACCAGAATGAGGATGTCCTCTCCCTTCATAAGGAGGTATAGATTTGGATCAGCGTCACTCTTGATGAATCCAATACTTTGTAAGTAACTGTCAATCCTGGAATACCACGCTCTAGGTGCCTGTTTGAGTCAATACAGGGCCCCTCTTTAGTAAGCAGACATGGCTCGCTCTGTCTTGGACCTCAAAACCCCTTGGTTGCTCCAAATAGACTTCCTCTTCAATGTTCCCGTTGAGGAAAGCAGTCTTAACATCCATTTGATGTATTCTCCACCCCATCTGAGTGGCAATAGAGATGATTGTGCGAATGGAGGTGTACTGAGCCACTAGAGCGAAAGTCTCTTCATAATCCACTCCTTTCTGGGAGAATCCCCAAGCAACAAATCTAGCCTTGTGCTTGTCAATGCTACCATCCGCTGTATGTTTTATCTTGTATATCCACTTGGAGCTGACTACGGATTTGTTCAGGGGTCTAGGCACAATTTCCCACACATTGTTCTTTATTATGGAGGCATACTCTTCCACCATGGAATCCCTCCAGGGCTTCCTTACAGTGGCTTCTTCAAAGCAAGTTGGTTTTGATTCAATCATAGTGCTCATGAGAGCAACTTACCTTGAATATCTCTGAGGGGTACACTTGTTCCAACTAAAGTTTTTGGAGACTGTACTTGTTCATTTGCTTCCCTCAGCAGTTGTTCGGCCCATTTTGGTTTCCTTTTCTTGGAAATGGTCGGTAGCTCTCCCTCTCGATATTCCATTGTAGGAATATCTACCCCTGCTAATGAGATCTTCTCCTCTTGACTGGGGGATTCGGTTTCAGAGATGACCTTGTCTTGATATGAGTTTTGAAGGGCTCTTTCTTCTTCAAACTTTACGTCTCTGCATAGGACAATTTTCCTGATGGTGGGGATGTATACTCTGTAGGCTTTGGAGTCTCACTGTACCTAACCAAGATCCCCTTTTCAGTTGTAGGATCAAGCTTAGTCCTTTTCTCAGCAGGGATAAGTCAGTAGGCAACACACCCAAAGATCTGGAGGTGGCTAATGTCTGTCTTCTTTTTGGTAAAAGCCTCCTCTGGAGTCTCGTTTCCCAGTACTTTGTGAGGAATTATGTTTTGAAGATAGACTGCAGTGTTGCAGACCTTTGCCCAGAGAAACTTAGGAATATTCTGATCATGCAACATTGCTTTTGCAGCACCTACAATGGCTCTGTTCTTCCTCTCTGAGATCCCATTCTGTTAAGGGGTATAAGGGCCTGTCAGTTCTCTTTTGATTCCAACCTCAACACAAAACCTCTTAAAGGCATATGAGGTGTACTCTCCTCCATTGTCAGACCTGAGGGATTTTAATATTTCCTGTCTGAGTTTCAACTAGGGCCTTGAATTCAAGAAACCTCTTGAGAGCTTCTTCTGAAGTTTTTCCCGTCAAGAAGTAAATACAGGTTTTCCTGGAGAAGTCATCTATGAAAGTGATATAGTACTTGAAATTTCCTCCTATGAATAAAGAGGACATGGGACCACAGATGTTAGTATGAATTAGGTCTAAAATGTTCTTGGACCTTGATTCACTCTTGGGGAACGGTGCACGCACAAACTTGCCTAGACACACCCTTTACATATCTCATGGTGTTCTAAAGTGAATGAGGGCATCCCTGTCACAATCTTACCCAGGATTTTGAGGGCACCATGTCCGAGATAAGCTACGCACCTGTGCCATAACTCACAGTCTCTGGTGTTGTTGTTGCTTGCTAGGGCGTAGTGGGAGTCAAACTGTAATTTATACAGCTTGTCCTTTCTTACTCCAATGACTTGTTCAGATCCCATGTTCAACCCCCTGGGCTTGATGTAGGCCCTTCGGTCCTTGAAGAAAACCTCATAACCCTTGTCTTCTAGGGTTGATACTGAGACCAGGTTCTTCTTCAGTCCAGGAACATGGAGAACGCCTGATACGTAAAGAGGCTTGCCAAACTCCCTCTCAAACCTTACAGTTCCAACTCCCTTTGGATGATAGGCGTAGTCATCACCAAGAAGGATTTCAAAACCAAATTCTTTTTCGCTCAAGTAGTTAAAGTAGTGCTTGTGGCCAGTCATGTGACTGGACACTCCACTATCTATATACCAGACCTCACTGGTTTGGGTAGAAAACATACAGGCCATACACACTTCCTCTATCATTTCAATAGAAGAGAGCGATCCCAACTAACCTAGCTCTGATACCATGTAGAAAATAATGAAAACACTAACAGGCAGATTATACATAAACTTAGTGAACAATAATAAAATGCTCAAGACAAAACAAAGACAGTAAAGAAGTAAAATGTTATTTATCTAAACAGGCAACCACAAGCATGTTGGCCGACTTCTTACAGGCTTTACATAAATCCCGTACTCTTGTAGCTTGAGTGTTAATTCCTGTAGCTTACTCAAACCCGTACAGTTATGGATTCCTTTGCACATAATACCTTGTACAGCTCTGGATAGGTGTTATGCTGCGACCTATGTATTCCACTGTGTGGTAGAGACCCTACTCGATCTATGTAGTAGAGATACGGGCTGCCTCCTATGCACTTGGCAGCGACCCTACTCGGCCTGTGTAACAGAAATACGAGCTACCTCTCGGGCACTCAAGCAAGTCTACCCACGGTGCGCCTCCTCTTTATCATTCGAGTTAATGAATACGATAGACTGTTGGGTAACATGATTTGTTATTCCTCTTCTCTTCGATTAGGGTTAGAGTGTGGGCCCTCAGATCGTGGAAGATCCTAGTCATTGGATCCTCTTCTATATCAATGGTTGGGACTTGTTTCTTTACTGACATAGCTTAAGGTTTAACTTTTTACCCTTTTTCCAAAATACTCAACAAAGCCTTAGAGTCTACTTCCAATACTTCACATGTAGTTAAACTATTTTAATTTGTTTGGAAATATTTAAAGTGATTTGTAACTTGATTGAAATAATTTTTTTGAAGGTGATCATTGTTATAGCACAAGTTGTAGGTTGGGCAAAGCCCGACCCAACCACAAAGAAAGTGCTACAACTTGGGAATCCTACACCCAATGTCACCTCAATGTAGGTCCCGCACTTCAAGGGTGACTAGGTCACTCTAGGGAGGCGATCTCAGTGACCCTAGGGGGATTGAGATGGAGATGGAGATAAATGGAAGTGAAGCCCCTAGAGGTCAAGTCTAAGTGGAGTGAAATATGTTGAATGAAGTCTTGGGAAGGTCCAAGGGTTGCCAAGTATGTTGAGTAACCTGCAAATGATGAAATACATGTCCAAGACACAAGAAAAGACACTTTGCAATGATGTATGTTAGTATGGATCAGCAAGTTAAGCTTGTTGACCCTAATTTGCAGCAGTAGATAACAGTTTATATCAGCAAATAAAGTATCTAAATCAGCATACAAAAATCTAAACTAGATAAGTAAATCAACATCAAGATTAGCAATGAATATAGGCTGAGAAATGGCACTTAATCAATAGAAGATAGTTATTGTAAACATGTAAAATGGCAGCCTTATGGCTGTAGCTTTCAGTCACTTATATCAGCAAATTACACCATCAAAATATGCCAACAGTTAGCTCAAAAGATGTGCCCTAGTTAGTAGAGTAAGTGAGCAAAAATTAGGAGCTAGTCTAGGGTTAGTTTAGGAGTTATGGCTAGTAGTTTATCTAGGCTAGATGAGCCCCTAAGTCACCTGACATAGGACACGGAGGACACGAAAATATGAGTATCTAACACAGGCACGACGACCCCCGAAAATAGGACACGGAGGACACGTTATATATATATATATATATATATATAATTTATATATCAAAATTTAAATTATGAATTACACATGCAAAAATGAAATAATCAAACTGTAAACAGTTACATGATGATGATACAAATTCAATCATACAACTAGTACTAACTTAGTAACTACTAAGTTACTAACATAAATGATGACATTGCCAACTCAACATTGTTGTCTAAACCCATATCATCAGGAAACACATCCCACATCTTTGTCTTTCCCTTCAACCACTCTTCTCTCTACCTAGTATCTGCAAATAAGACAGAGTTTAGTGTGCAGATACACCACTAAGTCACTTGACACGATGACAAAGAGAAGAGTTCAACAGAAGAGTTTATACTTGAGTGAAGGGTACATTTTTACCGGGGTCGTGACAAAAGAGTTCAACAATCAATGCCACCAACATCGAGGTACATAAAGGGTATGGTGCCCTTGATTAAATGTCAGTTTCATACCCTCATACAAGATAGAATCCAGTGGAAACATTGCAATCCTGCCAATCTTGAAATCCTGAAAACCGTTAAGTCCGCTGAATTTTGAATGGGACCTAAAATTCTACTTTCTCCATATGAAGTCCAATGAGGTTGGAACCACTCTCAAACATCCTTTTACTTTAAGAATTTAATATTACCATTAATTACTAGGGCGGGTAAAATGGAGGGGGTGGGGACCTCTTTAAATAGAATTAGTAAGGCAAAAATAACCCTTAGTTGCACACTGAAACACCTCACAGTTGCAACTTGCATGAGAAAACATGAGCCAAGGTCCTTTTCTTAGCAGGACACGTGTCCTATTTTCAAGACACATGTGTCCTATTTTCAAGACACGCGTGTCCTGTGAACATGACACGTTCTAAACGAGTGTCTGACACGTGTCCTGCCGTTTGGTGTCCGACACGTAGGATTCGTGACACGAGGGGTGGTTTGGACGTGTCAGGTGACTTAGGTTAGAGCCCTAATGGTTGTAGGTTAGGGTTTGTAACAGAAAGCAAAGTGATGGGAGAGAGGGGACGCCCTAGTAGAGGAAGACTCCTCTCAATGAGGCAAAGCAACTTCAAGCAAGAAACCTTTCAAAAGATCAAAAATTGTGTTTCCCAAGGCAATGATTTTATATCTCCAGTGCAAAAAAGTATGACTAGTGTCTTTGTTGTTGGGTTAATGGAGTCAAATAAACAAAGAGCTAGAGAAGCTACCTCCTTGGGGGTGTAAGCCCTTTTACTTCCCAAGGCAAGTTTCTCTAGCTAGGGTTTAAGCTAAGAGGGTCTATGCCCTTATACTTTTCTTAGCAAACCCTTGTATAATCAATGAGATGAAGCATAAAATGAGGAAGACTATGGTGGGGATGTATGCCCTTATACTTCCCACCTAGCTCCTAGCATAACAATACTTGACTTGAAAAAATGATAGCATAAGAATAAAAGACCATTCCAAGATCAAGAGAAATGCCAAGATAATCCACCATAAGAGCTAGAAAACATCATCCAAGGCTAGCGCTAGACTTCCACCAACCATTCATCAATAGATAGCCATAAACAAGAGGTAAAAGAGATAATCTTGCCAAAGATAGCGAAAATTTCAAATCAAGTCTTCTCACAATAGAGAGTTATGTCTTATGTAAAAATGAAATGAGGTGATCTCAATTTATATCATCCTCCTAAACATAATTTGTCCACAATTGTCCATAATATTAGGGTAAAACACAAGACAAGGTGATAACAGCCCTTGTCTTGCCCCTTTACAGTAATTTAACACCATTTTACACATAGAAAACCCTAAAACAAAGGTGACATCATCCCTTGAAGGAGGACGTTTTGGCAAATTGAGCAAGTCATTGGAGCTGGGCTACAAAGTAGGACCTCCAAAGGCCATGTGGCAATCATCCGGGGCCTCTCCTCAAAATGCCATGTGTCATGCTTTGTTTCATCATCAACCACCACATGCCCCTCAAATGTGACGTCAAGCCCCTAGGGAGTGATGTTTTTCCCCTTCTGGGCAAGTCGTTTGGCATGCAAAGAGTGGGCTATGTCTATCCAGCTGTCTCCTAGGCCTCCAAAGGCATCTCTCTGTCATCTAGCATGTGGGCATCTCTATGTCATCTAGCATGTGGGCCTATGTCATCCATCCGATGGGCAGCTTGCCCCATGGAAGCCCAAGCTGGGCTTGTTCTTCCAAAACTGGCCACCAACCTATGCCTGCAAGACAAATGGATACGCCCTCCAAGGATCTCAAGTCAAAGCATCATAATGAGTAAATCAAGTTAATAAAAGAGCTATTAAAGCATGTATACCAGGACTACATCATACAAACATGTGCTTAAGAAACTTTTGCCAAGTTTGGTTGTGGGAGGGTTGGCATGGTACTATTTTTAATGGATCAAAACCCCTAAGTCTAGGAACAACCCTATCTGAGTCATGTGAATGAAGTGGAATGGATGGGGGAAGTACTCAATGGGCATGGGGTTCATGATATGCAAGGGTCCATAGTATCTCATTTATGGGTGCCTTTGTGGAGGGTGTGTCACACCTTCGTCCATAATGCATTTTTTCCAAGCCCGTCAATTGCCTTTTATCTTTCTTTCTTTGGATTTTCTTTCAATATAGCATAGAGTGAGTTGGAGGCCACTGCCCTGGCGTGGTGACCAAGTAACGGCAGTGTCACCCACAAGTACTTTCACGGAGATGAGAAGGTTGGCTCATGATGAGACCCCCTTTCCCTCAGCCATGCAACTGAGAGCCATTACCCTGGTGTGATGGCCAGAAATGGTAATGTCATACCGTTAGATACCCATGGACATGATAGGTTGGCTCGTGATGAGACCCCCTATCCTCAACTGATCCTTTAAGCGTCTTTATTTATTATTTTCACGGGGTCCTTATTTTCTTGCGGAGAAGCTTTTCAATGCTTTCTCGAGATACCCTGGGTGAAGCATCTGAAAGGTTCTTTCATTGGGTTTTTATCTTTTCCCAGCTAACTCCCCTCTGGGCCTTCAGCCCCTTCTTCCCATGAAATGAGGAATGGTCCCTTCTAGGGTCAATCTACCCCAAAATCCCAAAAGATGATGTCGTGAGGGGAAATAATGATGGAAAGTGGTAAGTATGGTCGGGAGTGGCACGATGACTCATCAAAGGAAGCTCCCAGAAACACCCCATCCTAAGGGTGACCATCTACTTGAGTTCCCCAAGCCAACCACCAGCATTTAAACAAGGTAAAAGGCATAGTTTCCAAAGCAAATGTCTCATAATCAAAAATAACCTCCGATACACAAGCTAGAATGCCTCAAATATTAAAATGATACCCACCATCATTCCTGACTTGTACCGCATGGAGCAAGACCCAAGTGACCTGTGGTGGCAAGCTGATGTGGACGATGACCAGGTGTTGGATCACTGTGGTGGCAATGTGGGTCTCTGGCTGTGCAAAAGGGATATCGTTGGTCATGTAGCCTCTCGGCACTCCATATCTGCAACCTGAGGGCCTCGAGACGTAATCTCCTTATTTATCCACAAAATGGGGATAACAATCATCAATTTGCGTTCTAGTGGTAAGTTGAAGTGGTTGCTATGTAATGACCCAAGTTCAAAACCTAGCAAGCATGCTCCCATGATAATGCAATTGCCATGTCTTCATGAGGTTTGAAGTCATGTTAATGCAATAAAATTGGTTGTGCTAAAATGAAGGTGTTGTTAATGGTGATCCCTATGCTAATGTGATTTTTTTCAAATAAGGCCAGGTGCATGTCCTTGGCAACTCTAAGGAAATAGATACCCCTTAGTGTTTACTTTGTAGCCAAAGGTCATCATATTGTAAAATTGACAGTTTAAGGAGTTCCACTCTCTCCAATTAAAGGGGTTTGACCAACCCAAATAATATAATCATAGTTTGTTTGAAGGTTGAAGGTCTATAGAAATGGCCCAAACTTTATGATATTCCCCCAAATGCATTTCACTTTAATTTACTCTAACTAATTGGGCAAGGAATTTCAAATTAAGATATCATTGCCTAAATTCAGCAAGATATGAGAGTTTGATATATGAATTTTTCTAGAGCATGATTAAAGTGGAAGTGCTCTTTCTCGTATGGAAGAACATGAATGATGTTATGTTTAATCACACAACCTCCTAGAAGCTTCACATGGTATGACAACTCATTAAATTGTGTGAATTTGTACATGGAAAATCTTCTCTAAGTGCAGAAGATTGAGTTGCGTTTATAGGACGTGCCATGTGCACTATGAGCAAGGAACCACCTAGCACCTATTGCCTCTCCTATCCTCTCAATTAGATCTAGGCAATCCCAGCACCACAATGGAAGGCCTCACCATCGAGTTGACTGTTGTTACTTTTGAGTTTCTTCGAAAGTGTTTACACGATGCTCGGGGTGCCTTCATGTGATGTAGGGTGCATGGTGAAACCATGGCCCTTTAGTCGTATCTTAGACCCCTTTTGGTTGATGACATTTGGAGAGTTTTCTATAGATGGTTGCTTTCCTTGGATTCAGTGTTAGATGTGGCACACTTCTTGAGGAGGTAGTTCTCTTATGAGGCATTGGTATTTTCTACATGGCACGCATGTTGGGAGGATGGTTTCTTGCATGGGTGGTGAATCTGCCTCGACGGAGGAGCATTGGGCACTGGGAGGGAGGGCACTTGGCCCAAGGAGCATTCAGACCACATGGAATGCCTTAGGAAGATGAGAGCTTGACTTAAGAACACTTGCATCAAGGGTGCATTGCTTGTGGTTGCCTATGGACCCAAGACACACATGTTGAGGAGGAGCATTCGAGCATTGGATGCTTGTCATGGAGAAAGAGGAGCCTTGTGATAAGGAGAACTTAACACTTGGAGAGCACACCACTTGAGGAGTTATCTCTTGACTTGTGTGCACCTTCAAGAGAGAGCACTTCACTTGGAGACCTTATCTTGAGGATTAGATTAGGTTGCTTGTAAACTTAGTCCAACTGTTCTATTATTGGCCTCCCTCGTCTATTATATATATAGCAAGTAAAGAGTCCTTAGTTGTAGCAAGAGAGTAAAAAGAGTTCACTAGATCATTGTATATTGGATGAACTTGTCTTGAATCTCTATACTTGTCTTAATGCAAGGGAGGACAGCACTAGGGTTTGTGAGAGGCAAAACCTACAGAAGACTTGAGGTGCTAAGGTTGATGTCCGTGCGTGATAAGGACCTTGATGTCCTTGTGTGATAAGGAACTTGGGTTTGTGGTAAAGGAACCCTAGAGGAGACTTGGAACACTTTGCTTTGAGAGCTTGTGTGAAGTAAGCTTGGAGGAAGATCAAGGGTGGATTTGTTGATGTTGATACTAGCTTATTGTTGAGCCTTTGGAGTGGCTAGGAGTAGTTTGGTTGGCTGCCTAACTAGGCCATATTTGTTGGTTACAGTTTGTTGTTGATGGTGGATGCCCTAGCTAGGGTTTGGATGCAATGGAGAGTTCTAGCTTGTGATAAGCTTGAAGGACATCTTGTACCAACTTGTGATAAATTGTTGGTATGTACTTATAACTTCATTTGTTGTATATATGAAGTGTACTTTGTTGTCCAAACTTTGTTTACTTGCTGACCTGATTTTCAGCTTATGTTCTCATTGTGATTGAGTAGTTTCTAGCACTGTTGAAAAAGTCGGCATTAGTAAAAAGTCGACAAGGGTTAGGAAAACATTGTTTCGGAAAAAGTCGGAAAAAATCAACAAAAAATCAAAAAACCACGACAAACATTAAAAAATACAAAATATATTCTTTTTTTTCAAAATTTTAAACATATAAAGCAACAACAACATCAAATAAACTCATTGGCACATAAATATGGAGAAAGCGTTGATATATATGATGTAGTGGATGCCAAATAAAAAATGATACATCAAAGTCAATACCGAATTATGAACCCTGATAGTTGTCCAATCAAGGACTCAAAAGTGGAGAACCAACACAAAATGACATCACATATATAAATGTATCTCATCATCATGAGGTAGATGTACAATGCAATGTTTTAAAACTCGGACTCTGCCTCGGAATCTATCGATGGTCAACTCCGACTCGGACTCGAACTCGGATTGACTTGGACCGATAAGATTTCAATGACTTGGTTTACTAAAAATTACATAAAATATTTAAATTTTAATGAAAAATATATTTTAAAAATTCCAAAACCATGATTCCAAAAAATTATTGAAACTTTGAAAGGAAGCATTATGAATAAATGAGCAAGAACATTTAAATGACAAAGCAATATTCCACCATCGCTTATATTTTGATCCTCATCATTAGTATCACCCTTTGCCTCTAGAGTCTACACTGATCCTCTAGAGACATCAATGGACACCTCCCAATTTTGATGAAACTACCTAGGCCTTATAATATAATAGAAAAAACTTAACATGCCTAATCAATGATTTTTGTTTGAGTGAAAGGTACATTTTTGCTTAAGGCCATGTCAAAGGAGTTCAACAATCAATACCACCAACATTGAGGTACATAAAAGGCTTGGTGTTCTTGATTAAATGTCAATCCCATACCCTCATACGTGATAGAATCCAATGAAAATGTTGCAATCCTACCAATCCTGAAATCCTGAAAACTGTTAAATCTGTTGGATTTTGAATGGAAATTCCACTTTCTCCATATCAAGTCCTATGAGGTTGGAACAACTCTCAAAACATCCTGAAACAATTAATGGTAATATTTTCATTTTCATTTTCGGACCCTTGGCTATATTTTGTCGATGTCGATGTTTACAAAACAATTAAAGTCCAATGTTGCCAATATTTTCATTTTCGAACCCTTGGCTATATTTTGTCGATGTCGATGTTTGCAACACTGGGTCAAACCCTTTTAAAAAAAAATTAATCTTGCATGTTGGTGGGGTCTAGTACCTACTCGATCAAGTCAAGCCCTTCTCCTTCCTTCTCCAACAGCAACAAACACAAATGACAAAAAAAACTCAAAAAATCTGTTTTTTTCCTATGAATAACTCAAGACTTATTCAACTTCTAAAAACTCACGATTTTTTCCAGCCAATTTTTCATCGCCCAGAAAAAATCACTATTTTTTTAAAAGTCGGCGATTTTTCGGAGGCTTTTTCAACTTTCTAGTGCTGGTTATGTATGTGATTTAACATAACAGTGAGCAAATTTTGCTAAGTGATTTGACAAGTAAATAGAAGCCAAGAGAGCAGATTTGTCACTGTAACAACTCTGTTATTTATAAATTATTTTCAGATCTGTTATGTGTTGGGGATTGTGCCCTTAAGACTAGAAATATAGATCCCTTGAAGTACATTGTTTCAGTAATTATTTTCTTGGGTTGACTTGTGTATTTGGTCGAACAACTCACAAAAGTGAAATATGTGTTACTGTAATTTATATTTCAGATTCGAAAGTTCACAGGAAATGGATCCGCAAAATCTCAAATGATTTGCAAATTTCTTGAAATTTCCACATGGTATCAAAGTTGATTTGACTGAGATATCTCTCCTAGTGAAGAGGGAGTTGGGTATTTTAGTTGTTCCATACCTAGGAGAGGTGCTTGGCCTATTATAAGTTGTTGGGTGTGAAAACCTGGTGCGCTTGGGAAGCAGCACTTGAACCCTAGAACGGAAATCTACCTGATTTTCTGTTGATTTTTCTTTGAGGTTACTTCAAATTTCGCAGGGATGACTACTCTCGGTCTTAGAGAGTGTGATAGGTTGGAAGGTGCCTCCAATTTTACACCTTGGAAGTGCAGGTTGCAAATGCTATTGGAAGAGATTGAGCTTTGGGAGCGTGTTAAGACAAAGATCACTATACCTACTAACCTAAAATTGTTGGACGAACATCATAAAAAGGAGGCCAAGGCAAAGAGAATCATTCTTGATTCGGTGAAGGATTATTTGATCATTCACATTGTAGAGAAGAAGATTAGCAAGGAGATGTATGATGTTTTGGTTACATTATACCAGATTGTGAGTGTCTCTAGGAAGATGCTCTTGAGAAACAAGCTTTCAGCCATCTACACGAGGGACACAAATACAATGGTTGGCTACTTGGCAAGGATCACAGATTTGAGAGATCAGTCTGCTGCCATAGGGACAAAAGTGGTGGATGAGGAGTTGATGGTCATTGCTTTGAATGGGTTTGCTTCATCATGGAAACCCTTTGTCCAAGGTGTTTGTGCTCATGAGAAGTTTCCATCTTTTGAGAAGCTTTGGGATGACTTTGTGCAAAAAGAGATAAATTCTAAAAGCAAAGTGAAGTAGAAGACCTAACTCTCATCGAAAAAATGAAGAAGAGAAACAAGAAAGGACACAAAAACAGTAAGAAGGAAGAATCAAGTCAACGTAAGAAGGATTTGAGTAACGTGAAATGTTTTAGGTGTCACTAGAAGGGACATTATGCTAGCCAATGTCTAGAGAAGAAGAAAGGGAAGACAGAGACAAGTTGCAAGGAGTTCAGGGACTATCATAGGAGTGGATGAGTTAGCATCCCATCTTGAAACTGCCTTCTCCATGGCCTCTTGTTTATCTTCCAACACTATGTCAAATGTTGGGTGGTATGTGGACAATGGAGCATTGAGACATATGACTTATGACGGGAAACTCTTCAATGGGCTTTAGGAGCAAGAGGGAGAAATGAATTTAGAGTTGGGTGATGATGCTACTTATCCTGTAAAAGGATTGGACTCCATTTCCTTCCAAATGACATCAAGTCAAGTTCTTGAGTTGAAAGATGTTTTGTTTGTTCTTGGTTTGAAAAAAATCTTCTTTCAATTTCTTGTATAACAAATATTTAGTGTAGAGTTGCATTTGAAGGACAACAATGCACTATTATTGATTGTAGTTTAGCAAGTCCGAGGACTTTGGCTAGAGGTGTGCAGGATGATGGCCTTTATAAGTTGCTTTTTGATTTTGTGGCGCTTGAACACACTAGCAAGAAGAAGGGCAAGCCTTCTAGCTTTAAGTAAGCCTATGGAAAGGAGGAGTGACGAGATGTCATGACTGAGGAGTTTAACTCCATCCTACAAAATGATGTTTGGGAGATTATACTCACATCTATGGGGAGATCAATGATTGATTCTAGGTGGTTGTACAAGATCCAACATGTAGTTGATGGGAGTATTGAAAAGTACAAGGCAAGGTTTGTTACAAGAGGGTTCTCACAAAAGAGAGAGTCCATTATGATGAGACATTTTTCCAATGGTTAGGTATGCTTCTATCCATACCATTCTTGCATTAGCAAAATATTTTGGATGGCACTTATATCAAATGGATGGAAAGACAACCTTCTTGAAAGTTGTGATTGAAGAATAAGTGTACATAAATCATCCCATAGGTTTTGAGGCACATGGGAAAGATACCCATGTTTGCATATTTATGAACTCTGTATTGATAATGATTGCAGCTATGTGAGACATTCTCCAGCTTACAAACCTGTGAGATGTGGATCATTGCAGCTATGTGAGACATTCTCCAGCTTACAAACCTGTGAGATGTGGATCATTGCAGCTATGTGAGACATTCTCCAGCTTACAAACCTGAGAGAAAGCCCTTGAGAAGGGTGTGTGGTTCCTATCTGAGACAGAGCTGGAATGTAGAGATGACCTCCTCCATACAGAGAGTTGACAAGAACTCCAGATGATTCTCGTGTAACACAGTGAGAAAAGTGATCTGCAGAGTTGGACGTGCCCGTGGCTGAGCACTGTTAATGTTTATGCCATTATTATAGTTCTTTGCATTTCAATAGATAAGAGCATCATAAGAACAAGATCACTGAGAAATACACATTCACAAGAGACACATCATTTATCCTGGGAAACCCTCTAGGGGAAGAAAACCCAGC
>ML783205.1:506313-518764 GCA_009831015.1 Picea engelmannii | reverse complement strand
GTGGGTAAACCCACCTTTAATTAATTTTGGGTCTTCAATAATAACTGTTGGGGCCGACTTCTTATTCTGCCCTTTATAATTGTCCGATGACCAATCCGCAAAAGGGGATTTGGTCCTTATACAATTACCGACATGATTAATCCCCATTGGGATTAATCCTAATAATAAAATAACAATAAGAATAAGAATGCTCTTCGCAGTTACATTATTTCAACAAGCACAAGGTGAACATGTGAAATCCCAAAGTGTTGGGTGCATCGTCATGAGAATAGAAATGAAGATGATGTATTAGCCTCCTCTGAACAGAAGAGTTGATGAGAAACTCCAGATGACTCTCCTGTATAATGCAGTGGGAAAGAAGATCTGTTGAGTGGACGTGCCTGTGGACGAGCATAGGTGAACGTGATCCTAGTAGCCGAGCACTAGTGAAGAAGTGGTTCTTCTGTGTAATGCAGTGAGCCAGAGATATGGACATCCCTATGGATGTGCCCCTAGTGGATGAGCACTAGTGGGTGTATCAAATCCCTTGCTATATTGTTAAAGAGTCAGACCTGCCTGTAACCCTAATTGTAATGTAAAGGGTACAGGTCGACCCCAGCTTAATGTGATTGGTAATAAATGTCAAAGATAATTAATCTGGTTAATATTAATTATAATGTGACTTAGAGAGGTCGGCCCTGTTGTGCCAATAAACACTTTTGTTGATAGGACAAGTCTAATATAAGTAAAGGTAGATTCCCCATTGTGGAATCACATCCTACACAAAAGTTTGGAAATTTCAACAAGTACATCTTCTTGGGAAAAGTGCGCACCTCTCTTGGGCACTAGTCTTCTAGGGTTTGAGCACCCTCTTGTGTGCTGAGTCTTATTGGTGGTGAAGGTCTTTCTCTTGAAGTATATAGCAAAGGATTTGGCTGGGTTTTCTTCCCTTGTTGAGAAGGGTTTCTCAGGATACTTCTTGTGTTCTTGTGCATGGTGTTTCTTCTTGGGATCTTGGTTGCTGCAACGTTATTGCTTATGGTTAAGATAAATGCAAATTTGAAATGAACTACATGCTTAACCTAGCTTATTGAAAAATCAACATGGTATCAAAGCATAGGTCTTGAAGATCCCATTGCACAAACATTTTCCAGCCATACTCTCTCACTTCTGCAAAAACCGCACGGCCCTCCTAAGGTTTCCAAAAAATCCGTACGGCCTTCTTCTCTTAAGGTTTTTCAGCAGTTAAAACTTGGACGCTGGGGCTAAAAAGAACATAAGTGAGTACAGCCTCCTTCAACGCACCTCCAGCAAGTCTCAGATTGCATTTCCGAGCATTTTGACTTTTTGGCCCTAGAGTTTCTAGGGTTTCGCCATTTTCTGCAGAAAATTTCAGAATCGTGTTTCTATAACTCTTTGAAGAAGCTCTTCATCTTACCAGGGCTATCATATTTCTCAAGGCTTATTGTTGGCAGTCATAAGTCCAACAAAACCTAAAAGTGCTAGCCTAACCTAGCCGTTAGGTTTTCTAGCCTAGTTGACAAGGGTTTGTGAAGAATTTAAAGATGAGCAAAATCATGATGGGAGGCAAGCTTGATGATTCAAGCAAACTCAGTTCCAGGAAGACAAGACCTCAAAGAAATGAAGACATCAACATCTCAGCACTCTCAGGTATGGTCCCTACCAATGATAATACTTGGCCAATTGATAGTGGTGCCTCCAGGCACATGACCGGTCTTAGAAATCATCTAACACATTTAGTTGAGAAAGAAACACATCTACATGTTGTCCTTGGAGATGATGCCAGATATAATGTGAGAGGAGTTGGAACTTCTACCTTCCAACTAGATTCAGATATGCAGCTTAAATTAGAATAAGTACTATATGTACCCGGAATGAAGAGAAACCTTGTCTCTATTTCGACCTTGGAAGACAAAGGCTACAAGATTACTTTCTCAGAAGGAAGAGTTATTGCATGGCACAAAGATTCTCATATAAGTTCTTCCAAGGTAATTGGTGTCCGAGAAAACAGCTTGTACAGATTTACCATCAAACCAGTCCAAGCCTTATTACATGACACTGTCATCTTGAGTGAGTAATGGCATAAAAGACTTGCTCACATTCATTATAGAGCTCTTCCAGCTCTAGGGAAAACGGTAACAGGTCTACCAGAGATACAGATTCAACATAAAGGTGTTTGCAAAGGTTGTGCCCTTGGAAAAAACGTTAAAGGATCCTTTCGAAGCAGTGACAATAGATCCAAGGAAATCTTGGACTTGATACATTCAGACGTATGTGGGCCAATGATTGTTGCATCTCTAAATGGGTACTTATACTATGTACTCTTCATAGATGATCACTCCAGGAAAACTTGGATTTACTTTCTAAAGAATAAGGATGGAGTCCTTGCAAAATTTCAAGAATTCAAAGCTCAGATTGAGAACCAGACCGGAAGAAAAATCAAAATATTAAGATCAGATCATGGAGGAGAATACACCTCAAAAGAATTCAACAGTTTTTGTATTGAAGCAGGAATCAAGAGGGAGTTCACAATTCCTTACAACCCTCAACAAAATGGGGTTGTTGAAAGGAAAAACAGAACTATCATTGAGGCAACTAAAGCAATGATACATGATCAGAGTCTACCTATGACTCTATGGGCAGAAGCATGTATGACAGCAGTATATGTTCAAAATCGAAGTCCTCATCAAATACTGAAGAACATTACTCCAGAAGAAGCCTTCACCAAAGTGAGGCCTGAGATCAAACACTTCAGAATATTTGGATGTCCAGTATATCTTCATGTACCCAAAAAAAAGAGATCCAAATCAGAACCTTCAGGAAGAAAGGACACATTTGTAGGATACAGTGAATCCTCAAAAGCATATTGAATCTACATTCCAGGTCGGAGACAAATTGAAGTAAGTAGAGATGTTACTTTTGAAGAAGAAGTAGCCTTCCAGAAATCCAGAGAAGCTCAGATGGAAATTGATAGTGAAACAATACCTTCTCCCCCTGCAGCATTTCAAAGGGAGACAGATATTATCCCAGATGAACCTATAACTCCAGTTGATCCAGTTGCTCCAGCAGATTCAATTGCTCCAAGCAACATACCCAGAGACATTACAGTTGGACATAAAAGGCCTGCTTGGGCCCGACAAACTCTACAAGAAGCAAAAGGGCATAAAGCCCCACAAGGAACAACCAGAGAAAGCAAGAGACCAAAGAGATTCTCAAGCTACCTTTCAGCCATGACCCACATTATTGACTCAAAGCCAACTTGTCATGGAGAAGCTTTAGGTGAACAAGTATGGCAAGATGCCATGACTGAAGAATACCAATCTATATTAAAAAATGATGTATGGGATGTTGTTCCAAGACCAGAGGGAAAGTTTGTAGTGACTTCCAAATGCATTTATAAAATCAAGCATGTTGTTGATGGAAGCATTGAAAAATACAAAGCAATATTTGTGAACAGAGGGTTTTCACAAATAGAGGGAGTTGACTATGACGAGACTTTTGCACTAGTAGCTTGATATACCTCCATCCAATCTATCATTGCACTAGCTGCTTCCATGGGTTGGAAGCTACATCAAATGGATGTAAAGACAGTCTTTCTCAATGATGAAATTGAGGAAGAAGTTTATATTGAGCAGCCAGAAGGTTTCGTTGTACACAACGAAAAATCTCATGTATGCAGGTTGAAGAAAGCCCTATATGGTCTAAAGCAAGCACCACGTGCTTGGTACGAGAAAATGGATGGGTTTCTGATGAGTTTGGGCTTCAACAAACGTGTTGTTGATCCAAACTTATATAATCACATTGATGGCAATGAGTGTTTGATTTTGGTCTTATATGTGGATGACCTTTTCCTCATCGGTTTAGAAAGACTCATTGTTGAATGCAAACAAACATTGACTGCTAAATTTAAAATGAAGGATTTGGGCTTGATGCATTATTTCTTGGGACTAGAAGTATGGCAGAGAACAGATGACATTTTCCTAAGTCAAGGAAAATATACTATGGAGATACTGAAAAAGTTCAGTATGACAGAATGCAAATCCATGCCCACTCCAGTGGTAATGGATTTGAAGAAAATGAGTGATACTGACTCAGGAGATGTAGATCCACACTTATACCGACAATTGATTGGATCTTTGATGTATCTGGTTAACACCAGACCGGACATTTGATATCCAGTAAATGTTCTTAGCCAGTTTATGAGCCAACCGAAACATACACACTGGATAGCTGCAAAACATGTATTGAGCTACTTACGAAGCACAATTGGATATGGTCTGAGATATGCATCCAGTGTGCACTTGAGCCTGCAAGGATATGCCGATGCAGATTGGGCATGAAGCGCAGTAGACAGAAAAAGCACCTCTGGTTGTTGCTTCACTTTAGGTCCAGCCATGGTTTCCTGGTGTAGCAGAAAACAAAGCTCTATAGCATTAAGCACCGCAGAGGCAGAGTGCATTGCATTGAGTGTGGCAGTTCGTGAAGTAGTATGGCTTCGTAAACTTCTGACTGACTTGTTCGATCATGAGATGGATCCTACTACTATCCATTGTGATAACCAAAGCTGTGTAAATCTCTCCGAGAACCCGGTGTTTCATGACAGATCGAAACACATTGAAATAAAGCATCATTATATCAGAGACATGGTGCAGAGGAAGACAGTACACGTGCAGTATCTTCCTACTCATGAACAGATCGCAGATATCTTCACCAAACCACTTGCCAAGACAAAGTTCGAGTATTTCCGTGGGAGACTTGGCCTGGTGGAAAATGCCTCCCTAGTTGAGAGGGAGTGTTGATTATTGCAGCTATGTGAGACATTCTCCAGCTTACAAACCTGTGAGATGTGGATCATTGCAACTATGTGAGACATTCTCCAGCTTACAAACCTGAGAGAAAGCCCCTGAGAAGGGTGTGTGGTTCCTATCTGAGACAAAGTTGGAACGTAGAGATGACCTCCTCCATACAGAGAGTTGAGAAGAACTCCAGATGATTCTCCTGTGTAACACATTGAGAAAAGTGATCTGCAGAATTGGACGTGCCTGTGGTTGAGCACAAGGTGAACGTGTGAAATCCCAAAGTGTTGGGTGCATCATCATGAGAACAAAAATGAAGATGATGTATTAGCTTCCTCTGAACAGAAGAGTTGATGAGAAAATCCAAATGACTCTCCTGTATAATGCAGTGGGAAAGAAGATATGTTGAGTGGACGTGCCTGTGGACGAGCACAAGTGAACGTGATCCTAGTCGTCGAGCACCAGTGAAGAAGTGGTTCTTCTGTGTAATGCAATGAGCTAGAGATATGGACATCCCTATGCATGTGCCCCTAGTGGATGAGCACTAGTGGGTGTATCAGATCCCTTGCTATATTGTTCAAGAGTCAGACCTGCCTGTAACCCTAATTGTAATGTAAAGGGTACAGGTCGGCCCCACCTTAATGTGATTGGTAATAAATGTAAAAGATAATTAATCTGGTTAATATTAATTATAATGTGACTTAGAGAGGTCGGCCCTGTTGTGCCAATAGACACTTTTGTTGATAGGACAAGTCTAATATAAGTAAAGGTAGATTCCCCATTGTGGAATCACATCCTACACAAAAGTTTGGAAATTTCCAAGTACATCTTCTTGGGAAAAGTGCGCACCTCTCTTGGGACTAGTCTTCTAGGGTTTGAGCACATTCTTGTGTGCTGAGTCTTATTGGTGGTGAAGGTCTTTCTCTTGAAGTATATAGCAAAGGATTTGGCTGGGTTTTCTTCACTTGTTGAGAAGGGTTTCCCAAGATACTTCTTGTGTTCTTGTGCATGGTGTTTCTTCTTGTGATCTTGGTTGCCGCAACATTATTGCTTATGGTTAAGATAAATGCAAATTTGAAATGAACTACATGCTTAACCTAGTTTATTGAAAAATCAACACCTATGTGGGTCGTTGCATGCTTGGAAGCTCATGATATGGTGTGAGATGAATTTGGCCCATGAAATTGACTTGAGGGATGTGGTTTGGCAAGTTGCAGATGATCCAAGGTTATGTTCCTTCATATTCATAGGTGAACAATGTTCTTAGGATGTTAGAGATGTGGTGATAGTATATTGATTTGATGAACCTTTGGTGGGATCATTGATTGATTTTGAGACTATAGTAGATTCCAATTTGCAAAAGGCAGGTTCAGTGGAGATTCAAAGGGAGAACACTAGTGTTGATAAAAAACACTTTCATCACAAAGAGGGAGTGTTAGCTTCTATAAAAGTGTTTACACCATTGCTAGGGGTGCCTTCATGTGATGTAGGGTGCATGGTGTAACTCTAGCCCCTTAGTAGTATCTTAGACCTTTGTTTGATGACGTTTCTAGAGCTTTCTATAGGTGGTTGCTTGACCCTAGACTTAGTGCTAGATGTGGCACACTTCTTGAGGAGGTAGTTATCTTATGTGGCATTGGTATCTTCTACATGGTGCACGTGTTGGGAAGATGGTTGTTTTCATGGGTGGTGAATCTACCTTGGAGGATGCGTGTTGGGCACTAGGAGGGAGGGCGCTTGGCCCGAGGAGTGTTGGGACCACGTGGCATGCCTTAAGAGAATGAGCACTTGCTTGAGGACGCTTCGATTAAGGGAGCATTGGTTCTAGTTCACTTTGGACTCAAGACACATATGTTTAGGAGGAGCGTTGGAGCATTGGATGTTTGTCTTGGAGAGTGAGGAACCTTGTGATGAGAAGCACTTGACACTTGGATCCCACACATGGAGAGTGCACAACTTGAGGAGTTATCTCTTGACATGTGTACACCTTGGAGAGAAAGCAATTCACTTGGACACCTTATCTTAAGGACTAGATTAGGTTGCTTGTGAACTTAGTCCACCTCTTCTACAGTCGGCCTCCCCCACCTATTCTATATAAATGGAGGGGAGAATATTTTGTAGAAAGATAATAGAAAAAGTTCATTAAATCATTGTATCTTGAGGATGAAGTTGTCTTGAGTCTTTGTACTTGTCTTAAAGCAGGGGCGGAAGGCACTAGGGTTTGTGAAAGGCAAAACCTAGAGAAGATTTGAGGTGCTAGGGTTGATGTCCTTTTGTAAGAAGGACCTAAGTTTTGTGGGAAAGAAACCCTAGAGGAAAATTGGAGCGTTTTGTTTGGAGAGCTTGTGTGAGGCAAGCTTGGGAAAAGATCAAAAGTGGACTTGTTGGTGTTCATGCTAGCTTGTTGTTGAGCCTTTGGAGTGGTTAGGAGTAGCTTGGTGTGATGTCTTGCTAGGCCATATTTGTTGGTTAGGGTTTGTTGTTGATGGTGCATGCCCTAGCTAGGGATTGGATACATTGGAGATTCCTAGCTTTGATCAGCTTGAAGGACATCCTGTACCAGCTTGTGATAAGTTGTTGGTATAGACTTGTAACTTCATTAATTGTATATATGAAGTGTATTTTTCTGTCCAAACTTTGTGTACTTGCAGATCAGCTTATGTTCTTCTAGTGATTGAGTAGTTTCTAGTGCTGGCTCTGTATTCTGATTTAACAAAACAGCAAGCAGATTTTATTGAGTGATTTGCAAGTAAATAGAAGCTAAGCAGGCAGATTTGTGGCTGTAACTAGCTTGTTGTTTATAAGTTATTTTCAGATCAGTTATATGTTGGGGATTGTGCCCTTAGGGCCAGAAATCTAGTTCCCTTGAAGTATGTTGTTGCAGTGTTTATTTTCTTGGTCTCCCTTATGTATTTGGTTGGACTTGAATGAAAAAAATCCTGCTGTAATTTATATTTCAGATTCAGCCATAAGGCCGAATGATCCATAAATGCGGGACTTATAGTCCTCACATCTCACCAACATGGATACTTTGCAGAAATGAAATTGGGTCTCTGTTCTCAGTCTTATGCAGTCTTCAGAATGAACTCCAAGGCTTACGTTCTCTGTGTAACCTGCACACAAACAATCAGCAGACAATGCAATTACAATCGAGGCTTTGAGTTCAAGTTCCTCTGTTGTTAATCACTAGGCAAGCACACACAAAATGGCTATGCTTCTTGGCTTCAAGGCTTGGTTTTGTTTGTTATCTTTGTAGTGCCAAGGCTACTACTAATCAATTCTTTGTGCTTGAATGACTACAGCTAGTCTCCGTTCGTGATGTCAACTAACAACAACTGTACTGCACGAACTCAACCCGGCCTCAATCAGAAATTAGAATGCTGCCAACAACTATCTTTGATGGTCTCTTGGCTGGAACACAAGGCAATGGGAATATGCTCCTGCTCTGAGTTGGGGCATCCAATTGCCAACAGCAAATGGACTATTCCTCTTTAATTTTACAAAGAGAGGAATGTACCGACACTTCAAAGATGGACCAGCATTAATAAGAATAGAAAGGCTTTCCTTGATGTGAGCGTTACCCAGAAAATGCTTACAAGACAGGGGTTTTAAAATATACATAAGTTCGTTGGCAGCCTGTGACTCTGTGCGTTCTGCTATGCAATGCCCGACTCACTGCTCAATCCAAGGGTCTGAATTCCTCATACTTTAATTTGCCAACCATGAAGTTTGGCTTGAGCCAAAAACTAACATTCCCAAGTGCCGTTCTAATAATTTTGAAGAATAAAAAACTCCATTTAATATTCAATTTAAATGATAACCCTCTCTACTAACCTTTTGCTTTTATTCTATCACGTCTTCCTCAATCACTCTTATATTGGAAGACAAGGCAATGAGAATGGCCATTTGATTGCTCTTGGACTAGTCTCACGTCCACCACAGTGCTTGTGAGTACAATACAATCCAACAAGACACACACACATATATATAGTTCCACAAATAATAAGAGCAGAAATAATAACAGAACACTTCCCCTTCACCGTTTCCCAAACAAGGTGCTTACGCTGATCCCCACAGTCATTTCTTTTTAAACAATAACTAAGAGTATCTACGGGATTATTCCAGCTCAGAGTTCGATGCTGACAAGTAATTATGCTTGAGAGCATGAGACAAAATAAGCAAAGTGCCAACGATTTGTTAAGGGAGACGTTGCCTGGGGTTGTGGAAAATGCCCAATGCTTTGCTGGAATGAGAATTAGTGTTGTCTGTTGTTTAATTTAATAACTCAATTGCTGGTTACAGATATCAACTCAACATAGAGCGAAGAGGAAGGAGGTATGGCCTGTCCAAGGGTTCGTACAGCCTATCCAACTACTCAATGTCCTCAATAAACCACAAATTGCTAGTAATCAGTGATAGAATTAGAAGTTTAGGTAAGAAATGTAGCAACCAATTCATGACAGCCATTGATCTCAACACTCAAAGTGGAATGGATGGTTGGTTTCTTATAGCTGATGTTATTCACACCATATGAAGGGAAACGATATCTGAGTAAGAGCTATCAGAAATACAGTCTAAAATTCATCATGGTAACTCATTAACAAAACCAAGAATAGTAATATCCTCACACAGATTTGACACGCAGTCACACACCAATCACAAAGCAATTCATGATACAATGCAGAATTTATACACATTCACACACCAATCACAAAGCAATTCATGATACAATGGACACAATGTTTACCCTGGAAACCCAACACAGGAAAACCAGCTTTGAATGGTTACTCAATCTTTATTTTGACAATTTCAGGTTCCAATGCAAACTCATGGCTCTCTCGACCATTCAACAATTTACATAGTCAGCTTATATTCAGCATCCTCTCCTCTCTGCCAAAAGACCCCTTCTGAGTTGAATTACAAGAAGTTATACATAGAGCTGGGGTTAAGGGAAGGCCAAGCATCTTTACCCCTTCATTTCCCATTTCTCAGTTTTCTCTCCTATTTCATTTTCTTTTTCTCATGTTTTCTTTTCTTTCTTTTATTTAATTTAAATTTTTTTCAATGCTTTCATTGTCTTTTCTTTTTCTTCAACCCTCATTAATTGTCGAATTGCTTGTGTATATTGAGTCTTACAAGTTACAACCATTCATTTTTGTTAGGATCCATTTTGGATCACTGAAAATTCACAAGAAATAGATCCAGGAAACTTCTTGTGATTGAAGTAA
The DNA here is from genome assembly GCA_009831015.1 of Picea engelmannii. Taxonomy (NCBI): domain Eukaryota; kingdom Viridiplantae; phylum Streptophyta; class Pinopsida; order Pinales; family Pinaceae; genus Picea; species Picea engelmannii. The sequence continues at coordinate 508,740 of ML783205.1, read as the reverse complement.
AATTTCTGAATTTCCACAACTGTGCTGTCAGAAAGCGCCAAGACTGACAACACAGCTGGCCCCCACCACCTATGCAGCAGAATGACAAGTTTCATAGACTCACTCTCACCATCTCTAAGGCTGAAAAGCCTCTGAGCCCCACTCTAGTAATGATGGTTGGCAGCTGATTATACCTGACCCGGAGCCCACTGCAGATGGATGGGGACCAACCCCAAGGATAATGATGACCCCGGCCTCGGGGTTGGACTTGTGACGACTCTTACTTAATTTATGTATCTGGTTTTATGTGCTATCTAGGCTGTGGGCCTGTTGGCTGAGACTTTATCTACTTTTTCCTATGTTGTTTTGGTCATTTGTATGAACTGTCTTATGCCCAAGTGGCTGAGCTCTGATTATTATTGTTGTTTTTATAAAAGAATGCCATGCATATTATTGTTACTATTAATAGTTAAAGGAACAAAGAATGGCTCCATAATCAGTTGGTAAAGGATTTTCTGTAGCAAAGGTGCAAAGTTTAAAACATAACAGCAGAATTCAGTCGAATGGAGCTCTTCTGTGTAGAAATTCAGACAAGAATTCAATTCGGCAGAATTCCCCTCACATTCAGATTCATGGAAAACCCAATAGACAGGAAAAACAGTAACCTGCACCTTCAAACTTTAAATTTATAATTATAAAACTAAAATGGACGTGCCTTAATGACATATAAAAAACCTCAAAATATTAGGTTTTTTTAATTAATTAAACTCGTTACGAGGCCTCTCTCCTTTAAGGAGCAATCTCACTACTTTCAGACACGCTTTTCATGAAATTTTGAATATCATTAATATGTTTTCTTTATTAATGACATGTATATTTTTAATTTTTTTCCTGAGCAATGAATTTTTATTTTCAATTTTTTTTACAGAAGAAAGAAAAAAGCTCAAAGCTCCCTACATATCAATCAAAAGCAAACTTATCAAAAACAAATATTATTATTAATAATTGAAGGAAACAAATTTTTTTAATCGACCCATTTGCAGAAGGAAGAAAAAAAAACTGAATCAAAGTTCAAACCAGGAGAATTAGCAGAACATACCTCTCTTAAAGGGCACTTGTAAAATTTTCGGCCTGGATTTTTCTCAGTACTTGACATCAAGACAAGACAAGGTCCCCCGCCACATGGACACTGTTTTTCCGGCGCTTGAGGGCCGGATTCATCGCCTCTGTTTGGTCCTGCATAAGTTGATGCCACACAGTCCTTAGCCCAATGCCCTGGTTGTTGGCATTTAAAACAAACTCCTCCTACTCCTACTCCTACTCCTCCTCCCCCCACACCTCCATAGGAAGCAATTTCGGCCGGTCTCTTGTTGGTATTTGTCTTGGGATTATTCATCGTCTGCCACAGATGGCTGTTGCTTCCCCTCAAGGCAGCAAGGTACGGACCTTCTTCTCCAACTGGATTGGGATTGGGGTTGGGATTGGGGTTGGAATTGGAAGGAGGTGTGTAGGAGCCACCGTCATTCATCTTTCGTCTCTTCATTATATCGGCCTCCACTGCATCCACAAGAGACAGGAATTCATCGTCCTCCACCAGATCATCATCATCCATGATCGTGAAGCGCTTCCCACGATTTCACAATTCTCCTCGGTTCAAGATAATGTTCGTAACCGAAGCAAAACCATTTGAATGCTCGCGCTTCCGATGCCACATTGTGATTTAAGTTAGCAATCCAGATGGTAAATTGTGATTTCAAATTAGCAATCCAGTCGGTGCAAAGGAACGGGGTTAAAATGTGATGTGTTAATCTCCAATATGTGTTATGTGGATTTGGATGGAATTTATGAGTGTTCACAATTTCTAGAATAATTAATCAATCATGTTTTGTTTTGTTTTTTAATTTGTAAATTTTCAGGTTGGTTATGGTAGAGCATGTCCATTGAAAACTACCTTTAGTTGCCAATGACATGTGAGTTTATTCCACTTCCATTGTTAACATATAAGGAAGGAATGGGTAGATGTGAGGGGATGCATTCATTTGAGTAGTCAAATCAACGAAATGTATAATGATGCATCGATGAAAAGTGAGGCAAAAGAGTATGTCCACTAAATTGAAGAGGAGGGAGTCGTGGTTTTGATTTGCTAGGGAATTTCTATCTTAGGATGAAGAGCATTTGTGTTTGCTTTTCTTTTAATTTGTAAACTTGCAAGTTTTTATGGTAGGTTATGTCTAATGAAGGTTTTTTTTCTTTTGTAGAAATTTCAATACAAATTAATGTATTCCTACGATTCTTCTGATCTAATAATTTCCGCCACTTGTTAAATACAGAATCGCTTCTACTATTATTATTGCGGAAGCAATTAAACCACGATCACAACCACAATGCACAAAGTGAAATATCAATAACACACAACACAGAAGTTTTACCGGGAAAGCGTAAAGCTAA
>ML783205.1:472125-489770 GCA_009831015.1 Picea engelmannii | reverse complement strand
TTTAAGCCTTTCGATAGGATCAACTGAAGTTTGGGGCCCCCGAGTCAAACCTGACCCTTTATCAGACTTCTTCCTACATCTTTTTGGGGCAAAGGGTTATCTAATATTGTTCCCGTAAAACTCATCCCCTCTTGAAGGAATAAAAGAGTTGGGGTGGAAAGGATAGAAAAACATTTGGATTGTTTCTTGGTCTCAGATAAACTCTTGGATAGTAATTTACAGCTGAGGCAATGGGTGGGTATGGGAGGGGTTTCAAACCATTATCCCATTTTTCTTGAAGTGGCAAAAGGGATGAGAAATCTTGCCATTCCTTTCAAATTCAATTTGGAGTGGCTTAAGGAGGATAGTTTCATCGAACTGGTGAAGTGGCAGTGGATTCCCATTGATTTTGATTCAGGGGAAGCAATCACTGTCCAATTTGTTGCCAACCTAAAGAAGGTTAAGCGCGCCATAAAAGCATGGGAAAGTCAAAAGTGTGCCCGTGATGAAAAGGATTTATTGGATACAAAAGTAGCCTTAAAATCCATCTATGAGTCAACAGCTGGAGGCTATGAAACTTAGGAATCTAAAGACATTCTGATTTAGTTGGAACAAAAGAGGAGAAAAATTTTGGACGACAAGGAAGCAACCTAGAGACTAAAAAGTAGAGGTATCTGGTTGGAAAAGGAGATGAAAATACAAATTTCTTTCAGGCATACACTAAGGAAAGAAAATTATCAAATACCATCTTGAGTTTAAAAGATAATCAGGGAAGGGACGTCTCTTCCTTAGAGGGTATAGCTCAGTTGGAGAAAAGTTACTGTTGGATCATGTTGTCATTGATGCCAAGGTTTGATGTCAAAAGTTTGATGTCAAGTGATTGATTGATGTCAAGTGATTGATTGATGTCAAATGATTGATTGATGCCAAAGGATGATTGAATGATGTCAAAGGTCAAAGGTTTGATGTATACATGTCTTACCATAGTATATTGATGAAGATGGATCAATGAGTTGTCATTGATATATGATACATTGTTGGATGGATGTAAAGATGAATCATTATTGTCTTATCATGGTTGATAAGGTGTACAAATGGATGAACTCCAAAGTGGTCCCCTTATGGTGAAAGCCCTCATAGGAAGATGCTTTACAGTTGAGTTATCCTAGAAGTATGGTTGGAGAACCCATGCTTATATGTGGAATAATGAGATGAAGATCAGTGAATTTGTTGGTGAAACTATCCTAGATGGATAGTGCTTATCATGCCATTTCCGGTGGTATGTGGAATGTCACATAACTCCTCATCGTTCGAGACTTATGGCCCTATGAAGATAAAGGACCCTCATATGTTGGCTTGAAGCCCCATGAAGTCAAAGAAGTCAAAGTGCTTGAAAATAAGAAATTATTATTTAAATGGTAAAGAAAAGTGATAAAGTCAAGGAGGATTATTTAAATAATAAAGTGAGGTGACAAAATCGAGGAGGATTATTTAAATGATAAAATAATAAAGAACTTTTTATTTATGGAAAGTGGTTAACCCTAAAAACAAGGAAAATAGGTTAAGTGACCTAGAAATGGGTTAAGTAACCTAGAAGTGGGTTAAGTGACCTAGAAATGGGTTAAGTAACCTAGAAGTGGGTTAAGTGACCTAGAAGATGTTTCTAAGGAAGCTACTCGGAGAAGTATAAATAAGAGGCAAGGGTCTCTTGTGAATAGTACATTTTTGGGAAGATCTTTGAGTAGATCTTGTGTGTATCTATTGAGCATGTATTGAAGATCTATTCTGAGAGAGAGAGAGTATGGAGGATCTCATGGACGCATCAAAGTTTCAGCAAAGTCTGAGATCATGACGACAAAAGTCTTAGAAGTTCAGAAACCCTAGTTTCTGAGGTATACGCGGGCTGTAGTGGGCCAAGGCGCGTACATACGCAGGCTGTATGAAGACAGGGCACGTACAATGGATGAAGTCATGGAGATTGGTGTGTGAGCTGATGCCAGGCTCTTGAAGACTGAAGCAGGTTCCAAATCTGCATTCTATGGGCTCATATCTGCCATAGAAACTCTGGTATGGTTATATTATGGATACTCTTGTTTGTTGTGTGGTGAATGCTTAAAACATTCTTGGTATGGCTGTTATGATGTGGTTTGTGTTGATTGATAGAGTGAGCAACACTCTTATGATTTAGTACTGATATGATTGCCATAATATGTTGATTGCTTATACATGATTGAGTAGCAGTCATATTGTATGAAGAGCATGAGTTAGTTGTTGGAGAGATTGGATGTGTTGTGATTGGTTATGGGTTAGATTGGACAGTAAGAGACAAAAGAGAATGTGATTGAAGGTTGCAGAGGATCTGAGTACGTGATGAAAAGAAATCCCTAACTTCTCAGATGTGATATGCAGGTTGTAGTACAGACTGACCACATACATACACGAGTTGTAGTGAGCTAGGGCGCGTACATACGCGAGCTGCACTACTGATAGGTTGCGTACCTATTGACAGATTGATATCTGTTGAGGATTGTTGCCTCATCTCAGTTGGTGCTGAGGGTGTAAGCTGAGTCTTGCATTATAGAGCTAGTGCTCTTGTAGAGTTGTACTCTATTCAGTTGTTGCTAATAGACCCAAGGATTGTAGTCCGTAATAAAAATAAAATTGTACATACATCTTGTGTTCCTTGTGGTGATGATTTGTTGATGATATATTGTTGATATATGTTCACATTTAACTGGTTATAAATGACAACAATAAGTAATGAGTAAATGGTGATTGCTAACTAATGAGTTTTGTGTAAGAGGGAAGTTTTGGGAAAAAGAGACCTACACTGTTCACCCCCCCCTCTCAGTGTAGTCGGTGTGTCCAACAGTTACTTCCAATCCCTTTTTAAGGATGAAATTTGGTCTTCTATTGTAGAAATAGTTAGGGTGGCAGGTTTCTTTCCTCGTTTTGTTGGCAAGGAGAAAAACATGAACCTAATGGAAGAAGTCTAAGAATAAGAGCTAAAGGAGGTCCTAAGCAGCTTTCAAAAGGACAAGAGCCTGAGGCCGGATGGTTGGACAGTTGAATTCTTCACAGGTTTTTATGATTTGATTGGGCCAAATATCCTAAAGGTGGTGGAGGAATCAAGACATGAAGGGTGTCTATATGCTCCCCTCAACACCACCTTTATTGCCTTAATCCCAAAATCGAACGACCCACAATATTTTGAGGAGTTTCATTCAATCTCACTATGCAACTGTATCTATAAAGCAATGGCAAAAATCATTGCCAGAAGGCTGAAGCCTATTCTCTTTGACTCGATCTCAAAAGAGTAGTTCGGGTTCCTGGAAGGCAGGTAGATCCATGAAGCCATTGGAGTGGCTCAGGAAGGTCTGCACAATATAAAGACGAGGAGACTAAAAGGTGTAGTGGTAAAAATAGATTTATCAAAGGATTTTGATAGGGTGAGTTGGCTCTATATTCGTATTCTCCTTACGCATGTGAGGTTTGAAGTTCCTTTCATCAACTAGGTTATGAGTTGCATTTCTTCCACTTCTTTTATTGTCCTTATAAATAGATCAACTTCCCCTTTTTTCCATGTTGGGAAAGGTTTAAGGCAAGGGTGCCCCCTCTCTCTTTTGATTTTTCTCCTGGTGGTAGAAGGTCTTAGCAAATCTCTGACAGATGCAAAAGTTCGCGATCTTTTTTGGGGTATCTCTATATCCCCTACTTTATATCTATATCATCTTCTGTTTTGTGGATGACGTTCTTCTGTTTTGTGATGGGCAGAGGGGTTATGCAAAAACTCTCTCCAACATCTTGGGCCTTTTCTCAAGGGCATCGGGTATGCAAATTAATGAACATAAGAGCACCTTGTCGGTCAATAATATGGTTGAAGAAGAGCTTAACCTCTATCAATCTTTCTTTCTCTTCGAGGTAAAGAATATATACTTTGGAATAAAGTATTTGGGTTTTCAATTGAAGCCAAACTGTTATTTAAAATCCAATTGAGCTTGGTTGATAGTAAAACTGGAGAAAAGATTAAAGGTATGGAGCTTCAAGTGGTTGTCTAGAGCTGGCAGACTGGTCCTTGTTAAGTTGGTATTGGAAGCCATCCCAGTGTATTAGATGTCTTTAGCATGGATTCCAAAAGGGGTGCTTGAAAAGATCCGAAGATTATGTTTTAGATTCCTGTGGGCCGGGTCACTAGACAAAGTGATGCTCCTATGGGTTAAATGGGAGGTTTTGGCCATTCTAGAAGCTTTGGGTGGCTGGGGTTTCAAAAACATCTTCCTTTTCTCAAAATCCCTTGCGGAAAATTCTATTTGAAGGTTGATTACCACAACCAACTTATGGACAAATGTGGTCATTCACAATTATATTCATCCAGATTCAGTTGTGGAGTGGATTAGTAACACTCGGAAGCAAAGTGTTGTATGCTCTATTATTTGGAAGTCCATTATACGATCTTTCTTTGTGGTGGGAAATGGACTCACTTGGTGGGTAGGGAACGGTACACGGGTACGTATTGGTTTGGATCCGTGGCCAGGTAGCGAGGGTCACCATATCCCGTCACCAGATCTGATCCAAGTATTACACTCTCAAGGTATTTTCCATCTAAACCATGTTGCATATCAAGGGCGTACCTCCATCTGGAGTCAAGCGTGGTATGGGTTGGCTCATTTGGATTTGAAAGGGGATTTTTCTATTCAATGGACAAATTTCACCCAGGCCTTAAAAACCGCTCATATCAGAATAGTGGACATGGATGATGAATTGATATGGAAGCATGCACCATTGGGAATTTATACTCCCAAGTTGGGTTACATCCAGTTAAATATTGTTCAACATTTAAGAGACCTGATTTGGTGGTGGAAAGGCCCGTGGAAAGTCCGTTGTCCTCTAAAATCTAGGATTTTCATGTGGTGCCTTATTGCAAATAAAGTCCCAACTTGGGACAAAATGAAGAATAAGTAAATCGAAGGCCCGAGTTGGTGCTCTCTCTGCAAATCCAACAACAAGACTCCTTTACACCTTTTCCTAAACTGCCCTTTTGTCAGGCAGATATGGCAGGAAGCCTCGTCTTCATTGGGCCAGGCTTGTAATTGGTTCGTTCCTTCGATAGAATAGGCTAGAAAGATTGGGTATCGAACTTCTCAAATCAAAATGTTAAAGCACTACCATTAATAATTTTTTGGGGTGCCCGGATTGCTAGGAACTCAATGATCTTTAAAGACAAAATCATAACATCAGATATTGTAGCAGCATAAGGCCTTAGCATCCTCTCCCATTTTTTACAGGAAAAGGATATTCAGCCTCCAAGGGTCTTATCGACTATTCCGATAGATCCCATAAAGTCATGGGCCTTCTTTGATGGAGCTTCTCAAAACAATTACCAATCCCGCGGGGGGAGGCTCTGCTTTTCATCTCTGCTTCCCACTCTTATAAATTATCTATGGGGTTAGGGAAAGGATCAAACAATTTTGCAGAATTAATGTCTCTCAAGCTCCTCCTTCTCCTTGCTTTAGAAAAAGGAGTATCCTCTATATATTTTTGGTGATTCCATGGTTGTTATTAATTGGGTAAGGAAATCTCACCAATGTCATAATATTCAACTTCTCTTTATTCTCGAGGATGTCTACAGGATCTTGGACTATTTTGATATGGTTTGTATTCATCATGTTTACAGGGAACACAACATGGAGGCAGATGCGTTGTCTAAAGTGGGCTTTCAATTGGATTATGGGAAATGGAAAATTTTAGAAGACATGCATGGTGAACATTTTGAATTTTTCCACGGGCCCTTTATTGAAGATCATCCTCACCCAGGACAAAATGATTAAATGGATTAAATTTTGCATCTTTTTAGAGATTCCTTTAATAACGTATTATATTTGTAAATGCCTTATATACAACACTCTTTTTGTATTAGCTTATGGCAAGAATATTGGTACAAGTTATATGTAAATATGATGGGACATCAATATTGACATCCTCGTTGTATATTTATGGGCTATATATGTTATAGCACTTTTTTCCATAATCTATGCATCATGCTTTGGTGGCCTACCCTTTCCCTCTGTAGACTCAGTTTCCCCATCTTGCTCAATCAAAAGTCAAAAATTCAAATTTTTGTACATATACGTGGGCTATAATTATACAACATGTGTATACGTAGGTTGCTCCATTACAACTCAAGTACATTAGGTTTTGTGCTCAAAATTAAAAATATTTCGGATTTTCCATGCCAAGTCACGAGATCCACGATCCTTGGCCTTTCATATGTTGGAAATGCTCTGATCTGACCCTTCAATTCCCTTTGAAAGCTATAAATTGAGCCATATACAAGCCTTGAAGAAAAAGACAAAAATTGAGAACAAGTACACTCTAGAGAATTTTTTTCTCCATGTTACATCCTCGAGTCTGCATCCCTTAGTCCTTTAAGTCTGAACTCTCCTTATGTTCAACCCCCAAGCTCTCCCTATCCTGTGAAGGAGGAAGCCAATTACTCCTAGAACTTGTGAGCTTGCCTTGTGGAGGATTGAATTAGTGAAGGCCCGGGTGGAGGGACTTAGTTTCTCGGTTTCGATGAGTTGTCGATACAGAAGATTGTCACCTATATGCTTTTGTTGATTATTATTAGAAATACTATTTTCTGGTCCAATTATATGTTGCAAATGTTTATATTATTTTCCATGGGTAAATTTGCTATACATGTTGATGGATTATGCTAGTTTATATGCTGACATTTCATACATTTTCATATGCATGTGTATATTGGATGTCGAGGGCAAGTTGTAGGTATCAAGCATTGGATTGTGAGCTCAACAATGGTCTCCTACGAACGTCCGAAAGAGGTAGGCTTCTAGCCTTTCTTTTGTTGGCATTTTCATTTATCTAGCATATTTTAGATTTGAGTTGATTTATTGGTGTCGTTCTGTCTATTGTGGTTCTACCCCAAACCATAGATATTTATTCCTCGTAACAATGTACACAAGGTATTCATGGAACTTTTTTTGGGAACTCTCAAAATGGCAACAAAAACATGGGCTTCATCCATGTTTTTTACATAATATAAATTTATTTTCTCTTTGGATGAAATAAAATTTACGCTTTTGTTATGAGGGGATTTTTTTTTAATATATATATATATATATATATATATATATATATATATATATATATATATATATATATATATATATATATATATATATATATATATATATATATATATATATATATATATATATATATATTCAAATGGATTTAGCTTGGGTGGTTGGGAGGAATGATTATTATCTTCTCCAACCAAGTTCAATTTATGAGTATATTGTTATCATGGTTTCAAACTCTAAAGATTTTATAGTTTACCCTAAATATTGAGCTTTGTAACCTAGAAAAAAAATATTTTAATTTGTATATTTAAAATTATTAATTAAAAGCAAGCTAGCTAACATGTAAACAAAAATAACACATTTTCAAATTCCCATAAAATCTTTGAAAAATTAGCAACCTAAATAAACTATTCCTAATTTCCTCCCGCTCAAATATATTTTCTACAAAATTGAAGCTAAGTTGAAGTAATTGCATCTGCGAGAGTCAATTTGACTCTGATTTCTCACATTTGAACTTGAAAGATGGTTGCATGGATTTGTGATTTTTTTACTTTAATGCAAAGATAAGTGACCTTTTTGACCCTTTTTTAACCCCAAACAATCACACTTCACTATATTCAAATGATTCAATTTTCATGTTTAAATTAATGTTCAACAAGAGCCAAAGATCATTTGAGGAACGCAGGATTCACACAAACAAATTACACATTTGTAATTCTCCGATTGATGATGAATATGGCAAGCAATTATGTTGCCTACTTGTCGAGGTCAATCCTCTAGAACTTCCAGCGTTCTTACTTGTCAAGAAAGAGGTGTCAGAAAAAGGGGCCCCTGTGCCCTAGAAGCAACATGCGTAGACATGCATAATCAGAGCAATTGACAACATGTAACCAAGAATAGAAAATTCTCTCCATCAATGGTAGACATAGAATTGATGGTCATCTCATGTCGATCAATAAAATGCTAGTAAAAAACAACAAACAATATCCACCCTATTACGTAGCATTGACCTATACACCACCCCACTCAACACTTAATAAAGTGGATATTAACCATCGTAAAAAACATTGTCTAAAAAAATTCTATCTAAAGATATATACACCACATTGAAATTCATTATAATGTAAAAATAACTTAAATTCATAAATATTTTAATACTAAAATTCAATTCATATAAAGTTATGAATAATGAAAAGTTACAATACAAAAATTATGTATTTTTATTTTCCATGTTCGCTCTTTCTCATAAATATTTTAATATTAAAATTCAATTCATCTAAATTTATAAATTATTTTTGATAAGTTACAATGAAAAATTATAATTTTTATTTACCATATTGCAGGTCGTGTGGCTGGAGGGCCGCTAAAGGCATTTCAATGGGGCCAAACCAGCCATATTGTAGAGTCGTGGAGGATTAGAGGGGTCGTGGGGATTTTCTGCAGGCCGAGCCTCTCTTTTGCAGGGATGTTTGGATAGGATGAGCCGTAAGGGTTCTAAGAGGAGCTGATTATTCTATCTAAACTATGTAAAAACATAAACACCACATTTGCCTTTTAATGTAAAAATAACTTAAATTCATAAATATTTTAATATTAAAATTCAATTCATATAAAGTTATGAATAATGAAAAGTTACAATACAAAAATTATATATTTTTATTTACCATATGCATTCTTTCTCATAAATATTTTAATATTAAAATTTAATTCATTTAAATATATAAATTATTTTTCATAAGTTACAATGAAAAATTATAATTTGTGTTTACCATATTGAAGGTCATGTGGTTGGGAGGGCTGCTAGAGGCATTTTAAGGGGGTCAAACCACCCATATTGTAGAGTCATGGAGGATTAGAGGGGTCATGGGGATTTTTTTGCAGGTCGAGCCTCTTTTTTGTAGGGTTGCTTGGATTAGATGAGCCATAAGGGTTCTTAGAGGAGCTGATTATTCTTGGAAAGGGTTTTCTACAGAGGGTTCATATTTTAGAAGGATCGTGGCATCATTTCCAGGTTTTTGAGTTTGCTTATTGTGCATTTCGATTGTTGTATTGAAACTTCCATAGCAACCATTAGAAGATTTGTATTGTTGTTGTATTGGGTTCCATCCATAATAAAAATGCCATGATGTCTTCTCTAATTCACGTGTACTTGTAATACTTGCAATATGTTTGATGAAAATATTTTAGTAGAATGCATGCAAATTGTTTGTGGAAAGTTATCAACCAAGTTTTTGGCATCAAAACATATGTAATGAAAATTGTTTAACAAAAGCACTCAACCATAAATAAAACAACTTGCACAATATCCTAGTCTAGCTCTATTGAAGATATTATAGTGATATCAGAGCTGGTGATCTTACCAGCTTGTGATTGCATGAGGTGTTGATGCCTAAAAGCAAGAAACCTATCACCTACAAAAGAACAAGAGGAGGACATCCCATCCCAGGATCAGAGTCATCCGAGGGGGAAGAAGTAAAAGGAGTCACAGGGGAAAATAACGAGGACATAGCCTTACAGATCCTAGAGGGTACAACCAATGGGCAACAATAATTGACACAACTCTTGACACAATTCATTGTCAACAACCAACTGAATCAATACTGTGGAGGGTCTAATGGGAACCATGCAGAAGGAAACAACACTCGTATTCCAGCACAGAGCAACCCACAGACAGGGAGCAGGAGAATGCCTACGCCATTATTGCCACCATTCCTCGAGGAGTAGCCTATAGGAGCATCGAGGTAGCACGGTCAGGATGATGAATTTACCATTTATTTTAGGGAGTATCCGGCATTAGGGGAAGATATCTAGGTAGCCATGTCTTACCAAGACTACTGCAACATCAAGTATAGGAACAAGCCATGTACTTACATAACTAACATAGCTATGATCTTCGGTGCAAGGTGGGGAAGTTATCTATCCCATATCTTGATGTATCTGCCAAGAGCACAACCAGAGCTTGGGTACATAAGTTGGACACTTACTTCCAACTTAACCCAATGACAATTTGCCACCCTACACTTGGATGGTGAAGCTCATGAGTGGTGGTACCATGGGCTAGTGACGTTAGGGCATGCCAACATCACGTCATATGTGGACTTACCCAGAGGTTGATGGATAGGTTTGAAAAGAAGGATCCTGAGATCCACTTCAGGGATTTGGCGCAGTTGAGATAGACACGCACACCAGAGGCATACATCACAAAGTTCCAGAGGATGGCGGTTATGGTGATAAACATCTCTGAGCATAGGTTGGTGATGTTATTCACTAAGGGTTTAGTCTAACCTTTGAGAGGGTGGGTGAAGGCCTTTAATCCAACCACACTACAAGACGCCATCACGAGGACCCAGGACATGAAGGACGCAGTCCCCAAGAAGGCACTAGTGAAACCCTTCATCCCATAGAAAAGTAAAGAGACAAATCCTATCTAGAAGCCATGGACAGGGAAGGACATGATAGATGAAGAGACTCAAAGGAAGCTAAGGAGGAAGACACTTTTCTTTAGCTGCAAAGAACCTTGGGAGTTGGGTCATCTATGTATGGGAACCTTAGACATAGTTTAATCCATAAATCTCATCAACAATATGACTAATTGTGAAAACCTTCACTCTCAAATTATTGAATTATGTTATTATTGTGTGTGTGTGTGTTAAGTGAAATTTATTAAATTGGCATGAATTAATTATTATTTATGAAGTTTGGATAACTTGCCAGAAAGATGTCAGGGAGGGGAGGACTTTGAGGAAGAATTGAGTCTTTTGAGGAGAAGGTGCTGGAAGGGGGATAAGGGGAAGGATTTGGGGGGATGTTCAGGAATTTCAAAAGGGGGAGAAATTAATTTGGAGGTGATTTTGGAAATCAGGGAGGGGCAACACAGAGAGAAGAAAACTTGACTTGAGGGTAATTTTGACTGGATTTGAGATCTAGACATATTGGGGCTATGGTTTCTAGGGATTTGGGAACAAAGGGATGGGAAACCACCTAAGGTTTTCCTCAAGATAGGAAGCCAACAATGTTTTTCCTAGATGGTTGGGTGACAAAATATGATTTTGCGCAGTGGACAACAAACAACTCAAGGATCAAGGGACTCAAGCAAACTTTTGGAGAGGTATTTTACCATCCCAATCCTTAATTTATGATGTGGATAAATATTTAATTTATGATGTCAATTTACGAGGTTATTACTGAAATTTTATGTTGCCAATTGATATCTAATAAAATCCTAGGATGAAATACAAATTCGGATAAATTAAATTATCATAGAGAATATTGAAATTCACGAACTTATAACATAAAATTTAGAAGAGGAAATCAAAAACCTTTTTTTGTTTATTTATTTAATGTCAAAACTTATTATATATGTTTGCTAGAGTAATTTGAGGCCTTGGGTAGGGCCTCACACATGGTATCAGAGCCTGGTTCAAAAACGTAGGCCTAGGACCCACCTACGCACTTAATTGGAATTTGTACTCCACACTATAAAACAACCCAGAACCTGGAATTTATTTTACAACCTTGAGCCAATGAAGGGCTTGCAACTTAGAACTAAGTTCCATATTGCATGGCAGACAACTCTGCTAGCTTTGAAACTCTTGGAAATAACCCTGAAATGGCCTAGATTTAGAAACCCTAAGATAACTACCCAGAAAAATTATGAGGAAGAGAGAGTGTAGCATGAAAAAAGGCCCTTCACACCTATTCTGACCATCTATCCACCTGTTCCAACCACCAATTTTCTTGTAAGAATTCTCACCTGGAAGAGGGATAGAGAATTTGCAAGAGTTAAATTTCAAAATACTAGAATATATATATAAACTGAAATATATATACACTGGAAAATATATAAACTTGTCATTAGTACAAGGGAAATTGAAGTATACATATATACTTTGCATGAAACAACTAACACACACACACACACACACACACACACACACACACACACACACACACATATTTCCTCTGGAAAAAATCTTTATATTTTTATATTAAAAATATACATGTTACAACTCCAAGAAGGAGCTCAGATACATGCCACAGAGGACTCTACAATAACTTTGCCTCCAAAAAACACTTTATTTTTAAGATACTCCGACAGACTTTATCTATTCAACAAAACCGTAAAAAAACATACTAGTGATCTCATCACAATTGGAAATCCATAGATACGAGTTCCTCATCCTCACTAAACTCTTAAATCTCGCACGCACTTGGGGGTAAAGCCAAGGCCTCTTTGGAAACAACATCAACTTGAGAGTTTAACTCTCGGTAGATACTGTTATAGGAGAACCATTCCAAAGCATTTAAATCTTGACATATGTCCTGCAATAAAAATTGTAAATGGATATCCTCCATTGAGATATTACCATTTACCCAATCTACCACCAAGTTGGAGTCACCAATTATCTGCACCTTCTTGATTCCCTTCTTCGCGATGAACTCAAGCAACATTCATAGGCCAATGAATTTGGCCCTGGTATTAGTTCATCTACCAGGGGAGTATCTGATGTGGGAATAATGAGATGAAGAGAAATGAAGTACAACTCCAATGCCACATTTAAGCGGGTGACCTTGTGAGGTATCATAAAAAAAACCCACGACACACCAATGGGCATAATGAGTATTCTAGTCTTCTTTTCTTTAACCTACAATTTGAACTCCTTTACTATTTTAAACACCATACCAACCACAACTGGGAAGAGCCTCATCTTTGAAAATTCCAGAATTGCACACCCACCAAATGGAATTGACAAAGATACAAGGCAGGCCCTTGAATAACTTAACGAAAAGATTCTAAAGCCAATTCTTGAAACAATAATCGAGGGAGTCATTGTTCCACTGAAATTAATGTCCTAGATTGTCCTTGATTAAGGACATCACTTGGACAAAGAAGGGACAATAAATAAACAAGTGGGAAACCGATTCCACAATGACCATACATGATTTACAAGTGCCGGGACCAATCCAACCTCTTTTGACACAGTTATCCGAGGTAAGAAACTTATTACCTATGGCAAGCCAAGACGTGATCTTCCTCTTAATAAGAGCCTTGAGCTTCCAGATAGGATCCCACCATCACTTTTTTTTAGCAACATGTATGGCCTCCATGTGAGCATGGTAACCTTGCTTGGCTGTAAATTCATTGGAGCTTAGATTTTTGGTCTTGACGAGGGAGTCCTCTTCTTCCTCATCGATCATAATGTGATTATGAACGAGAAGATCAACATAACACATCCATTCAAATGATTTTTGGTCTGAGAGATTGAGCTCGACTGCATATTTCCAACTCAAACTTCCTCAAACCTCATGGGATTGGGCTCTTACATCCGCCAATGAGTAGATGCTTGCTTCACGTAAATTCTTTATCAGTGGTTGGAAAAGAGAATAGTCATTTTCAAAGTCCGCCCTTGGATCTTCCCCTACTCTCACTTTTTTTTCCATTACCAATCTTCCAAGTCGATCACTGTCTGACCATTAGGAAGGCTTTAATGAGGGCCCTCCATACTATGGACCATGGGGATTGTTTACAAGTCATTCTAAACTAGTCCTCAATTGCTAAAACTTCCATATACTTGTTCTTCAAAATACGCCCCCACATACCTTGATTATGTATCAATCTCCATAAACTTCACGCCGCAAGTGCTTGGGAGAAAATAAAAATATCCCTAAAGCCCTAGCCTCCAAGTTGCTTAGGGAGTGCAACTCTAGACCATTTCACCAAGGGAATTCTGTCAGATGCTCTTGAACCAACCCAAAGAAACTTGAAACAGAGCTTGGTAATTCTAGAGAGAATACCTTTTTGTATAGAGATGATAGACGCATTGTAAACTAGTATGCTCTCTAAAATAGACTTAACCAGGGTGAGCCACCTACCTCTTGATAAAGAACAATTGGCCGAGTGCGATATTCTATTTTCTACCTTCTTGCTTAACCAAGCCCAATCATTGAACATATATTTGTTGGGTTTAATGATGAACCACAAGTATTTTAGGCCCGATTGAAAATCGTTAACAGGATAAGATAATTGTTCTCTGGTCAAAGGCTCATGAGAAGAAGGAATTTTGTTTAAAAGTAGGAATTTTTTTCTTCATTTATGACCATTCCAGTTGCCTTGCAAAATAGATTAAGAAATCTGTGAAGGGCCATTACATCGTTTGGAGTCTCGTTAGAAAAACATAATACATCATCGACAAATAATAGGTGAGTAAGACACTCATGCACAAACATCGAGACTCCTTTCAGGAGGCCTATGTCTTTAGCATCTTTGATTAGCACGCTCATGCCTTTAGTGACGAGGAGGAACAAGAAAGTCACCAAGGGGAACCCCTGTTGAATGCCCCTTGAGGCTTGAAAGAACTTAGAAGGTGAGCCATTGATAAGAACTACAAATGAGGGATTTTGTATACATCCTATAAATCCAATTTACCACTGAAAGTTTCGTTCCCATATGGATTAGGACCAATCTTAAGTACGTCCAACTCATTCTGTCATATGCCTTAGAAAGGTCCAATTTGAGAATGGAACCCACTTGCTTACTAGTGTAAGTTGAATGAAACACTTCTTGAGCTAGTGACACAAAGTCACATATCTATCGTTTGTGTAAAAAACCAAACCGCTCATTTGAAATAACTTCACTGAATATGGGTTTCAACCTTCCTACAATAACCTTAGAGATAAGTTTGTAGATAATGTTACAACATGAGATGGGCATGTAATCCCTGAATGTTTTTCCATCCTATTTTTTGGGGATTAGGGCTATGAAAGTGGAATTAAAAGCACCCAAGACTTTTCCAACCCTCTATGAATTGCGAATGAATTTAAGTAAGTCATCCTTAATCAACTCGTAAAAATATATGTAAAATTCTGCACAAAGGTTGTCGGGCCTATGGATTTCCCCTTTTGCATGGAGGAAAGAGTGGAATAGACCTCTTTGTCCATTACTTCATCTGTCAGACTCCTGTTCATTTCTTCGATGAATACATGAGGGAACTTGGAAATGACTTCCAAGATTTCTTGAATTGGAAAACCAAGAGGTTCTTGAAAAAGAGAACTAAAGTATTGGACTGCCTCAGATGCTTTTTCCTCAAAGGACCAAACTATCGTGCCATCCCTAGCTTGAATTTCCCATATCGAGTCGATATTGTTTTTGTATTTTGCAGCGTTATGAAAAAACTTGGTATTATTGTCTCCTTCCTTTATCAAGATGGCTTGACTTCTTAGTCTCCATCTTTGTTCTTCCTGACTCAAAACAAAATAACGAAAAGCCTCTTTTTCCCATAATATAGGTAACTGCTCTTGAGTCGAAACCTCGAAAGGGTTGTTTGTATGCAAACCTATCTGAGCTACTTGATTGTCTTATCCTTAAAACTCTTATTCCATTGTTTTGCCGCGACCTTGACCCTATAAATTTTGTTTGTGAATTGTTTCATAGCAGAGTCAGGGGAAGATGAATCAAAATGAACCTAGGAAGAATTAATTAAGATTCTAAAGTCATCCTCCTTGGACCAGACATGATTATATTTAAAAGGAGAAGGAGGAGAGTTTTCACCTGAACAAGCCTGAAAGAGAATGGGCAAGTGGTCGGAGATACCACTTGTGGACACCCAATATTTTAGAGTTAGAGGGCCATTGAAAAGTTGTTCCAAAACCAAGAAATGATCCATAAATTTAGCCATAGCCTCATTTCCAACCCTGTAATTTGTCTAGGTGGCAGACAATTTGGAGGGGAGAAGATCAATCAAATGATGTTTGTCCAGGAAAGCGAAAAAAATTGCTTTGGGAATCCCTTTGAGGGCTAGCTCCCCATACTTCATTAAGGCTAAGAGTAAAGTTGAAATCGCCCCCTATCACCGTCTTAGGATCATTGAAAGCACCGGAGTTGACAAAATTGTCCCATAAAGGAATTCGATCATTATAGGGTCCATAATGTTTATAATGGTCCAAGGCTTGTTGTGATTCAAAACTTCCAACTGGACAACAATTGCATAATTAAGAGCTGAAGTAGAGATATCCTTATACACGAGACTCTAATTGGTAAGTAACCCTCTTGAATGCCTATTGGAATCAATGAAGCAAAAGGAGCAATTCTTGAGCCATTTCTCAAGAATGGCCTTAACCTTAGCCCCTTCACACATGGTTTCCTGAAGGAGAATCACCTCAATATTATGGCTCAAAATGAGTCGTTTAAAGGTGAGCTATTTAGGGGCTCCCCCTACCCCTCTGGTATTAAAGGAGAGAACCTTCACGAGGAATCAAAATTAGTATGGAAGTTGGGCTTTAGGCCCACAAAATAACCAAGCTTATTTCTGATAGATTTGAGCTAGTTTGAGCTCCAAAAGGCTAGAGGTAAGCCAAGCAAAATAGCCTAGAGCTTCATGATTGAGATAATAGCTCTTGCTAGGTTGAAATCTACCGTCCAACATTGCAAAATGAGACCGGACGTACCCCAAGTATAATATTTTCCTAAGATGATGTTACAGTCCTTTGCAGACCTGAAGCAGAAGCTTAGCCATCCTCGAGTCATAGTATGCATGTCGGAACGATATCAAATTACACGAACCCAATTCGATTCAACCCATTGCGCTAAAGATTTTGCTCCTACGTTCTTACCACGAAACTAACCAGATAGACCCATTTTACAAGCTCTGGGATGTCACCAAGGGATACGTCCTCACCAACCACCCACTGAGAACATGTTTTTTTTTAACTCATATGCTTTTCTAAGAGGTTTTCTTCATTGGGGGAGCACGAGGGTAGTAAGAGATTCCTTTTACAACTAATGAGGTAGAACTAAGGGAAGACACAGGAGGGGGAGAAGAAGAGGGAAGAGACATGCCTAGGGAGGGAAGATGAACCAAGGCGTTGGGAGACAAGGAAGAAACGAGCACGAGGGTAGTAAGAGATTCCTTCTACAACTAATGAGGTAGAACTAAGCGAAGACACAGGAGGGGGAGAAGAAGAGGGAAGAGACATGCCTAGGGAGGGAAGATGAACTAAGGCGTTGGGAGACAAGGAAGAAATGAGCAGGAGATTGAGGCAATCACTAAGCCCAAGATCTGTGCTAGATGAAGCATCGAGATCGAAAGAGGAAATGGGAGAAACACATGCAGATATTGGAAATATTCCCTTCTGCGTTAGGAAGGCACATATCTAACAGGGACTAGACTGATAGTCAATGTCATCCGTATCTGAAGCTGCCATCGAGGCTGTTGGAACCAAGGCGCAAACGAAAAACCACAGATTGGGAATAGAACCTCGTAAGGGTTTCAAAGAGAGGGCCCGGGCATGAAGAGAGAGACCGGAAAAGGACAAAAAAACCAGATTGTGGGGCCGAAAAACCCTACTGTGAGATAAACAACCCCCCCAAAAACCAACACACACACATATATATATATATATATATATACACACACACATTAATTAATTAATTAATTTGTTTAACATTATATAATTATATATGGATATCTATATTAAATAAACCTTAAACTATATATAAATATATATTAAGATGTACAGGAAATTAGACCCGATATATATATATATATATATATATATATATATATA
>ML783205.1:441792-472069 GCA_009831015.1 Picea engelmannii | reverse complement strand
GAGAGAGAGAGAGAGAGAGAGAGAGAGAGAGAGAGAGAGAGAGGCTTTTTATGCAATATTTATCATTGACTTACTCATTGGACACTATAAACATATGCATGCAATATTTATCCTTGACTTACTTATTGGACATTATAAATCTATGGATCAAACTGTACTAGCTTCATTTCACAAAAAAATGGGCCTTACACATGCTTCATATACATTAAATAATAAGCTAAATAAAAATAAATATATTGAATGCAACGTGATTTGGCCCAAACTACAAGTCATCATAAATTAGGGCATACTTCAAACCAAGTTCTAGTCCCATCACCTCTAATATCGTGTACCTAACTCTCATAACCCATGGATGTTTTCACTATGACAATGCAAAGAAATATCCCAAAACCCTAAGCTATGAAGCCAACGATAGAGTGGGATGTCCCAGTAACCGTTGTTGTAGGAATGTGGCATGGACTATCGAAAAATCAATGCGAGGAAGATCCTAGTGTTTGAAGAATGGGAAAACCTGTGTGTAAACCAAGATATAAGACAATATCTTCAATATTCTGAACTTATGTTGTGAAGATTCAATCTCATCTTGACATAAAAACAAAGAAGATTAAGGCTAAAATCAATGAGATTGTTGTTATTCTTACCGTTTAGAAATATCTCATATATGAAACTAGTTCATCGTTCTCGGTTGATCTTAGGACTGAAGTTGGGTTTACTCCATTCGACTAGTTGAAAATACCCTTAGTGCAGGTAGGCTACGCCATGGCCATGCATTGTGCGCCCATGGAGGCCATGACCAACCATGCCCAAGCCTCTCTGGAGGAGCCATCACCCGAGAAGTGGAAAGCAAAGAAAAACCAATGGGTTTTGCGATGTAGCCTGCGTGACAGAGAGGAATAGGTGGAAGGAGAGTCATCCTAGTAGCCATGGTTGCATTTGAACCCCCATTCGAAATCCTTACCTGCGCTCAGTTGTAGAGAAAACAAATACGGGGGAGAAAAATTGACGAGTGAGAGTGAAATGATGGGTTTTGTGTAATTGTTTTTTTATTATTATTTGTTGGAATAGGAAGCAGAGACACATGGGCCTCATGTGAGATCCCACGTTTCCCACCCGGTTGTTTTGATTTTTGATTTATATTTCATTATTATTATTACTATTTAATTTTTAATATTATTAATAATAATAATCTAATTTTAAGGTCACAACCAAGCCACACACAAAATTGGTGTATGATACCGCTTTGTTTGTGGGAAAAGGGACCCCCTTCGATCAACGATTTGACTACTAAAGTCTACAGAGGTATACATACCCAAACCCCCTCTAGATTTGAACTTGTGACCTATATATATATATATATATATATAACGTTCATTGAGACCAATTGGTCTATCAGATCTTAAGAAGGTAAGAGATTACTTTGATTTCTTTAAAATTGTATTTCTGTGCTAAAAAAACATCAAGAGAAGTGTTCCAAGTTCTCCATAGTTTTGATGACTTAGGAAGTTAAGAAGGTCTGTATTGTGACAAATATTTTTAAATTGGGATCTACTTTGGGAATAGACAAGGAAATCTCAGAGGAAGTGTTTTTCATTTTCAACCCTCTTAGCGTGACAAAGATGGCATATTCTTTCATCCCACGATGATTTTGGAATTGTCCAATGCCCAATTTCACTATGTAGATCGTGAGAGTTTGTTCTTATTTTAGCAATGTTGATTTTCTTCTTTGCACTTCTCAAAACTGAGAGGTTATTTTGATCTTCCAAATTAGGGTTGACCACCTCCTTGTAGTATCTTAGGTTCCTTTTATCCTCGAATTCTTTATCACACCATATATTCTCCTTAAATTTAGAAGTGATAATGTTTGTAATATTATCGATATTCTGCATGATGGCTTCTTCTTGTATTCCCCAATGATTTAGCCAAAATTTGGCATCTTTATGCCATCCTCGCTTGAGCCGCTTGTGGTTTTGACTAGAGTTTGAAGCAATTTTTTGGAGCCTCTTGTCATCCATGTTGTTTTTCTTGTTCTTGTAAGTTATATATCTAATCATAGCAATGCTCTCGATGGGGGAAATGCTTGCTTCTATGAGGAGGATGTGATAGGGTGTATTGCCCTTAGTTTTGAGATTATAAGTTATAAAATTCTTTTGGATCTATTCTATATTTCTCCAAGATTTTCTATAGATATTACAACCCCAAACTTCACATCCATATAAGATAACTAGAGTGACACGAGTGTGAAAGAGTAATTTTTACTTATCCCAAAGCCAAAGTTCCACTGATTTACAATTGTTTTCAAGCCCATAATAATTTGTCCACCCTCCATTTATCCTTATCTCAATGCTATAGTTCCAATTGAGATTGTGGTGAATATTGATTCCAAGATATTTGTATGAAGGCACTTCCTCCAAGCTATTGTTGTCATATATAAAAGTATCATAGATGATCTTTTTGGATTTAATTATCATAACCTTTGTTTTGTCAGTGTTCATAGTGATGCCCATACTAGAGCGAAAGTCCTTAAGGATTATAAGTTGCTTACCTGGGTCATAGGGACTCTTCATCATAAGAACAATATCATCAAAATAAATAAGAACAACCATCAGTGTTACTAAACTAGGCAATAACTTTCTCATATAGCCTTACTGCAACAACTCTTAACTCAAAAGGGACTTTAAGTTCTTCAAACCTATTCCAAAGGTTAGTCCTAGGCACAATGTCAAAATCTTTTCTAAAATCAGCAAAACAACAAAGGAGATCATTTTTATCATTACGACACTCTTCTACAATGATCTAAATGTGACAAGGTGGTCCACAGTTGAATGGTAGCCTCTAAACCTAGCCCGTCCTTTATCTCTTTTTCCATTGCTTTCAAGCCCTGTACTAATCTTCTTTTTCAAAATACTTAGCTAAAATGGGGCTAATCTTAATGGTCCTATAATTAGAGGGATTGTTTTTATCCCCACTTTTAAAAATAGTTACAATGAGGATTTGAGTCCAAGGTTTTGGGAAACCTTGTTGGGTAGCTAAATTGAAGAGCTTATGTGTGTGAGGGATGAGGGTAGGTCCTCCAATTTTTAATATTTCAACTTTGTAACCTTCAATGTCCTCAACTTTTTCTTTTGAGAGCCTCTTAACCCCAAACTTAATGTCTTCTATAGAAAACACTTCATCCTTTGTAGAACTATTTGGAATGTTGTCCATGACATTAGGGGATTCATAAATATTTTTAAGGTAGAAATTCCAATCCTTCAAGCAAATCCTATTATTTTCTTTAGTTTTACAAGTTAGAATTTTCCTCTAGAATTTCTTAGGATCTATCTTAAATAGGTGCAAAAGCTTATCTTGCTTTCTATTTATATAGTCTGTAGTACAATTAAATTCTCATTTATAATTAATACATGCAATCAATAATATTTGTAACTCGTTGTTGAGAAGGGTGCGTCTCTTCACTAAAATATATATATAAGGGTGGTCATTCATTGTTATAATACAGATTGGAGTAATATATAATAATTATATATTTGATATATCTAGTCCCATTGGATCTCCTCCAATTGGTATCTGAGCTAAGATCTTGGCATATTCGTGGTTTAAAAAAAGGGGTTCATTACAAGTGGCAAATCCTAGGACTATTTCTCTGATATGTTAACTCCATTTTATTCTAAGTTCAATGCTTGTTCATATTTCATTATCTTTCTCTTGATTGGGAAGAGGTCTATATATTTTCTTAATCGGGATAGAACATATTTATTTTGTTGTCTGCATTTAGATTAGGATGCATTTATATTTAGTTTAATTCATTGCATTTCTTTAAGTCTTCTTTCACAGAAGCATGCATATTTGTGGCTTCACTGAGCCCTTGTTTTAGTTAGTTTAAGTTAATATAGTTAGATTATATATGCATTTATATAGTTTTATATAAGGGTAATTGGACCTAAATACCCAGTTGGAATCACCATCCCAAATGGATAAGGGTCTAATTGGGGCCTTAACCGGGTGATCTCCTTATGATGTTGATCATGGTCAAGTCTGACCATCAATAGGGGTGAATTACTCATATTGTGTTAAAAAACAAAGGAAATAAACAAAAACTACAGAACGAACTTGTGTACCTGGTTCACCTCATAAACAGAACCATAAGAAGTAGTGTTCAATATTCTTCTCATAGGTGGAGAAGTATTTCGTAGAGTCCTAATTTACAAATAAACTACCATTCAAATTTACCGTAGGGTTACACCTCATCTTCGTTTCGTTCAAATTCCATACCAATTCACGTTTAAATTCACTGGAGAGTATAAACTCATTTCCTTCACTGCATAGTATAAATATCCATTCAAATTCACATGTATAAATCTTCATTTAGATTTACCGCAAAGTTGAAACCCTTCATCATTCAATTTCAAAATGAGTATAAAATTCTCTATTCAAATTCACCACAAAGTAGAAACCCTTTCAAATTTATAACATCCCCCAGCCCAGATAAGGAACATTATGGAGTAGATTACTCATACAAATTAAAATTTCTACTATCTTAATTAATTTCTTGTAGCTTATAAGCTACAATTACAACCATATTTGATCTGAAAATGGAATGTACTTGTTTAAGGGTGCAAGGTATCCATTTTCCATAATTTCAAAAGTGAGTTATACACTCCAATGTGACCTCTGATAATGTGAAACTTTATTATTTCTTATACAGAGATAGACTGTAGGGGCATTCACCGGACATGTCACCTCTAAAGAGAGGATGAGTTCCAGAGGCTACCTGGCCCTTTACAGGCTCTGCCTAAAGAAATAACGAAGTAAACACTTAGAAGTCTTTGACATACACTTGCTTCATGTGTTAAAATGTGCAAACTTGTTTATGTGTTAGGTTCTTGCTTCTTGTTTGCAATGTACATGTGAGGAGAAAGGTTCTTTTAAGTGATTAAAATGGTGTTATAAACCAATGTACAACAATATATAATGCAGTAATAACACATCAAATCACAGCAACACCAAAATGATAAAGCAGTTCACCCCCTTCAGGCTACATCTGCTGGACCAAACCTCCCAAACTAGGCTTGTCCTCTTGTATTAAAAATGCTCCAAATGATAATACAAGAATATGAATGTCTCAAAAGACAGAACTGACTGTAAATATAGAATCAGAAGATAGGAATTATCTGAACATGCTCTTTCCCAAACACTAAACAGTGAAAATGTACCTTATACACTACTTTCCCCAAATGGCCCTGGTGGCCCTTTAATCTTGCATGGAGAATTTCGAGGTGAATATGACCTCCAATGGTTCTGAAACCTCTGCCATCAGATTCAGAAGGTCGAAAATAGCAGACCTAGGCTTTTGAATCACCAAAAATGGATGCACATAGCCTCCAAACAGCTCAAGCACTGAAATGGCCCTCGTGGCCCTGAAAGCTCCCCTGAAGCAAAATCACCTGCAAATGACCTCAGATGGCTCTGAAACCTGCTCCATTGGCTCCAGAAGGTCGAAGAGACCCAAAATCCCTCAAAATTTCATCCAGAATGGTTTCCTGTAGCCAAAGATATGGCAATAACTAACTCCCTCCTCTTTTCCCCAAGAAACTCCACCAAAATAGGAGTAGCGGGAGTTAGCCTAGCTAAAAATAGCATAGGCGCCAAAATAGGCGGTCCACCCAAAACGCGCCAACTGTTAGCATTAACCACAATGGTTGATTCGGTCACATGTGTTAACATATACCACGGTTCAATATTAAACCCCGCGTGCATAACATTTGAACGGTTATAAAACCGCATAATATAATCTCGGTTTGCAATGTTTAAACCGCGCGCAACCTCCGTTTGCAATGGTTATATAAATTGGCATATAGCCGGGTTTAAACCATATAATAACCAACCCGCGTGCTATTGTTTAACCCATACGGTTATATGGTAGAGCAATAAAACCGGGGTTTAAACGCCACATAGCCCCCCGCGCGCCATGTATTAAAACCAAAGGTCATATGAAATGACACATAGAACCGTGCCATACCATTCAAATCATGAATTAAAACTCGCGCCATTAACAAAGTTTTGGTCACATGTGTGATTACATACGACCGGGGTCGGGGCTTAGCCCTGGCCCGACCCCCCACCGAATGAAAACATATGTAAATTCAAAACCATTAGAAACCATATGTTATACAAGAAACGACGTGGGTCTTAGTGGTTGGTGGAAGTTTGTAAGAGCGTTGCAAGTGGGGAGGTCCGAGAGTCGAACCCCGCGGCCTCCATATAACTTTTAAATGACCCAATTAGCCAAATTCGGGGTGCCACGTGGCAGCCCTTGGTTGGGCCACGTGGCACCCTTCCATTCGTCCACGATAATGCCACGTGTCCTAATGTTATTCGCCAACTGTCAACCATTAAATGTCTGCCACGTGTCGGTCGTACGGTGCCACGTCAGCAGTACGACCTATGCACAGTCAGCAGGTACGGACTGTACGGCCTGCCACATCATCACTGTACGGACTGCCCAGTCAGCACCATTTTTTTTTTTTTTTCTGTTTGGCTCGGCGAACAGACCTCGATAACTTCTCCATACGGACTCCGTTTGCGAAAATAAATATACCGCCGAAATCAGGAGAACGAGACGGACGCAATGGCACCGTTTTCATTGCATTCCGAGCACTTTGAAAATTGAGCAAATTTTAGACCCCTGGTCCAGATTCTGATCAATATTCAACTGTTTTCTATTACCATTTATTAAATGCGTATACAACAATTTAAAGTAGACATGAAATGCAACTAACAACTCATTTCAACAACCTATAAATCATTCTCAATTACATAGTTAATGTACAACAAATAAACTCATAACACAAACAAAATCAAGATAAAACACTTACATTTTATAATCAGTTGTGCAACCAGTTGCTTGGGATGGATGTTCCACCCAACCATATACTTGTTGTTCCAAAATCAACAACCAATCACCCCCGAGATGAGGTTATTAATCCACAAAAGAGGGTAGTGTGTCATTGTCCACTCACATCTCAGAAATCCCACAACCCATTGATATTCTCCTACAACTATCCTGATTTTCTACCAGCTTTTTTCCTCTTTACCTGCCAAGCACAAGGAATGTACCCCTTCACTATTCTCAGCCCCTCTGGTCTCCCATTCGTTTATTATGGTCTCTCTAGCACATGTAATTAGGAATCTCTCAGCCGGGAACTCAAGGTAATTCATTGCTAAGAAAATTACCAGCAAAAACAACAACAAACACTTGTTGTTACAGTGCAACTCACACATGAGTTCAGTCTTCAGGCCTAACTACCTAGTTCTTCAGTCTTTAGCACTAATACGCTCCAAAAATGCTCCAACATATTATAGAATTCACCCTCCATGGATGTTCCAACTCCAAGATTTCTTTCTTACTCTCTACTTGCTGTTCATGCCAAAAACATTGACTCTCTCCAACTGTTGTAGCTACCCATATGAATTTTCTTCTCATTGGCTTACTTGATTGACTCACACACTTCCCAAAGTTGATTGTACTCAATCCCCCGTGCTCCCAATAACTGTGGGATGTGACTTCTTACACCCACCCTCTTACATGCATTCAATGATTGGTTTTGAGAACACTCAATCAGAAACTAAATTTTAATACATAGTGATAATCAAATTCAAGAATGTGGGTGGAGTTAATAGACATGGGAAATTCCGCCTTGGACCCCTCTTGGCCATTCTCTTAGACCCTCCCCTCTCTTATGGATTAATTCAACTTACGGAAATGACTGCAGAAATCAACTCTAATCCCAGGTATGATATATAAACAAATATGCTAACAAGACAAGATACAAATCCTACCTCGTCCAGATGTTCGATGAAGTCCACCGTTGAGCACTTGACTCAAAGCAATACACCTGCAACTTGTCCTCAACAACCAAGAAACATAAGCATATGGTGATAATATATAGAGTTAGCACATTCAATAGCATAATCCATCAATATTCATAACAAATACGCCCATGGAATAACAATTCAAATATTTGCAGGATATTAATTGGACGAGAAAAAAGTATTTCTATTAAACTGTAATCAACAAAAGTGAATGAATTACAAAATTCCGTGTCGGTATGGTTCGGAACTGAGAAACTAAGTCCCTTCCAGTTGGGCCTCCACCACTTCAATCCTCCACCAAAGACAAACTCATATAAGAGAGACAATGAGGTTATCAATCAAGTAGGGAAGAACTTGGGGGATGAACAATGTGTTCAGACTTAAAAGGATAAAGGGATGCAGACTTAATATGAAGTGAATAATTTCTCCAGAGTAACTTTGCTCTGAAATTTGAATTCTTCTCCTCTTTTCCATAGCTTGGATTTGGCCCATTTATAGCCTTCAAATGGAATTGAAGGGCCGAGTCAGAATGTTTCTAGTATATGGAAGGTCAAGGATCATGGATCTCGTGACGTGACATGGAAACCCGACACCATTTTTTAATTTTGGGCACAAAACCCGATGTATGCGGGATGTAGTGGTGCAACCTGCG
The DNA here is from genome assembly GCA_009831015.1 of Picea engelmannii. Classification (NCBI taxonomy): domain Eukaryota; kingdom Viridiplantae; phylum Streptophyta; class Pinopsida; order Pinales; family Pinaceae; genus Picea; species Picea engelmannii. The sequence goes on along the minus strand of ML783205.1, from coordinate 463,548 downwards.
TATACGCATGTTGTATAGTAGTTAGGGCATGTATATGTGGAAAAATATTGTTTTTAGCTCTGAGATTTACAAAAAGGGACTTCAAGTTTGTATAGGGAAATGGAAAAAGGCCTTATGAGCAAATTTGCATAAGGTGAGGCGAATCTTGCTATAAAAGATGCCCCTAATGTGTTAGGTCAGAGGAGTATTTGTGATGGCTGAAATACATTATAATACCTAAAAGTTGAGTAATGGAGACCCAACTGGAAGAACTAGTTGCTCATGATAATATTACAATCTGTACTGACTTTGCGCACATGGTTGCCAATTTGAATTACACTGCAGATCCATGTGAAAATACACCAAACAGTTGTTCATGGCCATGAGTAGGAAATACAAAGGTGGCTACATGCCAAAGGTTGTCATAGTCACAAACAAGGCCTAGTAAAACCAATCTCAAAATCAATCTGAAGATATATGTATACAATGGAGTACAATCTGATCCCCCATGATCTTTGGAGTCACATAGGTATTGGTCCAATAAAACATAACAACAACTCATGAAAGTTGCGACTATGAATTGATGTCTTCAAGTATTCTACACGATCCACCAAAGGTGCAAGTCTACATCGTGTGAATAAAGGAGTCGAGGTCGAACAGAATGAGACTTCATTTGATTACCGGTCATTAAGGTATACCATTAACAAACGCGAGACAACATACCGATAATGAAAGTAGGTATCAAGGCACCAGATACATTCTTACAAGTGTGAATAAAGGTGTCGGGGTCAAACACTTGAAGAATCCATCGATCAAGAGACATTGATGTATTCCCAACTGTTGATGATGAGTGAACTTGCCACTAATGACTAGAAGCCTATAGGTACTCATCAAACTCTAGGTCTCATCTCTAGAATAGATGGGATGAAGTCGATGGAAGTAGACCCACTAAAAGGAGAGCATTGAGGCATCTTTCATCATTCAGCATGAGGTATAAAGCAAGAGCTTGATGATTTGGAGGAAATCCGACGAAGAACATGTTCACAAACCAATGACCTCGTGTGTCTCTCGCTTGTGCCATATGCAAGCGAAACACGAAAAAGACCCTCTAAATAACATCCAATAAGGAAAACTGCTGACAAAGGCGAGGAAACCACCAATAAGGCTAATGGCATCCAAGACACTACACAAATCCTAATGTGTGAATATATTTCTTGGCGTCGAACACAAGGGAAACCCCCCAATCATCGACCAATAATGAAATGTCGATTGATGGGTTCAAGGTTACCTACCAATGAGGAATGTAGGATCATGGTGCACAATAGGACTACAACTTCATGTGATTCTGAGACACACCAAGGGTATGGAAAACATGCAAAGTCAAGAGTTCTGAGGAATGGTCAACACAGGTTGATAGACATCCTTTGAACAAGAGCACGAGACATATGGAAGACTGTGGAAGCATAGACTCAATGATGAAACTTTGAGATGCAAGAGGCATCAATCAAACTCTCCATAGGGACTGTAAAAGTAACCAATCGGGGGAGTACAATTTATGTAACGAGCTCAACTTCCTAAGGTCATGCAAAACCCAAAATTTTGATGACAAGTGGACTCAAAAATTTTGTGCTTTGTTAAAAGGCGACATGACTACTGCCACTATAAGATAATATTCTTTTCCCGCCCGTCTTTTTTTCTTTTTTCATAGTCAAATGAATGCTATGATACATAGGAGGAAACATGTGTCATAAGTAAGCAACTAGTTCCAACAGTGGAACATACCTATGCTCAATGCAAGGAGGTGCATGCGAGAGATGGACACTCAGGGGAATGTTTCCTCTTGGGTATAGGGTGTCAAGCTGCAAAGGATATAAACAAGGCTCTGCTTGGCTAATGATGCAAACTGTTGAGGTGAAAGGCTTATAACGCAAAACCAAGAACCAACAATAGGCTCAATATTGCAAGCAAGTGAAAGAGATGTAATTACAACTTAACGCCAAAAAACGTCCTTTTTTGTAATCTTAGTCTACTTGGTTTGCAAAAGGGATAAAATTGCACCAAATAGACGTCCTTTCAAATCCAATTTACGAGTGTGAAAGAGACAAGTTCACTCGACAATCTTTTCACTTTTTGAGAGAGTCGGAAAAGAGCTTAAATCTGACTTGTTGGTAGTCCTCTAGGTATAGGTCAACATGTTTATGAGTAAGAAATGAGGTTCAAACATAAAGTCATGTATTAGCTATAAGGGACTCCCGGTCCTACGAACAAAAATCTCTGCATGGGCACCGAATGAAGCAAGGGATCTAACTAGGGTACCCATGTTTGGTAAGTCTCTACCATTCAATAATGACACTTCTAGTTGCAAATAGAAGGTTATGTGTTGCTATTAAATGGGTTCGTACCTAAGGCATATGAGCTGCAATCGTAGGGTGATGCAAGTGTGCATGATAGATTGGATACCTATCATATATGTTGGGTGACGAAAATACCTATCCAAAGTTACGAACGGGCAACATGGCGCTGAAAAAACGCAAGAATCCCTGGATAAAACCACCAAAACCAACTCCATCCATTGTTGTATTAGTCCATTAGGCCAAAATATTGTATGAAACTATGTAAAGTGGGTAAAAATTTGCTATAAATAGTAAAAAAACCAATTTTACTATACCATTTGTATTTTTTACCCAAATAGTGGATTTTGGACCAAATTGCCTCCAAATTTCAACTGTTGATTGCATGAGCTACGAGCAACGAAATCGACAACCGTCTGGACCAGGTAATTCATCTTGCTCCCCTCTTTCTTTCTAGTGGATTAAAATTTGTAATTAGGCTTCCTTTTTTAATTTATTTAGGGTGCAACTTAAAAACTAAGGTGTATGCGGGCTACGGATTATCGAGTCGCGTATACACATACCTATACACGACTGTTTGAAAAAAAACCAACGTATAAGCAGCCCTATACGTGACTATGTACACTGTATCTTGCGTACGTGTCCATGGATAAGGTTTTTAAATGTTGCTAAATAAAAAATGATTTGAATCTTGCAGGATGGTGCTAGAGTGGAGAGAAAGAGAGCATGAGGAGGTGGATGCTACAGTGAAGAGAGATCCAGGGGTCCAAATGGCCTTAAAAATATGTGGGCTATACAAGTTTTGGGCTCTCAAAGGTATGAGGTCTCAAGTGATACTGCTTCGGCTGCTTGTGAACTACTGGGATCCAGATACAAAGACCTTCAACCTTGATGGACAACCATTAAGGATTGAAGTTGAGGAAATTTACTTCTTGACGGGATTGTTGCGCCAGGGTGAGGTGGTCAACCTCAAAGCCCAGGGAGCTAGGACTGGCATGGACATAGAATATTACATTGCCACTCATTGCATTGTAGGGACTGAGAAGGTAGGGATCCAAATCCCAATCGGAGTGATCAACAATCTGAGTCTCAAGATTGTTGTCCTAGTGGTGAGATAGATCACAGGGTTAGCCTCTTTGCACCAGGCATCGAGGCCACTTATGTTCTATTCAGTGGAGTGCTTGTGACCCATGATTTACGACTGGTGCACTTCACTGCTGGTCAACATGAAGATCCAACTGACAGACTGTAAACTAGGTAGAAAGAGGAACTTCGGGTTCACGTCTATCCTTTTTAGTTTTTTCTTCGAGCGGGTTCCAGGCTTGGGCCCTAGAGTTGATATTGTTCTGCATGGACCTTGTGATCCATCCATGGCATGGTGGACCGAGGTGATGAGGCAACAGGGGGGTGGTAAGGTGCCAACACCCTACAATGATGAGTTTTTATTCTAGTGGAGTCAGCAGGTGATGGATCTGGAGGACTACCCTTATACAAGGATTGACTTCAGAGGAGATCCAAACATGTCATTACCACCAAGTTCCTCCTACAGAGACATAGGTATGTCAATTTTTTTTTTTTAATATTTCATTTTTTTGTATTTTTGCATAAGAAAACAAAAATATTTTTGGATGATGTCAAGTACTAACTAAACATGTATGTGATGCAGACGTGGGTCCACGATGACCAGACGGATTTCCATGACATTGACGGAGGCACCAGGGAGATGAGGCAGTGAGAGGGGACGCAGGTAGAGTGCTTCAAAATGTGCAGGGCAACCTGTCTCGTTTGATGTAGGGGATTCCCATGGTTCAGGTGGAGGATCTTCCGAAGGAAATGCTGCGACAGGTGGTAGATATGACCCGTTCTTGGGTACACCTATTTTGACGTCTCACAAATGCCATAGTATGCTATCATGACACTCATCCGGTGCCACAGGAGTAGATGTCACGACTATTGTATGATCGAATGTATATGTATATTGAGGGTGTCAACGCCAATTTTGTACTATAACATCATATTTTTTGGAGAGATGAAATATATATAAAAACATTAATCTTCGGCTTTACTTATGTTACAATGTGTACATTGATAAAAGTGTTTTCTCTGCTTTAGTTATGTGACAAATGCCAATCTAAAACAAAATTAGCATATGCAACAGATTCACAATTAGAACTTCTAGGTATGTGATGATAAGTAATAAAATCAAACTGTCGTTCCAAAAGTTGTACCAGTAAGAATCGTCAGAGTAGAGTAGGGTCCCACACACGGTAACTTCCGTTCAACTGACATACTACTAACTGGGAGTCCAGGTGAACTTCTAAAGAGAGAATACCATGTGAAGTTGCATCGCACAAAATTTCTATAACGACGCTATATTTGGCCACATTATTCGTGGATGGCCCTAGGTAAACACCACCTGAAGACACCAGTAGACCCTTGGGTAAGTAAACAACCCAAGTGATGGAATCCAAGTTCCGTGTATGACCACTAGCCCTGTTTACGAATCCTAAGTAGACCGAAGACTCCGTTGACATCTGTCAACCAAGGGAAAACACGATAAGCAAGCTGAAGATAAAAACAAAAAGAAAATATATATACACTAAAATACGTTAGTATACAAAGAGTTACGCCTAAGCTTGGGGATCAACCATAATATCTTTTCAAATAGAGCCCATTCCTGGGCTCAGCCAACATGTTCCCTTCATAATCGTCTAATTCATAGGCTTCTTTTTCTAAGACACGTCGCACGATATAGGGATCGTGACACATGGGTGTGAACTTGCCTACCCCCAGTGGTTCTTTGGCTTGGTCATATAGAAGGATCAAGTCAACCTCAACGTACTATCGAGGACAAACAAACTTATCATATTGGACCTTGATACATCTTTTAGTCACTTCGATAGCCGTGGAGGCATCTCGACGCTGCTCATATAGACTCTCTAGGTGTACAAGGCGTTGTTCGAGATCGAAAGTGTCCGGTAGGAGCGCAACTTCCAGTCTAAGAGAAGGGATTTCACATTCAATAGGTAAGATCGACTTCACACCGTGCACTAACTAGAATGGAGAAAAACCAATGGAAGTCTTGACCGAGGTTTGGTATGCTGAAAGTGTTGGATAAAGCATGATATGGTAGTCATATTTGCTCTGACTAACAATTTTAGGCAAAATGGTCTTGAGAGACTTGTTCACAACCTCTACTTGTCCATTTTCCTGGGGTAGTAAGGGAAAGAATGACCATGTATAAACCCTAGCTTTGATGCTAGTTCTTTCATCATTTCATTCTAAAAGTGTCTGCCACGATCAATGACAATCTCACTCGAGATTCCGAACCTGGCTATAATTTGATTGAAAACGAAGAAGGCAACAATCTTACCATCAAATTTAACTATAGGCATGGCCTCAACCCACTTAGTAAAGTAGTCTACGACTACGATAATGTGTTGATGCCCCCCAACCGAAGTTGGGTTACAATCCACAAAATCCACTCCCCACATGGTGAAGGGACCGATGATAATGATTGGATGGAGAGGGCCTGGATGTGAGCACATTTTCTGAGTGAACACCTGGTAGGGGTGACACTTCTTAATCGCTTCGATGCAATCTTTAAAAATAGACATCCAAAAATAACCGGCTCGCAAAATTTTCTAGGCTGTCGCAAGCCCGAATAGGTGACCACCACAAGCCCCACTATGGCAGTCGTTTAGAACCGACTCAACATCTTTGTTAGTCAAACAATGACACAGGATATTGTCTACTCCTCGATGATATAGAGTGTCGCCGACAATAAGGTAGTTCTTAGCTTGGTATCATATACGTCGTCGATCATCTCGTGAGAGATGCTGAGGGGATTTCAAAGTTTGAAGATAGACAACAATATCACCATAGCAGGGGTTTGACGACGAGACAAGGAAAATGTGTTCATTCACAAAAGAATCAACATGAATAACATCCTCATCTAACAGAGGGAAGTCAGATATTAACTCTGCAGACACTAGTGATTTTTTGGACTTTGCAGAAGTGAAATCAAGATCAAATTGTACTTTCCCCCTATCATACACCTCGTAAGGATGTATTGAAATGGATTGACATAGACAACCACAGTAGTTTTGCAAAGCAATATATAGTGTCATAATCGTTGGACTACGTGAACGACAACGAAAGCTAGCTTTTCAACATGAGAATATTTGAGTTCAGGGTCGACTAAGTTTTGACTAAGATAGTAAATGACGTGCTCATGGAGCTTGTCATCCTCATGAACCAACACCATACCAATCGTCTCTTTGGATGTGGTGACATAAAGCAAGTAATCTTTACCGTAGTCTAGAGACTTCAACAGAGGTTTCGATACCAAGGCATTCTTCAAAGCATTGAAGGATTCGTGGGCTCACTCATCCCAGATTAAAGGAGTGTTCTTGTTTAAGAGACACATGAAACCCTTATTAATATTAGCATAGTTCACTATAAACCATCGTAAAAATTTAGCTTTCCCCTGTAAACCTTGAAGTTGATGAATAGTGTGCGGGGGAGGCAATTGAAGTATTGCCTCAACCTTTAACGGATCTACCATGATCCCATTCTCAGAGACTAAAAACCCTAGAAGTCGACCTGACCTAACACAAAAGATGCATTTATGAGGGTTCAAATAAATGCGAGAATGGAGACATATTTCAAAAACTAGTCGAAGGTGTTTAGGGTGATCCACTCTCTTACTAGAGTGCGCAACGAGATCATCGAGATAGGCTTCGACTATGTGTTTGAGATCGTGAAATGCAAAGGCCATAACTCATTAGAAGGTTGCTTCAACGTTTTTAAGGATGAAAGGCATCTTCTGGTATGCGAATGTACCCCAAGGGCAAATAAATGTTGTCTTATGTTGGTCCTCTGGTTTAATATGAATTTGGTTATACCCTGAAAATCTGTCCATAATAGAAAAAACTTCGCTTCCCACATACTCGTCAAGAATCTGATCGATGAAGGGTGTCGGGAAGTTATCTTTGGTACATGATTTATTAAGGTCATGAAAATCCATGCATACGCGGATGGTTCCTTGCTTTTTATTCACAGGAACAGGAATTGACACCCATTCATCCAAGGGAACCGGGTAGATAAAGACAACGTTAAGTAGTTTTTCTATCTCTGCCTTAATAGCAGGGGCCTTCCTAGGATCGACAACTCTAAGTAGTTGTTGAACAAGCTTAGCATCCGGGTAGGTTTTAATCTCATGTTCGACAATCTGAGGGTCAATTCCTGGCATATCTTCATATGATCAAGTGAATACGTCGCAAAATTCTTTGAATAGCTCGATGTATATCATAATTTCTTTCCGCGAACAATCCACACCAATGTATACATTTTCAACTTTGTCAGGAGTACGAGAGATATCGATCATGACGGTAGGAGAGATACTCGCCATGTTTCCTTTGGCATAAATTCCATGTGTATCAAGTGGAACTACAACGTGACCGACTATCTCACTCAAGGTAGATCTAAAATCATCTTGTTCGATTCTGGCAAGCTCTTGGAGGAAATAAGAGTGATGATGCATATCATCCCATGGCCTATCAAAACCATTCATGGCCTCTATGATAGATTCATCCGAAGGTAAAGTCTCATCGAGGCAGTCACGTGAACAAGACGATGAAGTGGCCCAAACAGGCTCTAGAACATGATCCTCCTCGTCCGTCTGTGAGGTAACAGGATCTGCATCAACGAAAGAGTCAAGAACAACTTGATACACGATATCTGTTGCCGATAGTGACATGGACATTCCAATATGTGACTGACCTTTGCAAGACGCAGTTGAGGAAGTAGGGTCCAAGGATCATTAAATATGAAGTGCAGAAAGGAACATACCTCTCTGATGAAGCATACCTACTGGACATGGCATATATATGATGAAGCGGTGCCATGAAGTCAAAGGTAGCCATAAGGGATGAATGCATTCCGACATCAATGTTATCAGTTCTCGACTGAGAATTGTCGATCACGGGGATCGACGGTCCAACAGATGCATTGGGACTAGCATATGCAAAGGAAAACTGTTCGATCGTCACGATCTTCCCATCATGAGGAAAGCAAAGAGCACGAAAAATGGACGATACAATTGTATTCATAGCATAAGTCCAATTGCATCCTAGTAATGAGTTATAGTCGAGGAGCAAATCAACCACCTCGACATCCACCTCTACCGTCTTCCCACCTAACTGGACTGAAAAGGAAAGAAGAATACAGTGAGGGTGGAAGGAACGACCGTCAAAAGCAGTCAACATGGTCAGAGAATGAGAAAGGGTTAGAGAGTCGAGGGCTTTCCAACAAACCAGGGACATCACACATGCTGCAACGTCTTCATCAACAACAGTCTGTTTGATGGTATACTTTGAGTAACCCACGTGGATTTGGAATGCCACATGGTAAGGAAAGCGATGCTTCACATATGTGACGTCAAACTTGATAAATTTAGATCCACCTATGAAGGACATGTCTGGAGTACCTCCAGAGCCAACATAACACAAGGGGTTTGACCTAGATCCTCAATAATAGAGTAATTCTGGGCAGCTCTAGCATTAGGATTATGGGTAGAGCACTTGAGTACTCCTTTTAGAATACGAGGCGAGGGCTTTGGTTTTTCGATCTATAAGGGCACCTCCAGAGGAGGGGAGACTCTAGACCAGGTACAGTTTGTGGAGAACTGTAATCGCGAGATTGAGTGGCTACATTAACCTCAACTTTAACCATATTGATGCATAAACGGTTACCATCTTGAGTGGGTGGGTTTTGACACCCACTCGCTGCATTTTTGGCATTTGAGGAGATCAAGGCCATGTGCTGATTATGTGGAAAACGATTAGTCAGCATGGCGGGCGGTAGATAAAAGCCTCGCAGCTTCCACAAGCTTGGGGCATAAGTGGGTAAGGTGATCATCTGTACAAAGCTTACAAGGAAACTTCACCTTCCGCCTTTCTTTCTTGCCGTCACTAGCATTATTATTCAACTTCTCATGATGATCGTTGTCCTTGGGTTTATTATTATTCTTCCCACCCCTACGATTATTACTACGTCCTTTCTTTTTATTCCCTCCTTGTTTCTGGTTACCATTCGGGTTGGTCGATGATTGCACATAATGTACATCCACCGACAGAGTGGGAGTGGAGGACACAGATGAATCTAACCCTACAGACTGGCTTAGAGAACACTCTTTTAAATGGCTTGTCATAGAGTCTTCAGATTTTACATTGGCAGAGCCCACAATGCCATCGGCATGAGGCTCGACCTTTTGTCTAGGGTCATAGTTTGACCTCAGTGCGTCTGGAAGAATCTTGTATAACATCCCAAACTAAGCAGATATAAGATCTAACTGTCGGGCTTTAAAAATCACTTCTTCCTTAGATGTAACCTCAGATGTAGAAACAACCTTCGAAATATAAGGCTGCAGAGACTTAAGGAACCACTCTAGTAGGAATTCTGAGGGTATGTAGGTCTTGATCAACCTCTTCCGTCTACGCCACTCTTGTATGTGATCTGAGATATGGGTGGATTTGTCCCCACGTAAGGTCAACAAAAGTTCTAAGCCAACATCGTAACGAACCGACAATTGGAAGTGGTTGAGGAAGACTAAAACCATTTGATTAAAGGTTCTGTATGTCCCCCTTGGTAGCTCGATATACCATTTTTTGGCGACCCTTGTGAGGGTGCGTTGAAACAATCTTAACCAAATAGAATCGTCATTAAGTGAATTCGAAGAGCACCAAAGGTGAAAAGTAGTGACATGATCACCAGGATCATCACCAATCTTGCCTTCGAATTTTGGAATATTCGAAGGAAGCTTGGTGGGGAGGGAGGGCCATGTTAAATCATGACACACAAGATCATTCATTAACTTAGACAAATATGGCAGATTGAGCGTGGCCAGAAAAGGGAGACGGGGTTGCGACATCTGGCCCCAAGCCCCCTGGAAAGATTGTTGTTGGGGAATTGTAGCCCATCCAAGGTTCTGGTAAGCACCATGGCCCTGTCCGGAATTGTAAGACCCTCCTTTGAACTAATTCATGAGGGGTTGGTTGGGCACCATTCTAGTAGGAATGTTCTGATGAGGGTTGTAAAAACTCCCCCCAACTGGAGTGGGTCCAGTTTGGGGGTTGCCCAAGGTATGAAACTGACCTCCTCTGGGTGTGAATCTCAAGGATAAAAGTGGATTCGTCATGCCAAACGTGTTGGTCAGAACTGGTACAGAGGAGGTGGGTGTAAAGGATGGAACGTAAGCAGTAGATTTTTTGCCAGGTTGGTTACTCCATCCAGAATTATTAGGAATAGGATTAGACCCGGGGTTAATAGGAGGGAAGCCTCCAACTGTAGGAGTCATTTGCGGGACATGGGTACCACCAAACGAGGATGGAGTATGTGGAGGATCCATGCCCCCAAGTCCAATACTAGTATTCAAACTAGACATTGGGATGGAGGATGAAAATTGTGATGTGAATTTTGGCATACCATAAGAAAAAGGGCTAGAGGCCATAGGGATGGACTGAATATTATAGCCCGATGAGTGACAAAGGGACCCAAAAGGGTTCGTGGCTATAGGATGAGTATTCACTATAGGACAAACATGGGTGATGATAGGCACCTCTGACACTACAACCATTGTGGTTGAAGGTGTCGAAGGGGTATCGTTAACTATAGTAGGTATGGGAGTCGAAGGAATCCCATCATCTTTCTGATTCGATTAAGTACTCATGCTTGTATGATCACAAGTCTGGTAAGTGGATGTGTGTGTACCATGTTTGATAACTTTACACCTTTTAGAAGGCAAAGATTCAAAATGCGGTGGCGGCGAGACCCGCGGGGAGGTTGGTCTGGCTCCACGATGACTCAAGACTCGAGATATGAAAACCAAATCCTAAGGCCAACTAGTGATCAAAGAGCACACCAAAATAAAATAAACAAAAGGCCAATATGCACACAAACATGATAAAGTGGCCCTCCCTAAAGTAGGTATGCCTTGCCTAAGAGGGGCCTGAGACTCCCTGCTAAAGATTGGAGGTATCACAATCAGTTATAAGGGCCCTCATGTGCTTAACAACCAGTCAGTCAGATCCCCCCATAGAGGTAATCCTCCATAAAGGTTGTGTGTTGTTCGAACCTTATCTGACCCAGGGTATCTGCAGAATAACCCGTGCAAGTAACCTATGTGGTACCTATGTCAAGCAACTAAGCAACCACGATATAACCGATGTGTAGGTGAACATTCGTAAGTCAGGTCTACCGTATGGGCAGGGTAACAAATCCCAAAACCTCAAAAGCACTGCCTCTTACAGAGGTAAAGGTACTAGCAAGATCCCCATATACGAATAGATCCCCAAAAATATATCTGATGCTAAGAAGGTATTGGGCGGATATCCCCTCAACCAACCTCACACGACCTCATGCTTAACTTCGGTGTAAGCAGAGCCTCATGACGTCACCAATTATACAATGGATTTCACCACTCCCTTAGTCAGACACATATGTTGATTTAATAGCCTTGGAGAAGTTTACTCACAAAATCCTATTCCAAGGCTCTAAATCCTAAGCTAGTTTGTGCACCCTAGAAAATAAAATCGTTTCTAATCAATTTTAAATTATCATTATTGCTTTTAGTGGCCTTGCTTACTCAAAAAAGGTGCAGTCGTGAAACTAATGATGTTATGACTCAACAAGTAAAATAAATGAATATGAATAAAATGCAAAGTCCTAACTTCAATTCCCAATAAATGATAAGCTTTTTCAAAATGCAATTTTCAATTTAGTTCTGCAATTCCAAATAAGATGCAATCTTTCTATACATGTACTAAGATCAATGATAAGGACCCAAGAATATCAAATTCCAACAATGCAAAATGCTTAATATTTTTGTATTTTCAATATAAAAGAATGAAAATGCAAGGACTAAACAACAACATGATATAAAGATTCTATTGTATGTAAACATAGACAAACCAAGTAGGATATCAAGAAGCAAACACCCAGCCCAAGATGCAAGGACAATCAAATGAAAAGGATGATGAGAAAGGCACCACCCGAAAATTCAACCAAAGAAAGGTTTCCTATCATTCCACAAACACTTAATAGTCATAACAGAGACCCAAGAAGACTTAACAACCATCAAAACTTCCCCAACAAACATCAAACACAACAACCACACAGAAAAGCATGATGTACATGACTGTTCAGGAGAAAGTCTCGTATATACGCCTCTTGCAGAAGGCCAACACGTGTATGTACGTGACTGTCAGGTAAAAACCCACGTATATGTGTTAAAACACTGTTAGGCTAAGGAGAAGGCTAAGAAACTCAGACTCAGAATGAACAGAGGCTGTCAAGCAATAAGACGACAAGAAACTCAATATAAACGAGAGAAATCAAACGAGAAAAACACTCCAAACCCTGAAAATAAGATTCTATCCCCAGTATGGTTGCTAATTCTGTTACGAGGAAAATATCTCTATGGCTAGGGGTAAACCACAACAAACGGAAATGACCGCAGAAATCAACTCTAATCCCAAGTATGCTATATGAACAAATATGATAACAAGACAAGATAAAGAGCCTACCTCGTCCCGATGTTCGATGAAGTCCACCATTAAGCACTTGACTCAAAGCAATACACCTGCAACTTGTCCTCAACAACCAAGAAACACAAGAATATGGTGATAATATATAGAGTTAGCACATTCAATAGCATAATCCATCAATATTCATAACAAATACGCCTATGGAATAACAATTCAAATATTTGCAAGATATTAATTGGATGAGAAAATAGTATTTCTATTAATATGTAATCAACAAAAGTGAATGAATTACAAACTTCCATGTCGGCATGGTTCAAAACCGAGAAACTAAGTCCCTTCCAGCTAGGCCTCCACTACTTCAATCCTCCACCAAAGGCAAGCTCATATAAGAGAGACAATGAGGTTCTCAATCAAGTAGGGAAGAGCTTGGGGGCTGAACAATGTGTTCAGACTTAAAAGGAGAAAGGGATGCAGAGTCAATATGAAGTGAATAATTTCTCCAGTGTAACTTTTCTCTCAAAGTTGAATTCTTCTCCTCTTTCCATAGCTCGGATTTGGCCCATTTATAGCCTTCAAGTGGAACTAAAGGGTCGAGTCAGAATGTTTCCAATATATGGAAGGTCAAGGATCATGGATCCTGTGATGTGACATGGAAACCCGACACCATTTTTTAATTTTGGGCACAAAACCTGATGTACGCGGGATGTAGTAGTGCAACCCACGTATACGCATGTTGTATAGTATTTCGGGCGTGTATATGTGGGAAAATATTTTTTTTTATCTCTGGGATTTGCAAAAGGGGACTTCAAGTCTGCATAGGGAAATGGAAAAAGGCCTTTTGAGCAAATTTGCATAAGGGGAGGCAAATCTTGCTATAACAAAGCTAGGCCACGCCACACAAAATAATGAATTCTGATACCATCAAATTAAATAACAAATTATACATATGAACAAAGTTAAGCATAAATAATAACATCGTGCATGCAACAATAAGAATTGATATATAGAATTTAATAACAAAGATTCTATGACAAAAACTCATAATTGCACACACCCAATAATTGAAATAAGCACATGAATGACATTCTTCTCAATAAATAAACACCAAATTCATGTAGAAATTCCACGTTCCTCCCGGCCTTTGACCGCACTGCTCATAACTCTCAGTAGCGGGTCACTCCCAAGATGGGGATAAATTCCACATGGGTAAAGGGTTTCTAACCAGGCTAAGGTCTTTTTAAAATCATACAAACTCAGACACATGTGCCAACTCAAACTAACATCATACAATCTCTCATTCCCCACATGCCTGTCCCACCCCTGGAAGTGTGCCCCTTCTCTACTCAACAGTCCTTCAACTGCCCCACTTCCTTTCCTAGGCTTCAACAACATGCCAAAAAGGAAGTCTCAGAGCCCTGTAGCTGAAGTTTGGCACCTTGGGAAATAAATTCCCAACAGTTCTCTCACTTGGGGAGAATGCTCATGAGCCAAAAAACCCGCTTCTTTAGTCCTACAGGATTGACAACCCGCTTCTTTAGTCCTATGGGCCTGACAACCCACTTCTTTAGTTCATCTCCCAAGCTAACTAGTACAAGTACAAGTTCCCATTGTAGTCTAGTATCGTAAGGTATGATTCAAAACTACCTCCGTGAAAGTATGATTCAATGCTGCCTTCGTGACGGTATGATTCACAACTGCCCCTTTCCATTTCTAGTAGAGTTTAGCCCCCCATACTCTTTTACATGGTTGTTCTGCAATAGTAGTGTGTTTTCATTAATAATATGAGTGTTTACATATTATAATAATAGGATCACTGGCCTGTAACATCTAGGCTGTCCAACCTAATAATCAAATAAGCCATATGACTTATAACAACTTGGCTCACCAGCCTATAAAACATTTTTTCATTTACAACCGGGAATCTACCTGGAGTATTACAACACATGCACTTCTAGCCCAAAATATCTTGGCTCACCAGCCTATATGTTCATTTATATTTATATGTATAGTTGGGGTTCGACCTAGGGGTATTACATTCCCCTCCCCCTTATTTATGCACTGTCCTCAGTGAAGTGGATACACACATACATTGAAAACTTTAATATTTTTCAAAAAGATGTGGGTACTCTGTCCTCCTAGCATCTTCACGCTCCCAAGTTGCATCCTTAGGACCGTACCAGGTCCATTGGACCTTTACTAGCCATATGGCTCGATTTTGGAGCTGCTTGATCTTCTTGTCCAATATGCACACCAAATGAACTTGAAAGTCACCTTCTTGCTCCACTTGAATCACATTCTAATCAATGACATGATTAGCATTGGGTACATACTTTTAAAGCAATGATACATAGAATACATTATGAATACACATTGATGCAGGTAAGACAAACATGTATGCTATAGGCCCAATCCTTTTCAGGATTTCAAATGGCCCACAATAACGAGCTACTAGATTTGAACAAATTCCCAACCTCAGGGAAATTCTCTTGGCCTTTACTTTTAAGAACACATCGTCACCCACTTTAAATTATCTATGGGTTCTGCCCTTATCAACATATGTTTTCTGCCAGTCTCGGGAAACCTTTAAATTCTGTTTTATTTTCATCATTTTCTCTTCCATTTCCCTGAGAAATTCCAGCCCAACTATTATTCTGTTTGCGGGGTTGTCCTATCTTATTGGTGTGTTGCACTTTCTGCCATATAGAGCTTCAAATGGGCTCATCTTTAAGGATGCTTGACACCTATTGTTATAAGCAAATTCCACCAAATGCAATTAATCCTTCCATTTGGATGGTTTATCCATCACATACATCCTCAACATATCTTCAATCACTTGATTTACTCTCTTTGTTTGTCCATATGATTTTGGATGATAGCTTTTTCTAAAGTTCATATTGGTCCCAAATCCTTTGAATAATCCCTTCACAAAATTTGATGGAATTTTTGGATCTCTGTTAGTCACAATGGTCTTGGGTATACCATGCAATCGAGCAATTTCCCTTATATAAATATCAACAATGTTGATTTCCTTATGAGTGAGTTTTCTTGAATAAAGTGGGAAAATTTAGTAAGCTTTTCCACCCACTCAAGAATGGGTAATGGCTACAACAAACCAATTGGGTGTCTATGCTCAACCTTGACTTTTTGGCATTCCAAACACTTGGCAATAAAATCTGCAACATCTTTCTTCATCCCTGACCAGTAATATTGGTTCTTGACAACTGCAATAGTTTTCTGGTAACCTGGGTGTCCAACATAAGGCACATTATGCATTTCTTTTAAAATCATATTTTTCAATTCCTGAGAATTTGGCACATAAATTCTTCCCTTATACATGAGAATGCCCCCCTTTTCCAACTTGTATTTTTCACTTTTCTGTTGCAAAATACCTTCTTGTATTTTTGTCCTTATGTCCATGTACTGCAAATCTAATTTTGTAGCCTCTAAAATTCTATCTTTCAAATCTGATTGGTACATGCTAATGGTTGTAGCATGCATCTCATGCACCCTTCTGCTAAGTGCATCTGCCACCTTGTTCTCTTTCCCCTTGATATGATTTATATCAAAGTCGTATTCATTGAGGAATTCTAACCACCTTCTTTGCCTGGCATTTAGACTTGGCTGTCCAAATAAATATTTTAGACCACTATGGTCCATTCTCAACTCAAATATTTTCCCCATGAGGTAGTGCCTCCACATCTTCAAGGCATGTACTATAGCTGCCAATTCCACATCGTCAGTAGCATAGTGCCTTTCATGGTCCTTTAATTTCCTTGATTCATAGCACACTACATACCCATTTTGACTAAGAATTCCCCCAATTCCTTCTTTTCAAGCATCAATACATACAATGAAGTCTTCATTCAGATCAATAATCCTTAGTATTGGAGCATTTGTTAGTAAATTGTTCAGGTGTTGGAAATTCCTTTCACAATCCATTGTCCACTCAAACTTCACACCTTTCTTTTGAAAGGAAGTGATTGGGTGTGCAGTATTTGAGAATCCTTCAGTAAATCTCCTATAGTATCTTGCAAGGCCCATGAATGACCTTACTTTTGAGACATCCCTTGGTGTTGGCCATCCTTCAATGGCCCTTATCTTTTCTGGATCCACTATGATCCCATCCTCTGAAATGATAAGTCCCAAATAATGATTTTGCTTCTGATAGAATGAACACTTGCTCAATTTGGCATACAACTGATGCTCCCTCAATACCTATAATACCATCCTCAAGTGGTGCTCATGCTCTTCTTCAGACTTAGAATATATAACAATGTCATCCAAAAAGACAATGACAAACTTATCTAAGTAATCTCTGAAAATCCCATTCATTAAACACATGAAGATAGTTGGTGCATTTGATAAATCAAATGGTACCACTTTGAACTCATAATGACCATACCTTGTTTTGAAGGCAGTCTTGCTGACATCTTCTTCTCTAATTCTTACCTGATTATAGCTTGACCTGAGATCAATCTTGGAGAATATTTTTGCATCTTTGAGCTGATCAAAGAGGTCATCTATCCTTGGCAAAGGGTACTTGTTCTTCACAATTACCTTGGTGAATTTCCTAAAGTCAATGTAAAGTCTCAATGTTCCATCCTTTTTCTTTACAAATAGTATTGGGGCACCCCAAGGTGACACAGTTGGGCGTATTTACCCCTTCTTCAAAATCTCTTCCAGTTGCATTTGCAATTCCTTTAGTTCTGGTGTACTCATCCTGTAAGGGGTATTAGATACTGGAGCTGCTCTAGACATCGGATTGATGGAGAAGTCAATATCTCTCTTGGGTGGAAATCTTGGTATTTCCTTGAATACATCTTCAAACTCTTTTAGAACTACACAATATTCAATATTTGACATCCTCTCTTTAGGTGTCTCTTCCATATGTGCTGCAAATATTTGACACCCTTTTCTATGACTCTTTTTCAGTTGCAAGGCTGAAATTTCTCTGACAGTTACTACCCTGGGAATTCCCTGTACTGTTCTTAAATCTTCTTTCTCATCTAAGCAAGTAAATGCCTTATTATAACAGTCTAGGACAAAATTATGTTGGTCCAACCAATCCATACCAATTAGGTAGTCATAGGAACCTAAAGGTATGATGTTCAAATATGCCTTGGAGCTCAATCCATTCATATCCATTGGACATGCCTTAACCACCTCATTAATTTTTCTTTTAGCTCTTGTAGCCAACCGCACTAACCAAGGTGTTCCAAGCTTTCTTTTTGGCAAATGAAATCTTTCCACCAACTTAGGATCTAGATAACTATGAGTAGCTCCCGAATCAATTAAAATATCAATGGTTTGGTTGTTGATTTTACCTTCCACTTCAATCATGTATGACTAAAACTTAGCTTGCTTGTTATCGAAGGCTACGCAGATCCTAGGTACATTTCTGCCATGTCCTCCACTGTACCAACTTGCTGTACATTGTGAAGAATCCTCACTTTTTAACCTCCGTGAGGGAAATATCAGTACATATGATCTCCTTTACAACCCCAACAATGGAGAGGTGGCTGCCTTGGTGTTTGTCCCAATGATTTGGTCATTATGTGTTCTTTAGAAGCTAGCTGTCCTTGAAAATTATTTTTGAAGAAGGATGGCTTGGTTCCCTTCTTCCTCTGTTCCATATTGCTTTTGTTTTTATCTTCCCAAGCTTTCTGGTAAGTTGATCCTCCTTTATGTTGATCATAAAGGAATTTGACCCTTCTTATGTTTTCCTCTAGCGTCTTGGGATCATCATACTGTATCTTATCACTGATAATTGATGGCAACCTAGTCAAACACCTCTGAATCTTAAATTTCTCATCCTTGATGAAAGAAACATACTTCAACAACTCTAAAAACCTCCTTTCATATTCATCTATGGTCATACTCCCAAGCTTGAGTTCAAAGAACTCCATTTTCTTATCATAGTATCGCTTAGTCAAGTTTTCTTTTGGACATACCTCTTGAATTCCTTCCAAGTGACCTTCTTCTCATCAATGTGTTGTACCTGCACAAATTGATCACACCACATTGATGCTTTTCCTTTGAACTGATAGATGACAATTCTTCCTTCTACCTGTGAAGAGTAATTATGCAATTGAAAATAATTCCTCATGCCTAACAACCATGTCTTTGCATCCTCATCCTTCTTGCTCTCACTATCAAATGTAAGAGGCTTGGTTTTTTTCATTTCCCGTTTAGCTCATCCACCCTAGACCTTTTCTTATGCTTCCTAACATGGGATGGAGTTGAACTTCTGTGTGCTCTCTTAGTTTAATTCCTTGGAGAATGATGGTGATGCCTACCAAAATTTCTTGTTCTTCTCCTCTCATCATGAGACATGTGACTCCCTGATCTTCTTGACTCAGTCTCCTTACCCATAGTTTTCTCTATTCTATCCAAGCTTTGCATTAACTTGATGTTGAAGTCTTCATGCTGCTCCTTGGATTTCATAAGCCTCTCATTGTCAACTTTATAACTCTGGACATCCTTTTGTAAACTTTATAACTCTGGACATCCTTTTGTAAAAATGTGTAGCCAACAAAATTTATTAGGCTAAAATAATTTAACAAGATCCATGAAATTATGTACAATTTTGTTCCAATAATGTGTCAGAATTCTTTCTTTCATGAGTTCGCCCAAAAAGTATCAACACTTAGATTATTTTCATCTATGCAGACTCATAGACTCATGGACTCACGAACTCACAGACTCACGAAGGAATAACTCTTCCTTTCATAAGTCCACCTGAAGAGTCCCCAAACTTAACCAATTTCATCTTTGCAGACTCACGGACTCACATAAGCATAACTCTCCCTTTCATAAGTCCGTTCGAAGAGTCCCCATACTTAACCATTTTTCGTTTTTGCGGAATCACAGACTTATAAACTCACGGAAGCATAATTCCAACACTTAGATTATTTTCATCTATGCAGATGACTAAAATAATTTAAAAATATCCATGAAATTATGTACAATTTTGTTCCAATAATGTATCATAATTCTTTCTTTCATGAGTTCGCCTGAAAAGTCTCAACACTTAGATTATATTAATCTATGTGGACTCACCGACTCGCGGTCTCATGAAGGCATAACTCTTCCTTTCATAAGTTCGTGCGAGGAGTCCCCATACTTAACCAATTTCATCTTTGCGGACTCATAGACTCATGGAATCACGGACTCACGAAAGCATAACTCTCCCTTTCATAAGTCTGCTCAAAGAGTCCCCATACTTAACCATTTTCATCTTTTTGGACTCCCAGACTCACGGACTCGCAGAATCACATAAGCATAATTCTAACACTTAGATTATTTTCATCTATGCGGACTTATAGACTCACGAACTCACGAACTCACAAAGGCATAAATCTTCCTTTCATAAGTCTGTTCGAAGAGTCCCCATACTTAGCCATTTTCTTCTTTGCGGACTCGCCGACTCATGGAATTGAAGACTCACATAAGCATAATTCCAACACTTAGATTATTTTCATCTATGCAGATTCGCAGAATCACAGACTCACAGACTCACAAAGGCATAACTCTTCCTTTCATAAGTCCATCCGAAGAGTCCCCGTACTTATCCATTTTCATCTTTGCGGGCTCACGAACTCATAGACTCATGTAAGCATAACTCTCCTTTTCATAAGTCCATCTGAAGAGTTCCCATACTTAACCATTTTCCTCTTTGCAGACTCGCAAACTCACGAACTCGTGGACTTGCAGACTCACGAAAACATAATTCCAACACTTATATTATTTTCATCTATTCAAAATCACGGACTCACAGACTCGCAGACTCTGTTATAGAGAAACCCCCCTGCAGACAAGTGGATTCTCTCTTGGACTCTAGACTTCTAAGGCCAAGACAGAAAAATGCTTAACATGGACACTAACATTCATTTTCATGAAGCTAAACTATCAAAGAATAAGAAAGAAGAAAAGTAAATACCTCTTACCGATGTTTGTCCTTGCTTGATCCAAGCTGATCTTGATCTCCAAGTTCTTTAGAAGGTCCCGCAATACAATGAGCAACAACAACGAGACATACTTCCTACTCTACCAATGATTAGCTTCACAATGGATCTATAAAAGAAACAAGTTCATGAATACAGAAACTTTAAAGGAAATAGACCAAGCATAGATTTATATTAATGAGAACAAAGTGAGATGATGCTTACAACCATGATGTAGATGCAACAGCTTCACCAAGCTCTCTTTTTCCAACCCTTTTCTCAAGTAATCCACAATCAAAATGATGATGCCTCAGTGATATCTCCCTTATGAGATCATAAGTTAGATGCTTTACAATGTCTCCATCCCTTCCTTATGAGATCATAAGTTAGGTGCTTCTCTCAAACTCTATCCCCACTCTTCCATGGAAAGCCCTCATTATATAGGATTTGGAGGCTTAACCACCATGGAGAGGATCTCTCATCAGATCCACTAAGAAAGGGATCTCTAAGATATTTAGGGAGAAAATATCTCTCAAGGATTTTGGGGAGGAAATATCTCTCAAGGATTTTAAGGAGGAAATATTTCAACCATCCATGAGATCCTCCACCTTCCCTAAAAAATAGGAAACCAAATGTGAGGTGGATTCTCACACTTAATTACTTTCTTTTTCATGAATATTAATAATAATTCATGTGCACTTGATTCTCACACTTAATCAATTTATTTTTCATGAATATTAATAATAATTCATGTGCACTTGATTCTCACATTTAATCAATTTCTTTCCATGACTATTAATAATAATTCATGTGTACTTGGTATTTTGGCCTTCATGTAATATATCCCTCCTCCACATTGACTAGGGATTGTGACATAGGTTATTCCATGGTGTCAAGGTGTATGAGACACTTATATGACACTTTACGACACTTAGG
>ML783205.1:419846-441707 GCA_009831015.1 Picea engelmannii | reverse complement strand
AGACTTTCAAGGTATGGCTGCCATTAAATACATTGCGGATCCATAATCATAATGACTGAAGAGGATAGCCACCAAAGATACAATGTGGATCTATACTTCCATGACATGAACATATTGTAGCCACAATAAATACACAATGGATCTACGAGATGAAAAACATAGCCACAGACCAATACAAAGTGTATCTATGTGACAATATATATCAATGTGCTGAAATGATCTCCTTTCGTAGCTTGGGTAAAGTAGATATCAGAGTGAACACTCAACTCAGGGTCTTCTTACTGATCCCGATGTGGTACGAATCTAACCATGTGAATAGTATTGATGTCGAACATGGCAGAAATCACTTGATTACCGGTCAATGAGGTAAATTGTTAACAAGTGCGAGGGAGATCACCATTGATGTCAATGATTCCCTAGGTACTCTAGTACATTCCAACGAATGTGAATAGATGAGATGAAGTCGAACATTCATGGAATCATCCGATCAGGGGTCAATGATGTAAACCCATTGTCGGAAGCGAGGAGGCTTGCCATTGAAGCATGTAGGTCCCAAGGTACTAACTAGTTTCTAAGTCTAGTTCCCGGATAATGTGTTGAAATCGATAGGAACAAACTTGTCGCAGGAGGGACTTGATGTATCCCCCATCAATGACACAAAACGAACACAAAGATGTAATTGGTGGATCAAACAAACATGGACTGACACATGTATTGAAACAAGGAATTGTGATGGTTGACTCTTGAGGCAGATACTTCCCTTTAACACTGAGGCATGACAGCATAAACATGACATGGATCAAAACATGATAATGCAGTGGATACTGTGACTTTCATCGGATGACCCAAAGGAGTAAAGAAACTCAGAGGATTGGTTCAGTGCAAAGGTTCTATGGATTAAAATGTGTGTAACGAAAAAGTGTCATGTTCAAGGGTGACCGTAAGAGTTACTGGTAATGTTCTCAAAAACTGCTTGGCTTGATTCCTTCAATTTTTTCCCCCATCCAGATAGACGAGTACCTCTTTTTGATTTAACGAGCTCAAGGAGGGTAACACATGCTCGATATAACTCACCTTCGGTAAGTCCCTCTTCCTTTGTTTAACGAACTGGAAGAAGTAAGGGTTTAGTCCCATATGGGCCCTTCAATGTATGATTGTTTAACGAGTCCAGAGAAGGTAAACTTGATGGTTTTTCATGTTTAGAGAGTCTGAAAATGACTTAAAGAAGACTCCAATGTTGTCCTTTTTCGTAATGTTAGTCTCACGAGGTCGAAAAAGAGAAAAATTATCACTCGAAAGACACCCTTTCAAACCTTTTAACGAGTGGGAAAGGAAGCAAGATCACTCGATAATCTTTTCATGTTTAGAGAGTCTGAAAAGAGCTTAAAGACGACTCCAGGGGGTTCCTTTTTCGTTTAACCATGCGAGTCCGAAAAAGTGATAAAAGTATACTCGGTTACATTCTCATGTTTTTACGAGTGTGAGAAAGAACAAAGACTAAGCTCGGTACTCTGCCCCCAGTTTGAAAATCTAGTGGCTTAACTCCAGAATGATCATCAAACGCTGGAGACACGCCCCCCAAGCTTCAATTCATTCATCGACTTTGAGGTTGTCACCAATTTCTCTACTAGATGGAGAAAAAGGATAAGGTTGGATGAAATGAAGGTTCAAATACGAGAGCTAACGAAATACTTGACTCGACATCTATGAGATCTGGCGAAAGAATCGACCTGATAAGAGAGGTGACTGTTTCATTTTTGAATGATATTGACACAGGAAAAGAACTATGCTCAAGGCTCCGGGTTCAGTCCCCAGATTTCTGTTTCATTTTTTAACGAGCTTGCTACAGAGAGGAAAACTATGCTCGTAGAATTTGTTTCATTTTTTAACGAGCTCACCACAGAGAAGATAAACTATGCTCGTAGTTTCTTCTTTATCATGGCTTCCAAGAGGATAACGCTCTGGAAGGACACCATATCAAGGGACAAAACTCGGACATGGATTCTAAGAGATCTTCACTGGACAAAAGAAAAACGCTCTGGAAGGAACACATGTCGAGGTCTGTGATAGGGGTAAGGAGATCAGGCTCCAATATCCCTACCGAAGAGATCACCATGTAAACTACTGGATCTAATTCATCGAAAGCTGAAGTCATGGGAGACAACGCCACATAATTAACATGTGGCGGGGGCAATACTGTATGCATATAAGAACCATTTAGGGAAGTAATCCAGTTAGGATTGATGAATGAAAGTTGATCAATAGTCACAATTCTTCCATCTTGAGGGAAATATATCACACAAAAAAGAGTGGACACAATAGCTTTCATGACATATACATAATCCCGCTCAAGGAGTAAAGTAAAATCCAAGGGGTCTCAGACTATCATGACATCAATAAAGACAATTTTCCATCCCAAGGTTACGAGAAACTGAGGAAGGGTCCCTAAAAGTTGATTGGTTCTTCTGTTAAAAGATAACAGATTCTGTGTAACCGGCGCAAGCTGAGGACAACCTAAAGCATGCCAAGCAACAGAGGACCAAATACTAATGGATGCACCTTCATCTATCAATGTTTGAGGAACGTCCCGATCACAAACTTGTACTGTAATCTGGAAATGAATGTGAGAGGGAAGACAAGGTCCAATTAGCACACCCCAATAAAAAAGGATGGCCTCATTACTTGGAGGGGTTTCACGGGAGAATGAGGAATGCCCCCCAACACGATATATTCCGTATCAACAAGAAAAACATGGGAAATATTGGGTTTACTCTCTAGAGGGAGAGTAGGATCGACCGATGATGGGATCAGATCGACCATGCTAGCACTCTTCAGAGGAAGAGTCGGATTGACCGATGATGTAACTAGAGCAACCACTTTGGCACTCTTCGGATGAAGGGTGGGACTGACCAAGGAAGGGACTGGATCAATCACTTGGGCTTCACTTTCCATATGAAAAGTGGGGCTGATCAATGACGAAAATGGATCAACTACTTTGGGCAGTGGTTCAACTGAGGATGAAACCAAATTGACCACCTGATCAACCAGACTGACCGGGGATGGAACCAGATTGACCAGTCCATCAACTAACGATGGGTTGGGGGAAATCTTACGATAACCCGTTGGAAGTTGAAGCTTGTCCAAAAGAGAAGAAGCCTTGTCCATACGAGGACACAAGTGAGAGTAATGTTCACCTTTGCATAACATGAAAGGAAACTTCATAGTTGTCTTCTTCTAACTGACCTTAACGTCACTAGTTGACGGGGTATCACCAACATGTCCAACAGGGGATGATGATGTAGAAGACCACATTTCCAAGACCTTGGGAAGACCAGGGCAATCCCTCAGAAAGTGGTCACCCTTACAAAGACTGCAAGGGAATTTGGGTTTCAGATTCTTCATTTTAGTCTTATTGACCTCATCAACACTCCCAGTACTATTAACAGTAACTGGTTGCTTGGATCCAACATCTGATGTAGTTAGAGGCTTGGTCCCTTTTTGTTTCTTCTTCTTCTCTTTCCGTTTCTTCTTCTTCTTATCAACCCGGCTACTCGCTTTAGAGCTTTCACTAGGCGAAGAAGGAGAAAGGGAAGGAGACCTGACGAGCGAAGAAGGAGAAAGGCTGACATGAGGTTGATGTGTGGGTGGTGTGCTTACATCGGAAGCACTTACTGCATTCTAGATCATCAGAGTGGAAAACAACCATATCAGTAACCCAATTGTGAGACCTGGAAGGATCAAAGTAGCCATGTAAGGAGGACCAACGTTTCCATAAGAAGGAAAAACAAAGGGTTCACATGGAAAAGGGGTTCCTTCATTGGTCATTTCGAGAACTGACGCTATAAAAATAAAGATCCAACCTAGATTTTTCTAGGGAGAACAAACAACACACGCTAAAAATCTAGTAAGAAAACAAGCAAACAAAACTTTCTCACAATGAGCACACTAGTTGGTGATGAAATCCAACGTTGTGAGAATAAAGTAAGGAGGGGTTGAGATAGAGCGGGTGGAAAAGTTACGTTGACGACCTGCTTAATGGACTTACACCCTGGTGCAAGCTCCCACACATAATCGTGGGTATACCCTCCAAGGAGCCTAAGTGAATTTGGCCAACGTCGATTCCAGGTATCGTGAAGACTTGCCCCTCCACAACCACCTTATGTAAATACCCTAAAGATATAGGCCACTAAGGTTACCAACTACAACAATGATGCCTGGGGAAATAGTCGACAGTCCGATCCACATGCAAGGGCAGGGTATCTAGCCTGAAATCAACTTGAAAGGATTCCACTCATCATTGTGGGTATACCTTCAAGCGACCCCCATAATACGTGCAATCTCTACACCAAGACCAACAAAGCAAGGTGAGTAACTCTGCTAGTCTCGATGCGACCTCGGGTTTGACCCTTGTGTGAGAAGGGCTTCCCAGGACAAAATGTAGAAATTGGATTTCACCGCTCCCTAACACAAGATTCTATGTTTGTCTGCAGCTTTGGAAAGTTGTATTTCACACCTATTCCAAAGCCCTACAATTAATCTAATGTAGGTTTGCTACCAGAATATATAAATATCAATGCTTCACTAATTTCAATAAGGAGAAAGAGTCCTATGCAGATGCAAAAGACACGAAACAAAGGGGCTACAAACAAAGCATACATTCAAGGCAATGAGGTATGAAAGACGACAAGTATAAACTTGTTCTGATAAACAAGAACACCATCAAGGATTCTACAACCAATCAAGTATTCAAGGAAGACAATAACATGTGAAGAAGAATCCAATAAATGACAGGGAGAAAGAGAACCCGCTCAAGACTGTCCCGACAAAAACACAGCTAGAAAAGGCAATTTCACATTTCTGAAAAAGGTTTCAAGCCTCAATCAAGAAAAGAGGGAGTGATAAGCATAAAAAACCAATCAAAACAACTTCACAAACCATCCACAGAGACTGGGTAAAGACTTCCACAAAACACGCTGAAAAAATCCGAGCAGAAAAGGGAAAAAATCTTCCAAAATGGAGACTAGCACTCCCTGTCTCAAGGGTATAGAGAATTATAATGCTCCTTAAAGAACTATAGGGGAGCACTAATGATAGAATAACGCTATGATATGGCCTACAGGGAGGCGTTGGTCCTCCCAGAAACTTAGAAAAATAGCCAAAAAATTGCAAAAAATTCACCCAAAATGCATAAAAATTGGTGAAAATGTAAGTGAAGATGGGAGAAGGTTAATGGATGATCAACAATCAGGAAAAATGATATTAAAGGTGGTAAAAGGGCAGGGAAAAAACAAGGAAATACAATAGGAGTCCTTCCCCAGTGGAGTCGCCAATTTCTGTTATAGAGAAATCCCCCTGTGGACAAGTGGATTCTCTCTTGGACTCTAGAGTTCTAAAGCCAAGACAGAAAAGTGCTTAACATGGACATTGGCATTCCTTTTCATGAAGCTAAACTATCAAAGAAGAATACGGAAGAAAAGTAAATACCTCTTTACCAATGTTTGTCCTTGCTCGATCCAAGCTGATCTTGATCTCCAAGTTCTTTAGAAGGTCCTGCAATACAATGAGCAACAACAACGAGATATACTTCCTACTCTACCAATGATTAGCTTCACAATGGATCTATAAAAGCAAAAAGTTCATGAATACACAAACCTTAAAGGAAATAGGCCAAGCATATATTTGTATTAATAAGAACAAAGTGAGATGATGCTTACAACCATGATGTAGATGCAGTAGCTTCACCAAGCTCTCTTTTTCCAACCCTTTGCTCAAGTAATCCACAATCAAAATGATGATGCCTCAGTGATATCTCCCTTATGAGATCATAAGTTAGATGCTTTACAATGTCTCCATCCCTTCCTTATGAGATCATAAGTTAGGTGCTTCTCTCAAACTCTATCCCCCCTCTTCCATGGAAATCCCTCATTATATAGGATTTGGAGGCTTAACCACCATGGAGAGGATCTCTCATCAGATCCACTAAGAAAGGGATCTCTAAGATATTTAGGGAGAAAATATCTCTTAAGGATTTTGGGGAGGAAATATATCTCAAGGATTTTGGGGAGGAAATATCTCTCAAGGATTTTAAGGAGGAAATATTTCAACCATCCATGAGATCCTCCACCTTCCCTAAAAAATAGGAAACCAAATGTGAGGTGGATTCTCACACTTAATTACTTTCTTTTTCATGAATATTAATAATAATTCATGTGCACTTGATTCCCACACTTAATCAATTTATTTTTCATGAATATTAATAATAATTCATGTGCACTTGATTCTCACGCTTAATCAATTTCTTTTCCATGAATATTAATAATAATTCATGTGTACTTGGTATTTTGGCCTTCATGTAATATATTCCTCCTCCACATTGACTAGGGATTGTGACATAGGTCATTCCATGGTGTCAAGGTGTATGAGACACTTATATGACACTTTACGACACTTAGGGTGAGGTACCTAGGTGTGCAAATTTCATGTGTAACAGACTCACATAACCATGACTGCCCCTTTCATAAGTCCATCTAAAGAGTCCCCATACTTAACCATTTTCATCTTTGTGGACTCGCGGACTCATGAACTCATAATCCTTCTTTTCATAAGTCTATCCGAGAAGTCCCAACACTTGGTCATTTATACCTCCCTTCCTTTGTGTACCTACTAATATGGCAGTACACATCACCTATCGCCAGGTCAGCTGACACGTGCCCCCCACATCATGCTAACGTCAGCGGACGGAAAAATATCGAAATTTTTCCAATTTCGCCTCTTTTCCAAAAATTCCAAAAAATGCTCATATTCACCCAAAAATGAAATTTCTTCTTGGGTTGTCATTAGATCTCTATGACTAAGCTCAATACAACCAAATCACGCCTTGCACATAAACATTTGTTCACTACTTTTCAAATTCAACTCCTTCACTTCGAATTCGCCATTATTTAGCTGCAGGAAATTGGGGCTTTTGCCCAATTTCATACAATTTCACCATGGTCGCTTTGCATCCATTAAATTTATTCAATTTCACTCCACTAAACACAAATTCAACCTCTAGAGCCACCAATTAATGGTGTGCAGAGTCGGTCGACATTTCTAGCATGAAAGCTTCTTCAATTACTTCGTGAATTGGGAAATTTATATAACCATTTTCACTCAGTCATCCATAGCCTTATGTTGACTTCAAATTCGACCAATTACAGGTCTGAATTTGCTCAAATAGAGATTAGAATCGGGAAAAACTCATCCCTGGAAAAAATTTCCCCAAATTCCCCAGGAATTTTAACAACATAAATTGGGGCTTTGACCCAATTTCACCCAACTGCTCCCGATTTCACCACAGAAACACCGTAAATATTCTTTCAAACAAATTTCATATGAACTCTTCCTCACATTCTGTCAAACAGTTCACTTTCAAACTCTGCAATTTCTCTTATGCATTTAGCTAAATGGCCCATGCAAGATCAATGTTGAAAGTTGGGCTCTGATGCCAATTTGTAACATCCCCATTAACAGGGACTCAACAAAATTTCTCTTGTAATGTTCCTAGCCCCAAACTGGGCCACACGACAAAAAATTACGAATTCTGATACCATTAAATTAACTAATAAATTATGCATATGAACAGATTTAAGCAAAAATAATAACAACATGCATGCAACAATAATAATTCATATATAGAATTTAAAAACAAATATTCCTTGACACAAACTCATAATTACACACACCCAATAATTGAAATAAGCACATGAATGACACTTATCTAAGGAAATAAACACCAACTGCATGCATACCTTCCACATTCCTCCCAACCTTAGACCACACTGCTCATAACTCTCAGCAGCGGGTCATCCCCGAGTTGGGGCTAATTTCCACCTGGGTAAAGGGTTTTAACCAGGCTAAGGTCTCTTTAACAACATACAAAATTAGACACAGGTGCCAACTCAAGTTAACTGTCTACATTATCTCATTCCCCACATGCTTGTCCCACCCTAGGAAGTGTGCCCCTTCTTTGCTCAATAGTCCTTCGGCTGCCCCACTTCTCTTCTGAGGCTTAAACAACAGGGCAGACAAGAAGTCTCGGAACTCTGTAGCTGCAGTTTGGCACCTTGGGAAATCAATTCTCAATAGTTCTCTCACTTGGAGAGAATGCTCACGGGCCTGACAACCCGCTTCTTTAGTCTTACAGGCCTGACAACCCGCTTCTTCAGTCCTACGGGCCTGGCAACCCGCTTCTTCAATTCAACTCCTAAGCTAACCAATACAAGTATAGGTTCCCATTGCAGTCCAGTACCGTAAGGTATGATTCAAAATTGCCTCTGTGAAGGAATAATCCCCCAAAAGATATCCCCTTCACACTATATCCACCAATATATATATTCTTGTGTCCTTTAAGACACTTGGCACCCAAGGGACTCCCTTGTCCCTACATTATAACTTAGGATATATTCATATCCATTAATTTATCTTTAAGGAATACTAATACAATATTCCATTGGGATTAAGCCCCCTAGCTTAACCCCTTCCTAGACTCTTAGCCCTCCTTTCCCTTTCTAGTGGAGTTTAGACCCCATTGCAATAATGGTGTGTTTTCATTAATAATCTGAGTGTTTACATATTACAATAATAGGCTCACTGGCCATTAGCATCTAGGCTCTCCGGCCTAATAATCACAGAAGCCTTCTGGCCTATAACAACATGGCTCACCAGCCTATAAAACATTTTTGCATTTACAACTGGGAATCGACCTGGAGTATTACAACACATGCACTTTTGGCCCAAAATATCCTATCTCACCAGCCTATATGTTCATTTACATTTATATGTATAGTTGGGGTTCGACCTAGGGGTATTACATTGACTTTCCAGTGCAAGATGCGTACTGGTTCCACCTGAAAATCCCATTCATGCTCCACCTGGATCAATTTCCAATCAATTATGTGGTTAGGGTCATGCACATATTTCCTTAATAATGACACATGAAATACATTATTCACTCTCATGGATGGAGACAATGCTAGGATGTGTGCAACTAGCCCTATCTTTTCTAAGATTTCAAAAGGTCCACAATATCTTGCTGCCAACTCTGGGTAACTTCCTAATCTTAGAAAACTTCTTTTCGCCTTCACTTTAAGAACACATGTTCTCCCACTTTGAAATGTCTAAAGACTCTATTCTTGTATGCATAGTTTTTTTTCATGTCCTGGGCAACCTTTAAATTCTACTTGATCTTTGCCATTTTCTCTTCTATTTCCTTCAATAAATTTGGCCCAACAACTGCTCTATTTGCTGGATTATCCCAACTCACTTGTGTGTTACACTTCCTGCGATACAATGCTTCAAACAAACTCATTTTTATTGAGGCCCAATACCCATTATTGTAGGAAAAGTCAATTAAATGAATATAATCCTCCCACTTGGATGATTGATCCATCACATACATTCTGAGTATGTCCTCAATTATTCTATTAGTCCTTTCTATTTTCCCATCGGACTCTGGGTGATACATTGTATTGAGATTTAGATTTGACCGAAATCCTTCCAAAAATTAGATGTGAATTTTGGATCTCTATCTGAAACTATTTCCTTCAACACTCTATGTAACCTGACAACTTCTTTCATGTATATCTTTGCAATATTTTTTGCCTTGTGTGTTGTCTTCACTGGGATAAAATGTGTTATCTTAGTTAAATTTTCCACCACCACCATGATGGAATCATGTTGCCTCACTGTTCTGGGTATCTTAGTAGTAAAATCCACTGTGACAACTTCCCACTTCCATTCTAGAATTGGCAATGTCTGTAACAACCCTGATGGATGCCTATGTCCAGTCTTCACTTTTTGGAACTCTAAACATCTTGCTATATTATTAGCCACTTCTTTCTTCATTCCTGGCCAAAAATATTGGCTTCTTACAACTGCAACTGTCTTCTGATATCATGGGTGCCCAATATATGGGACATTGTGCATTTCCCTCAACACTGCATTTTTAAGCTCATTGGAATTCGACACATACAATTTGTCTTTGTACATGATAATTCCATCTTCTTTCAACTCATAATAATTAAATTTCTACTAAAAATTACCTTGTTCTAATGTTTCTTTTATTTTTAGATATCATTGATATGAATTTGTTGTTGCAATAATTTTATCTTTCAGATTAGTCTGGTACATGATAATGGTTGTAATATGCTTCTCACGTGCTCTCCTACTGAGAGCATCACTTGTTAAAATTTAGTTTAAGCAGTTAAGTGTATTAAATTTTCTTTAACTTTAAACTATTAAATCAATAATTGCATGCATAAGGATCATTGAAAGAAATACAACCACAATATACACAAGATTTATCCCGGGAAATCCTCTTGGGGGAGAAAACCCAACAAAGCTTCTTCAATATAGATTCGTCAACAAGTACAATATCTCTCTCTCTCTCGAGATCTCACCAAACAAAACATAATCAAAAGATAGACCATAAACCCTAACTAGAATAGGGTAGCGCACCACTAGACCAAGATAAGCCTCCAAGAGATAACCAAAACCCTTCACCAAAAACACCCTTACTTTGTATCTGCATCTCCTCCTCATACTTGTGCACTTTTCCTTGAGAGAGAGAACTTGTGTTGTGTTTTTTCTCCAAATGAGGCACCTAACCTCTTATAAATACAAGTTGAGTCACCCTTTAATTAGGTCAAGGTTGGCTTGTACACTTTACACTTTCTAATTTACATTTGACTTTTAGAAAGGCACAATAGGGTCGACTTTACAAATACAACATAATATTATTCTTTAGGGTTTTGACTTGGTATAATACAATATAGATACAATAAGAATATCTTCCAAAGCTACTCAAACTTCAACACTCCCTCTTAGCAAGGAAGGTATTCTTCTGGCATGATCGTCACGACTGCTTATGTACTTCTATACATTTGATCATTGAATTGTTGACTTTACACGAATCTATATTGAAGAAGTATTTTAACCACGTCCTGCATCCAGGGTCTCATCATCCTTCTAGGATTTATGTCATCACCGGGCTTCAACTCGCCAGGCCACACAGAATCTGACATCTACTTCATAAAGAACTAGTAATTCGCCATCTCACACATAATCTAGCATCTAGTTCATACAAAACTAGTAACTCGTCCACTAAAACAAATTTTGGCATCTATTTCATAAAGAAATAGTAACACGTCGGCTCACATAGAATCTGGTATCTAGTTCATAAATAAATGGTAACCTCTTGTTGGAACACCAGGTAACCGATCCATAGTGACCAAGCATCTAATCAAAAGGATTAGGCGATGTAGTGCGCACACAATACCCATCTAGCCCAAGGCTAGGAAACACCTCCAATCATACAGGTTGGCCCTCTAGCTTGAAAAGTTGGGAAGCTCACCAGCTCCGAAGGCTCAAAATCTGCTGACCTTGTGCGAGGTCGTGTTGATTGGTGCCATAGTCAGTAACGTGCCCGTGAATGACTACCCACTGATACTGCCATACACTGATGTTGCTACCCTGGAATCACATCTATAACTCATCAGTCCCTCTTACTAGGGAAGTCCTTATGGACCACACCAAGATTGTATCTAAAGTACAGAAACTTCAA
Organism: Picea engelmannii; assembly: GCA_009831015.1. Classification (NCBI taxonomy): domain Eukaryota; kingdom Viridiplantae; phylum Streptophyta; class Pinopsida; order Pinales; family Pinaceae; genus Picea; species Picea engelmannii. Next base: position 430,105 of record ML783205.1, on the reverse strand, counting down.
TCTTGACAGAGGCTTGGTCAACACGTCTGCTATCTTCTCATCTATAGCGTCATACTGGAGCTTCACTGCTCCCTTCTGCACCATATCTCTGATACAATAGTATCTGATATTGATATGCTTGGACTTGTCATGAAACATCAGGTTCTATGATAAATTCACATAACTATGATTGTCACACCAGATACAAGTCGCCTCTAAGTCGAGATCAAACAATCTTGCAAGAAACTTTCGAAGCCACACTATTTCGCTGCTAGTTGAACACACTGCTATTTACTCTACCTTAGTCGTACTGAGCACCACACTATTATGCTTCTTGCTAAACCATGAGATCATAGCTGATCCAAAAATGAAGCAACATCAAGATGTACTCTTCCATTCTACAATACTACCGACCCTATCTAAATAACTAAAGCTCGACAGGCTTATCTCACGATCTGAACCATATCTGAGTCCATAGTCAATTGTACCTTTTAGGTACCTCATTACATGGTTTGCAACAATCAAGTGAACACGTCTCGACTCAACCATATATTGACTCAATGTGTTCACCGCAAAAAATATATCTAGCCTTGTGTTTGTTAAGTACATCAATGAACCAATCTCTTGTCTATACATGGTGGCATACACCGTCTCTGAAGATGTATTGCTCAATAACTTCACATTTCTCACCATCGGTGTAGGCATGGATTTACAATCCATCATTCCAAATCTCTTCAAAATATCTACAACATATTTTCCTTGGTTAAGAAAAATATCACTCAGTCTCTGCCATACCTCTAGACCTAAGAAATAATGCATCATACCCAGGTATTTCATCTCAAAATCTATAACAAGATTCCTCTTACTCTCAATGATGAGCTTCTCTTCTCCTGTTAAAAATAGGTCATCCACATATAATAGTAATATCACTAGTCCACCATCCACAACCTTGAAGTACATGTTGAAATCTGCTTTAATTTTAGTAAAGCCCAAGCTCACCAGGAAACTGTCAATTCTACTGTACCATACCCTGGGTGCTTGCTTTAATCCATACAAGGCTTTATTCAATCTTCACACATGTGTCTTGAAACCTTGTGGCTTCTCCACATACACTTCCTCTTCTATTACATTGTTTAGAAAAACTATCTTCACGTCCATCTGGTGTACCTTCCACTCCATTAATGAAACTATCACAAGTATAGCTCTAATTGAAGTGTATCTCGCCACAAGAGCAAATGTCTCCTTTCTAGGATAAAACACATGCCATGAACCTTGCCTTGTACTTCTTGACACTGACATCTACTGAATGCTTCATCTTGTAAATCCAGTTAGAACTTACCACAGTCTTCTCTTTCACTCTCGGAACCACATCCCAAACATAATTCTTTACAATGGACTGGTACTCTTCAATCATGCCATCCTTCCATTCTTTCTTCTTTGTAGCCTCTTCATAACTGGTAGGTTCATCATCAATAATGTCACTTAGCAATTCCACGTAACTAGAGTATGGTCGCAGTTTCTTGCTTTTGAAGGATCCATATGGAGCACCACATGTCTGTCCATCTTAAATAGTTTCTTGAGCCCAAGCTGGTCTTCTCTTCTTAGTATTTGTCTCTTAGGATGAATTTGCTTGTCTCTGTGGTTCTTCCATATCATGCTATTATAGTACATCAGTATCGCCTACATATATATCTACATCTCTGGGAGCTTTAGGTTCCTCATCATGGACCTAATCTGAATGATTCTGTTTTGATCTACTAAAAGCTGCATTCTCATCGAAGGTGACATCTCTGTTAGTCTCAATCCATCGGTGACCAGGGATGTAGACTCTGTATGCCTTTGATGCCTCACTATATCCAAAAAAATATCCTTCTTGCATTCCGGGTCCAACTTTGATATTTTTTCCTTGGGAACATGCACATACACTGGACAACCAAATATCCTCAGGTGGCCAACCTCTCACTTTTTACCTGTAAACATTTCTTCTAGTGTCTTGTTCCCAAGTACATGATGGGGACTTCTATTATGCACATATACTGAGGTCCTGGATGCTTTTTTCCACAAATGCATCGGTAAATATTGATCATGAATCATGGCCTTTACTGCTTCCATGATTGTTCGATTCTTTCTTTTTGCCACACCATTCTGCTGAGGATTGTAGGGAGTAGAGAGTTGCCTTTTAATCCCAAGTTCTTTGCAGAATACCTTGAATTCATCTGATGTGAACTCTCCTCCATTATCTGACCTTAAGATATTTAACTTCTTTTCAGAAAGGTTTTCAACAAGTGCTTTGAATTCTTTGAACTTGTTGAATACTTCACTTTTAGCTTTCAAAAAATAAATCCAAGTGTTACGTGAGAAATCATCTATAAATGAAACATAATATACATACCCCTAAGTGAAGTGGCTGACATTTGTCCACACACATACGAATGTAACAAGATCTCTAAGGCTCCTTTGGCTTTGCTATCACTTCTTGGAAATGGTTTCTTCACGTAGTTTCCTTGTGCGCATCCCTTGCATATGCCTTCATGATTCACTTGGATTTCTGGAAATCCTATAACCATCTTGCTTACGAACAATAGTGCTTTGTAATGTATGTGAGAAAATCTTCTATGCCATAGCTCACTTGGAGCAACTGTATTGTGTACTAATATTGAATCTAAATGTCCCTTTAACTTGTATAGACCTCCTTCTTGAACACCAATCACTACACCATCATCAATAGATTTTCCTCTTTGCCACATGAGAAATTCACCATCAATGAAAGCAACTCTGAATCCGTTCTCATCTAATGCTGGGATAGAAAGGAGATTCTTCTTCAAACCAGGTACATACAAAACATCCTTCATCTTCATAGGTTTTCCGGAATCCAATCTGTAAGATGATTCTCCTACTCCTTTAATGGGATACTGATAGTCATCAATGAGCTTCACCTTGTGAGGTGAATCTTTCTAAACTAATTCTAATAAATAATCATTGTAACCTATTATGTGCTTAGAAGAACCACTATCAATAAGCCATGTGCCACTTACATGAGTAACTGATCCTGTAAGAGCTGATATCAATACATATTCTTCACTTGAGTCATCTTCTTTGGCTCTGTCTTGATCATGTTCATCATCTTCTGCGGCATGAGCATGATGTCTTTTATACTTTCCTTTTCCGACTTGATATTTTGGGTTGGGACAATTGATTGCAATGTGTACCATCTTCTGGCAGATGTATCATCTGTAATTTTAGTAATCCTTTTTAAAATTTTGTGTCTTTTGTAACCCACGAGCCTTCTTGTAAGAGTGAACCTCTTTCTTTCTCTTTCCTTTTCTTGCATGAGCTGCTAGAGCTTGATTTTCCTCATTGCCTAGTTTCTCTTCTCTTGTTGCCAATATAGCTTCTTCCTGAGTGAAATTCTCCCATAGTCTGCTAAAATTTGTTAGCTTTCTTCTTGAACAAATTCCTTGAATGAATGATTCCCAAGATCTTGGAAGATCATTCAAAGTAGTCATCACCAATTCAACTTCTTTGATTGTGTCTCCAATGGATTGAATATTTGATTTGATTTGAGACACTCTTGTGAAGTAGGATTGAATGGTTTCTGAACTCTACATCTTCACACTCTTGAGCTATGTCCTCAACATCATCTTCCGGTTGATATGCTTGCCTTCATATAATAGGGATAGGGCATCAAACATTTGCATGGGAGTTGTCAATGAAGAAACATGAGGGATGAAATGATCCTCGATAGAATCAACAATGATTCTCTTTGCCTCAAACATACTCTTATTGTACTTTGCCTTGGCCACATCTTCCTTTGGTTCTGGAACTTCTTCTTTGACGAAATATTCTAGATAATTCTCTTCTAGAATGAGTGTAGGGCTCATGATTTGGTTGTTTTATGATGATGATTGAATCCTTTTTTAACTGGTATTAATGTGTATTTAACCATTTTGAAGAAGTTTTTGAAGGATTTTGTATCAATTCATCATGGCTTTATAACACGTAAGTGTAATTTATGTTTTGCAATGGTTTTGAGTTAGAATCAGTTCGATTTAATGTTTATAAGAATCTAATGCATGATCTGTGTGTCATAGGATGAATTCACAATGCAATTTTCCATCCGGTAGCTCGTTCGACACTTCATCCAACACTCGATCCGATACTTCATCCGACACTGCATTCAACATTACATCCAACACTTGGAGCATAGGCGAGTTGGCAGTTTTTATATTGGCGGCCTGTGCTGGGTGAATTGACAAACTGGGTTTTGTTCCCCCTTGTGGCCTCCAGCTACTGAGCTCTTGACATCTCAAATTAAGCAATTATGCTAATCATTGAGTGGTTCATTAAGTTTCTAGAAGCTAAAGGTTGTTAGAGCGTATTTAATGGAATTTTCCATTTTTAGAGGAGGTCGACCCTTCCAGTGTTCGACCTCTCAAATTGTAATCATTATAAATACCACCAGGAGTGGCCAGACCAGATGTTAAGAATTGTTAGAATCCATTTCCCTGTGTAACTCAGACATTTATGCAAACTTGTGTTAAGACTTCGTTTTTTAATTTAATGTCAGAACCGTGTTGATTAAGCTTGCGATTTGTTGTTGAGGAGTAGCCACGACCTACTGGGGGGCCCACTAGTGGTCTAGGTGAATACTTAGATAGATAGATTGCATATTTCAGTTGTATAGTTATCATTTACTTCATTTCCTGTTATATGTGTTTTGTCATTTTAAGTGTTGTGTGTTTGTTGTTCATCATTTAATTGTTTAATTTCCCTTTTGCAGGTTGCTTGTAGGAGATAGTTGTTATTATGCTGTGTCTTTTTAGTGAATGGCTTGCAAGCTACTAACATAGATGGCGTGTTAAAATGTTAAATTGAATTTCTAAAGGTTAAAACAGAGTAGTTAGAACATAGTATTATTTTAACACATATTACAGAGTTTCTTTTACAAGTTTCGATGGATTAATAAATGCAAGTTTTGTTAATTGATTTAATTCTCAGTTTTAGTTATGCTTTCCTGAATTTATTTTGCTTATCAATCTTGTTGTAGTATGCTAAGATAGAAGTAGAATTTGGATTATGTCTTTATAAACATTTTGGTTTGAAATCCGAGTTTTTAATAATAGGATTAGCTTAGTTTAATTCATGAAGTTCCAGTTCTAGATTTGAATTGAAATTTGAATTAGAAGTTTTAATTTGAATTATGTCTTTAATCATAAGTTTATAGCCTTGTGGATTTACTTGAGTTAGCATAAGAGTGCATTTGAATTAAGTATAATAATTTTTTCTTATCGTCGATGATTGATGCATGAAATTGAGAGATCACATGGATTTTCAGGATAGTTAATATTTCTTCTATGATGGCAAGCTCTCGTTAGATTGCTTGATTCATACTTTTCATTTCTCCATAGAAGTTAATATTGAATTCATTCTTCTTGACCTATCCCTAATCGTTAGATGCCATCGTGATGTCACCAGGCACTAAAGAAATAATCATCATCTTTGAAGTTTCTTGTTATCATAGATTAATAATAGTTTTGATTAATCTTTGAATATTGTCATGATGCTTTTGATTAAAGTAGGTTAATATTTCCCTTTGTATATTAGAAATGATTATGAGTTTTATCTTAAGAATAAATTTTACTTGCTGAATAGTTTTGATAGGTTTACTTGCTGAATACGTTTTACTAGGTTAGTTGTTTAATTGCTTACTTGCTGATGCTCATTAGATTGAATAGATTAACTTGATGTTGCCATTGCTCATTAAGTTGAATAGATTGAATATATTACTTGTTGTTGCTCATTGGATTAAATATATTAACTTGTTCAAAGTAGGGTTTTGATTTACTTCTTTAGGAACAATCCATCGATCCATTGTCTAAAAGTTGCTTGGGGTAAATAGTTCAAGTTCTTTGATAGGGTTTGCTCATTGATGGTCTTTGCTTAAGTAGATTAACCCTTAGATAGACCATCTCTTTAGTTATATCATACTTCCTCTAGCTTTTCTGCCTTGGCACATATAGTGCTACAACTCTAAGTTTACTTACCTCAGGTTGAAAATTTAATTGAGGGATTTAGTGCATATAGAACACCCATCATTTTTGGCATCGTTGCAAGGGAGTTGTCTCAAGGTAGGAAATAATTAGGAGATAGATCATTTTTGAACCTTAGCTTTAGTTTGGTGGTGGGGGAACTTTAAGGCGAGAGCTAAGAATCTGCGCATCTGTTATAGCAGGTTCCCCCAAACCCAATGGTAGTTTTTCTTTTGGTTTTCTTTCATGAACAGACCTAGGGACCCAAAAGGCAGATACATTAAAACCAAGTGAAACATTTAGACCAAGGTTCCTTCTGATATTTTTGGGGGAAGTAACACTCCACTCATAAACTCCGCAGACCGATACCAAAAAGTAGGGGCTAGATCAACCCAAAGAGCTAAAGCAGTCTCTGAAGAAACTAAAATAGGGAGCACTACAGAACAAAAAATTGAAGCATCAATAATAGTGGGACATGAAGAAAGACCACTCGAGCCTTCCCTAGAACCAACCAACACAACCTTTGTTTTTTCACCACCATCAGGAGACCCTAAATTTGTAGACATCATAGACCCTGAACAAGCGTATACTTTATTTGGTAGTTCAACCAATATAATTGTTTCTCAGATTGAAATAGAAACCTTGGCACCAATAATCTCAACTGGCTCAAGTAGAGTCCCATACATCCAAGCAGTCGGAAGACCTTCCCATCAGAGGGATACCTTTCTTAGAAAAGAACCTTGGGATACTTTGTTCTCTTCAAGGATAAAACAATCAAGGTACTCTCTTTTTGGAAACCAAACCAGTATGGATGATCAGGAGGATCACAACCATGTAAGACACAAGGAGGGAGAAGAAGATGGAAACCAAACCGAAACCACCTTTGGGTTTCCAATTTTGGACACCAAACATAATATCAATATGAAAAATATTCCCCTCTCGGCACTGCCCACCTTTTACAGTAAAAGCAGTGAAGACCCAAATACCTTCATATTTAAGTTCGATATCTTGTGTAGGAGCTACAATTACTTACAAGATGCCCAAAAACTAAAACTCCTTCCTGCCACCCTCAAGGACTTTGCACTAAGATGGTTCATGGGGTTGGGAGAATCCAATATTAGGTCTTGGGAAGCCATGAAAGATACACTTCTTAAGAAATACCAAGACTACTGCAAGTCCAAGGATTCTCGTAATGATATTTTAAAAATCCAATAGTTAGAGGACTAGAATCTCGAGGATTATATGGAACAATTTGCTTATATCTCACATAAATCAAAGTACCATGACCTTCTAGATGATGCAGTCAGGGCCCTTTCCCTTAAGGGGATTTTAGAGGAATACCTAGAGATACTTAACCTGATGGCATTAGGTGATATATCCCATAAACAATTTGCCAAAATCTATGAAACGTGTAAGAATTACTCGAGGAGTAGAGCTAAAACAGGGAAGAATGTTCATGATCCTTATAGTAGAAACTTAAAACCAGTTAGTTCATGTGGTATCACAAGAGTAGAGATAGGGAACCTTTTAGAGAACTTAAAAACATATATCTTAAGCATAATAGGTTCCCATTTGGACACCCTAAAGATTAAAAAGAAATAGGAGGAGCAAAATGCAACAATGAGCATATTTTGCCCAAGATGCAGGAGGAAGCATTCCTCAAGGGAATGCACATTAGATAACATTTCAGTTTGTGGCTTCTGCACGAAGGACCACTCAACTAAAGAATGTCCATCATTTCCTGGTTTGTTAGCCATCTATAGAAGTGGGGATCTTGGGGAGTCTTCTTATGCACCTAGGAGACCATGGTAGCCTAGGAATCAACCTACATACTTGGATCTACAGCCTCAAGTTCCACCCTATTATCAACAACCACAACAGTGGAACTCACCGAGTTAGCAAAACTGGTCTACACAATATCACCATCCTTGGCTTTAAGGATGGAGAGGAGGGCATAACCAAGGAAACCCTCAAGCTCCACCTGTTCTTATGCCTAACCATCCTTACCCTCAGTTTCCATCGAACGTCCCGTAGATTTTGCCAGGTTTTGTTCCACCACCTTTACCTCCTATTCCAAAACAACTACAACAATACCAGAATGAAAGCTCCCCAAGACCGACATTATTACTGACACAACCAATGCCCAATCCCAATAATAAACCCACTCAACCTCTTCACAATGTTGAGATGCAAGCCTTCCCAACATATGTTATTTCTCCCATTCCATTGCAAGAGATTCAACTAAGGTCGGGAAAAGTTCTAGACAGGCAGAGGCCTTCAGTAGTCATTCGGGAAGAAGAAGAAGAGGAAACCCCCAAGCAACCCATGGATGACACTAGGTGGGAAGACGTTATTATTCCTAAGGACCAAGAACCCAAGCTTCCCCAAAATGAACCTTCACAAATTACGAAGGCCCCTCCTTATCCAAAAAGATTAGTAATCGAGAAACCTACCACCCGACCAAAATTTGACATCTTGAATGAATTGAAGAATATCTGTGTCAAAATTTCCTTGCTAAAAGCCATTAAGGATATTCCAATCTACATCAAGGTGGTCAAAGAATTATGTATTAAGAAGCCAAGAAGGAAGCAGAAGGATCCCCCAATAGTACATTTGATAGGATAACTTTTTGTGTACATATCAAAGAAACCTAAGGCCACAAAATATGGGAACCCGGGAAACCCCGTAGTGACCATAACCATTAATGAGGTTTCCATCGAGAATACTCTCATAGACCTAGGGGTAGCCATCAATGTTATGAATGTTACTACCTTGGAGGAGTTACAGCTAAAACCTCTTCTTAAACCTACCCCAACTATTTTGGAATTAGCAGATAAGACAAGGGTTATACCTGAAGGAATTTTGGATGATATCATAGTTACTTTAGCCTCATGAGAGTGCCCAGTGGACTTTCTTGTCATCCACCCAAAGGATCCTACCAAAGGGCATTCTGTTATTTTGGGAAGACCTTGGTTAGCCACAACTAATGCATTTATTGGTTGTAGAGAGGGATAAATTACCATCTCAAATGGACTCTCTGTACAAAATCTCACCATATATCCACCAGCTCAACCTATCACGAAGAATCTGTTGTGGCTTGAATGTCCATACGAGAATGAGGACTAGGAAGAGCTCGTGTTGCCAAGTGATCATTCCTGGGCACTTCAGGAGAACACATTCGAAAATGTGCTAAACCAGTTTATTTATGCTATCACATGTGTTGATTTTCTACAATCTTTTCCCTAATTTGAGTACATGTTTGGGGAAGAATTTTAGGAACAGTTGGACCCATCGATTTCGTCTTCTACATATTGTTAATACTGAGAGGGGGGTGAATCAGTATCAAGTACAATTTAAAACCTTTTTCAACTTATACTTAAACCCTTCAACTAAATCCAATGAACGATGAACAATAGTATAAGAGTTACACCAATACACCACAATACACCATGCACAATATATGAGAAATAATCAATAGTTATTGTTCAAGGGAAGTAATGACTTCCAAAGGTAGCTACAACTTCCAAATGTAAAGGGAGGGATAAACCTCCAATAGGAAGATACAATCCTCCAATTTCAAAAGAGAGTTGAACTCTCCATCCTTGCCCCTTCCTTCCACCCAAGAATATATGAGAGATAATAAAACTTTACATTAAATCATCACCCTCAACCAATCATCACATAGAACATGATAATGCTTCCTGAGACTTCTTCAATTTATGCAATTCTTCAATTCTTGGAGTACTCTGATCCTATATATAATATTACTCAATGTTTTCTCTGAAACTCCTCCAAGTTTCACTCCTTGAATCCTCCTCAAAAAGAAGTTATAGAAAGAATGGTAGACTTTATTCAATTCTGGTCTATTCAAGAGACCGAACTTGTACAGAATTCCCCACGCTCAATATTTAACATACAATTCTGAAACATGCACACAAGAAACTAAAGTCCGTACTCTTTCCAATGAAATTTGTCCCACGTCATTTGGATTCTCGATGAAGATGTTATGACTGTTTTACCCGTAACACCTGTTTATTGACTAGCTTTAGGACTGGTCACAAACCCTATCTTACACAGAGTGTATCTCCATAATTATAGCAAATCAAGAGCTGAAATTTTTACCAGAGGTACCTTGATATGTCTTCTCAATACCATAGTGATTTCACCATTTGAATCATTCTAGAAAAAAAGTTATAGCAAAAATGGTAAGATGACCTGAAAATAACATACCTTAGAACACATCACCAAAAG
>ML783205.1:391863-408679 GCA_009831015.1 Picea engelmannii | reverse complement strand
AGAGAGAGAGAGAGAGAGAGAGAGAGAGAGAGAGAGAGAGAACACCAGAATCATAAAATTAAGTTCATTATTTTTATCTCGGAACATTACAAAACACTTGTATTTAGTTTTGCATGGCATGCACCGTTCTTCCCATCCTACCGTCACTTAAATGCAAGAGTTTTCCAATAAAACAAGCATCATTACTATAAATTCAAGTATGTATATTCAGAGTGCAAGTACAAGCATTCAATCATGCATCTCAATTAAATTACACAAAGACTATGAAATACTTATCTAGTTACAATTTGCAGCCAACCAACTGACTAGGGTGTTTTCCTTTCCACACAACCACAGGCTCAGACGCATTAACTCTTAGCATTCCGACCACCCTTATGCCAAGCCATGATACCACTAGGGAATCTCTCTTTGCAATATTTGAAAGTCACTCTCCTTCCCTCTACTCTTGGTAGACATTCTCCTTACACCCACTTAGCCTAGGCCTCTTCGAGGTTTATCAGATGCCTTCCCAACATCAGTCTTGTGACCTTCTTAGTTGAGGTCGGGTTTTCGGGTCTACTATGCTCCATATTGGAACTCTTATACAAGTTCTCTGGTCCTTCTATTGCATGCACTCATGCATTCTTCTCCGCAACTCTCTTCCTTAGAGGCCCAAACTCCCCCTTTCTCCCCTGTTGTCTCTTCCCTTATCCTGAAAGGATCTCAAACTGTCCTTTCTTCCCTGTTCCAAGGAACTCGTGGGTCAATATAGCTATAGAAAATGGTACTTTGTTGTACCTCCAATTGAAATTTTTTGTCGTCCTAGCTAGATTTCCCATACCCACATTCATGGGGGTGGTTGGTTTTTCAACTACCAACCCCTCCTCATTAACTAACTTGTCTTGATGCTCAGGCTAGGGGAAAATAATATGAATGTTTCCTATTAATATTTCCGCAAGGTGGCTTGGGGTCCTTTAACTTAATAGAAATTCCCCTCATTCCTATATTAATATCATGGCCAATACTTTAAGGATTCACTCATCAGTCAACTATCGACGAACTTACAATTAAACAATAATACATTTACAATATTTGCAATCCATTGCATAGAAATTATAAATTATGATTAATTACAAGCTGGGGGAAACAAAGGTGTTGCAATCCCCTCTCCCTTAAAGTAGCACCATCCTCGGTGTTCTTCTCAACAACACCTTCCATGACTTCATCTTTCAGCTGCTTCAACATCATTTTTCCTTTTCTTGGTTTGGTCCTTTCCTAGACTATTGACATTTAGCACATGCCTACAAAAATTTCAAACAACAAGCATGTCAATTCATCATTCTATGCATAAACATTTTATTAATTTTCATAACTCAAGAGGGAATTTACAATCAACATAACACTTATCTATGTAGTTTATGGATTTTCATTCATATGGTTTTCTCATTAACTTGGCTCACTTTTTTGCTTGACATACCCATTGTGTGCATGATCGAAATCAACATATTATAAAAACTATTGGAATATCCTCTTTTTTGCGGTCACTCACCCTATAGGCCTAGACTCAAGCATCCCCTTCTCTGATATACAGTCCCTCAGATGATCTATCTTTCCTTGCTAGGGATTTCTCGCACAAGAAGAATTTTGGATACCTCCCTGAGTCTTACAACTGAGTCATCCCTCATGCTCGCTCTGATGAAAGCGTCCCTTTGACCTGTATCACCCAAACACATCATTTTATGGGGATCATGGCTTATCACATGGTTCTCATGTCACAATAGTTACTTGTTTTCCATGCTTTCCATCTTTGACAACCATCATTTGTCCTCCCGGAAAAATATTTTGCCTCTCACTTGTATCACATACATATATAAATTCGTGAGCTGCTTTTATTATTTCAATCAAAATTCTTTCAAATCTATCACCCACAGATTTCAAGTTCCACATTTCTATTTTCAGATCTGTTCCATATAGGAACCATATCCCATAAGCATGAGATTTCTTTCTCAAGGTAGTTTGGCTCTTTCATAACCGACATGCATTGGTCTTCCTTATGGTACTACAACACAACCATGTCCAAGACCCCTCCTTCCTGCAACTTATTCTTCACTCAGTGAAACAAATTATTAGTTCCTCATGTACATGCATATATTATTTTGCACATATCAATGCCATCACAAACAATTCTTAGCTGGTGCAATCTAACAATTGCATCAGATTCATTCGTTCAAGGAAATATCATTCCTTATACATGTTTCATTTCAGCATATTAGGCCCAATCACATACGATCCAAATATTAATTGTAGTTTAATTCAATGTGTCAATTCCCTTGACCACATTTTCACGCAATTCATCCTTGCATTGATTTTCAAATTATTCCTTTTCATATTAGGCACTTTTCCTTGGTGGGTTGGAACTCATCCAACCTTTTACCACATGGTTTCTTTATACACATTTATTTTTGAAACATGACTATGTTTTCCCGTTTCAGCTGATCTTGACCTCAAATTAGTATACATGAAAGTAAAAGTTTCACATGAATGCATTTAGGCATTCTTTCTTCATTGGTAACCAAGGTTTCGATGTTTGCGGCCACCCAATTTCTCTCTTTGCCATTCTACAACTCCGATAGTGTATTGGAAGGTCCTCCTTCCATAATGGGTAGTCCATTTCCTACCCTATTAAGAAAACATGCATTTCCTTGATGCACTAATCAACGTGTTGCTTATGAGAACCCTTGTTCCTAGTCATTATTGATATTCAAAGTATTCATGACACTTTGTTCATGAATTTTATTGCAAGGATTTCAAATCATCCTTGACTACTAGAGTTTCCTTTCTCTGTCCTCCAAGTTCCTTTCTTGAATCATACCCTGCTTGGGTATCAATGGCATACAACAACCACTTAAATTTACATGCATATCATCCAATAATGAAAACATTTCGGAAAAGAATATTACCAAATCCATTTCAATTCCTGGGTCACATAAGCATGAGATATCTCATACATGTTTTGGCTACCAACACCCTTTCTGATATTACCTCATTGGTGGTGCTTCATGGAAAGTCTCAAGGTTCCTTCCATAATATTTCAACAATAATATTCTTATATTTGTCCTCTACCCGAGGTTTCCCACCATTGGCAACTATCTTCCTCACAACCCCAACCTTCTTATACATGACACACATGATCACATTCAAAACTATGTCAGTTGTCATGTAAGTAATAATTCTTGTATCATAATATTCAATTTGACAAAAACATTTCCAGATATGTCCTAGCATATCTTTATGCACTTCATCACATTACCCTTAATGTTTTCATGAGTGCAACAGTAACAATTCTCAACTTTTTCTACAATCATACAACTACCATCATTCTGGTGTCAAAACATTTACTTTCATCAACACACCCATTTCTCATCCCAAAGAAACATAATATACAACAAAAATTGAGTCAATGGATTCTCCCATCAGGGAACTTTCAACCTAGCTAAATTAATTCCAAGGCCTCATTGTCTTCACACATTGTAGCTTAACCAAGCTCATTCATTTAAACACATTTAGTATTGTATCTTTCAGTTACTAGCTGTACTTATTTTCACAATTGTCCTTTCTAAGCATACAACTCTGTCTTATTATTCAGAGTTTCATAATGAGAGAAGTATTAATCACTTTCCCCTTCTTTTCTTTTACAATTTATCTCTCCTGGGATTTGTTTGTTCTATATCCTAAGCAGTCTTAGTTGTTTTCACCTTCACCTTCTTGGATAATTCAATATGCTACATCAAAATTTTCTTGTTCATAATGATTCCTGAACTTGTGCATTCCACACATTTCCCAACCAAAGGTCATATTAGTCCTCATTCGTCTGCATGTCTCGGTACTCATGCATGATAGTTTAAAATGTAATCCAGGATTCTTATATAAATAGGTTTTACATCTCATTGTTCAATTCGCAGCAGTCATTAACGTTATAGCTCTTTTCTCCCAACATAGTTCTTTACACGGTTCCTCCACATGAACCTGTTCAACATGCAACTCTCTTGTTGCATATCCAAATGGTCTGACACAAATATAAGCTTTCATTTTCATTATGCATTTCAGATTCACATGTTCAAACCTGTATCTTTAGGTCATCATCTTGCTTTCAAATTGTTCTTTTATACATTTAACCACATTACCATTGTTCTGTGTGTCTACCTTAGGAACACTTTGCATATTTTCTTTACCAATTATTTTAACTCATGACTATTCACAGGCATTGTCATGCAATCCTCAAAGGCATAACCATGTTTCCTTTTATCATGACAACATTACCTCCCAGCTCCTTTGCTCTCTCATCAATTTACACTAACTTTTCCTAAGGAAAGGAACACATCCCCCTCAAGCTATTATTTCATCGAGACAAATCAAACCCTTCCAACATAGGGTCAACCATGCATCCATGGAATTATTTAGAACTGAAAAGTACAAATCTTGCCTCACATTTCACTTATTCAGACATTCATATCATACTTTTAAGCATGTATATGTATATTTACATATATGTAGGTGCATCGTTTGCACCTTTTTGCCTCATTCATTCATATTGATTGAACACGATCCAATTTTTATTATACTTTACAGTCACTTATGCAACCAATATAATCAATAAAATCATAATTATACTATCCTCTTTACAAGACAATAGTTAGAAAAAGGGTTACTTTTGATCTTTTCCCTCTTAGCATTTCATCTTAGCTCTTTCTGGGGAATTTCCTACATCCCCCAGTTATCATTTTAACAAAATACTCAGACCCTTCATCATAGGGTTGACCATACAACCATTTCATTATTCAATCCAGGAAAACATACTCTTTGCCTTACTTCCCTCTTACTTGTGCACTCATGTTGATTTCGAGCATATAAGTATATCTATGTATGCATTATGCATGTGCGTTGATTGCACAATTTTATATTGTTCTTTCATGTTTATCTGATATTAATACCAATCTTGTTTAAATATAAGTTATAGTCATCCACATGATATTTACATGGTAAGTATCACATACATATTCATAATTGTGTTTCCCTTTCCATATGAAAACAACCAACAAGACAACACTCTTGCCTAAACCGTTGTAAAAGTATGAAACTACCCAGAAATACAATATGGGCAATTTCAATTGTGCTCCATGCAACAAGATAACCATCAAGCTTCTCTTCATGCCTCAAACCATTCTTGGTTAACAAACATTTTTATCAAGGGAATCATTTTTCTATATTCCCTCTCACTACAACTTGAGCACACCAAACCATACTCGTATGGATACCATCCGCCTTTGGATGACAGTCTAACCTATTGGTCATCTAGAAATGTCCCAACACTTCCTTTACTACATACAAAATCAACAATTTCATTAGCCATTCTACCTTATTCTAATAAGGTAATATGTAATCAATATCATGAACATTTTACTTATGCTTCTATACTCATATCATCGTTAACCATATGATCCATGACATCACCATATTTTTCATCCAATAACAGACTATAATCATCCTATATGCATGTTATATGCATGCTCAATATTTTCCATATGCATTTTGGCATATCCTCGTGCCCCAAGCATTTCCCCCATGTCTACAGTGCATATGTATTCCAATTGTCTTCCATTTGTATTTGCATGCACATACATGTCCTTCAATTACTAGGTATATACATTCTCTTATTATAGTCGTGAGAATCATAAACTTGCTCATGTGTTCATATCTCTTAACCTCTCCCAGGAGATCTAGAAACAGTCCAACAGACTCCTTTTTAATTACTTAATTGGTTTATTCTCCAACAACCATTTTCATTCATTATAGGTCAAATAAATTGAACTTACACATTTTCCATTTGTCCTCTGATCATGAGGGATCATACACATATAATGAGTTTTATATTTTATTAAAGAAGTAATTATTATTGCTATAGATTCTATCAATCCATACCAATTTCCTTTAAGCACAAGGGATTTTCCATAAGGGTATAAACCCTTATATAATCAACCATCTTAATTACAAGATACGTTTCCTGTCCTAGAAGATAGACATTATTATACTTAACAAAACAATCATGCTCATGTCCATTTTCTGGACTCAGGCTACTTCATAATAGAATATCTACCACCTCTGCCATTTACATTCAGATTTTACTAATACTAGCTATCAATATATTCCTACTCCTGTAAGAGTAGTCATCAATTTGACAGAGGGACAATATAATTCCCCCTTGTGGTAATTTAGCGAGGGTTTCCAAGGTATAATTTCAATCAGGAGTTCTTCTCCTCGAGAAGTTAATGCAGACAACAAACAATCCTTTAAAGTTAAAAACACCTTTCAATAGGCTCATCTAAATATTGATATAGATTTCCTAGGACAGATCCCTAGCCCATCCAGGTCCAGTGTTGTAGCCTACTCTAATACCACTTTGTAACAAACTCGACCCCTAAGTACCTTTTCAAGGGATGGAGTATTAAATTTTCGCTTCCCTTAACAACCTTAAATATTCTCTATCATAGCTCCATACTCTTCTGCTTGTCAAGATCTTTCCAAGGTCAGTAATTTAACTTAGAACTAAGCTCTGGAATGAAATCTATGACCTCCTAAAGTTCTTAGGTTTACATGGACAATGTCTCTCTTACTGTCATGTGGCATCCACGCGACGTTTCGTTGTCCATTGTGAAGGACACAAGGGTTTCGTAATGAACAACTTCACTCTGAATCTATAATAAGATACATATAATAATAATTGATTGTAAAATAATGATGATATTACAAGGATAGGGCATGCCAATATATATGTTCTTTATGGTTTTTATGAAGATTTATGACTTTTTAGTCATGACCTTTTATTACATTAATGTTTAATTTACTTTATTTATTTATTTTAATGTCTTTATATTATTTATTTATTGTAACATCCATGCCAACTGGCGTGGAAACACTAGGTCCTGATGTGGCACTATCATAACTTGCCATGGTGGAACCCCACTCATCTCGTCATATTGTTAGTAATGGGCGTCTTCAATCCTAATGGCACCCTAGACACCTTGCTGACAAGATGCATCTTCCACCCTACGCTTTCCTTTCTGTGGCCCATGTATTCTACCATACCTAGTCACCTTATTATATTCACAAAATTGTGGGTGGCGGTCTTATAGACTCATGGTATATATTCATACCTTTCGTGAGCCTACCACCAATACTTATATTTTTCTTTCATGCACATGCTATCGGACTCAAGAACACATAATTATGTGCCCCCCTTTCTGATGCATGAGCATCGCTCCACCTCAGCAGTGCACTAGCATTCTAGCACATCAAAGCACATTCAAGGAGGGGAGAGGCGCAAACCCTCTCATTTTTCCCACATTTTTAAATTTCAATGTAATTAAATGCAATTAAATGTTGTAAGGTTAGAAGATCCAAATCAATGCCTTTGTATAGGCTGTAGATAAGGTTGCCTTTAATGGATGACAGGCTGATGAGATCTAGATCTAATTAGGACTAGATGACCATTGACTGTAATTCAACGTGATTAATGAGAGTTAGGTGAGTTGGAGGGAGAGCTCGAGGATCCCCTCTTTTGTAAAAAAAACTCTTGTATCGAAATGGATCATTTGAGTAAGGGGTAAGGGAGGAGAGAGTCGAGACTATGTAGTAGTCCAAGCTTACACATTGTATTTTATATTCTGACATTAATACAAAAGAATAGATTTCACTGTTTCTAAATCCTTGTGTGGTGAATGTTTGTTTATGAATGCATTTGAATGTTATATGTGTGTTTATGCGTTCATGTATGTTGTATATGTGTATGAATAGTTTACATCTGCAAGGTGAAGATAGATTCCACTATTTGTTTGAGAATTGTTGAGTTGTTCTGGGTTCTTTAGGATGTGCAAGGAGTGCACAACAGAGTATTCAAACTCTGTAGCTAGCGTCAAGAGTGTGCATATGAATTCTTTCGAGTCATAGAAGAATGTGCCAGGAGGGCACACCAAAACATTCACAATCTCAAGAAGAGCCTCAAGGTTGTTGAATACCTTGGAGGAGGAAAGTTTGCGCAGGAGTAAGCATAGTCAGAGTTATTGGGAAACTTTGTGAAGCTCTGTCGAGAGGGCATTGAGCATTCACAAGTGTGCATAAGTGAATTCTGTTTCGAGTTCAGAAAGGAGAGAAGTGTCAAGGAGGACACCCACAAATTTGTTGAATACTCCTAAGGAAGACCCGTGCAAGGAGTGCACCAGGACAACACTTAGACAAAGTATTGCAAGAAGCTGTTTGAAAGACTTCTTCGAGCACCAAGAGAGTGTGGAGGTTTGAACTTTTTTCAAGTTAAAAAATCTCAAGGGGAGGAGCACAGAGTGTGCCAGGAGGGCACTAGAAAATACTTTGAAGAAAGCTGAGGGAAGAATCTCTTAGGAGACTGAGCAAGTTTGAAATCTCAGAAGGAGTAATGCAAAGTTGAACGTATGGCACAAGTGTGCACCAGGGCTGAGGTTAAATTTCATTGCCAAAGGTCAGGAGGAAAGGCATTATCGAGACCCAGCAGTCAGGCTCGCAGGAGAAATATCAAAGGCCATAACCTTTGATGCTTATGAATTTTCCCAAATTCCGGAGAAAGCCAAAGCTCAAGAGGAGGAGAAACAATAGTCACTGGATTGTCTACAAGAAGAGATATGGACTGTGAATTCCCCATCCAGACACCCAAAGGAGCACATGGAGAGGAGGAACATATCCTAGCCATCATATCCGGGCGCAAAGGACCAACAATCGTTGGATCTAGATGCAAGTGAAAGAAACTTAATCCATTTGTAAGTGCACAGGAGAGTGAAATAGCAGAAGTCTCGAAATCCCAAATCCAAGCAGGACCATCCATTGTTCGAAGGGACAAGTGGCGAAAGATCAGACATTCCGAGAGATAGAGTTCCGGAAGGTTTGCGTAGAGAAAATCACAATCTTGGCGAAGTCGCGAAGGATGAAGATATCTGGACCGTCAGATCCAGAAGGACATGTGGCACCAGATCGTGTCGTCCAGAAGGAAATCACTCTGGGAGAAAGCAGGTGCAGGAGGGTGAAGGACTCCCAAAGGGCCGAAAGCTGAGGCAGATCAGGCCCATCCATCGAGAGGAAAACTATCAACCAGGAGAAGGGTTTGGCAGGAAGAGATTTTGGGGTTCGGAGGATTGGTAGTGTTTTGTAGTGAGGACTCCCAAAGGCCAAAGTCCAAAGAGGATCGTAGTCGTTGGTTGTTGGAGGACGCGGAGCCATAGATCCCGCCCAGGTAAATTCGTCGATTCGAAGATCGGGAATAAGGGAGTAAGCTACTCGTAAAAGCTCCAAAGTGTGGAGTTGCGAAGAGGATTGGCCTGAGGTTTTATATCGTGGTCATATGAGCAGAAGGGTCCTAGCAACAGGGGCTAGCGCTTGTTATTTAAATTGAAAAAATGGAACAATGGCTTAGCAGGATCCCATGGGTTCTCATAGAACCTGCACATTAAGAGAAAAGGGACCTGTGTAACTTGATTGGAGTTCCAACAAGGGCCCGAAGAGATGATTCATATCAGATATTGAAAGATCCTAGACCAGGAGGGAAAGGGGGTTGCATCAAGTGGTATCCGAGTGGAAATTTGCTTGCAGATAGCGGGAAAAGGAGACAAAGAGGGGACAATATGATAACATCAAGTAGTATCAAGAGCTTGATTTTGCTTGCAGACAACAGACAAAGGGAAGAGAGACAGAGTGTGATGCTCTGTAAATACTATTGCAAGGTATGCAACAGATGGTAGACAACTAGGTGGGTTGTAGGAGAAGATGGAGATATTCTTAGTTGCAGAGTGAACAACAGACAACCAGGTGGGCTGAAGACAGAGGAAGAAAATGGCTATTGAAGGCCATAGGTGAGGTCAATAGAAGGACCACTAGCAGAAAAGAAAAGATGAAGTGGAGAAGGAGCCCGATGAAATAAGATAAGAAATGGATAGGCTAGCACTGAAGATGCAACAAGAATCATAGGTACGCTGGAGGTACAAATGGCCTTTGAAGCCGAAATCAAGGTGGCATGTTCAGAAGTTGTTGGCCAAAAGGAAACAACAAGTGTCGAGGAGGTGGTTGAGGCATGGTAAAAACCTCAGCGCCACAGAAGAGCAGGTTTCCATTTGTGAACCAGAGGTTGGAGAAAACCTCAGTGATGAGGAGAAGATATCAAGCAGATATCTTGTATATTTCCAGGTGGGAAAGGAGCTAAGATCAATGGAGGATATCGTGAACTACCAGGAGGGTAGTGATGAACTTTCAAATTTCTAGGTGGGAAATGAGATGACATTAGTCGATCTCATAAACTGAGAGGAGGGCAGAGGAGAAATCCCAGATTTCCAAGTGGGAAAGGGAGAAGAGATGAACTCAGTAGAGAGTTCATATTAGCAAGGAGTGCTGACAAAAATAAGATCATAGGTATGTTCTGATCATTGGGGGAATTCAGATATTCCTACCAAGAAACCCAGTTGAGATCGGAGCATGTGTTGCAGATGAAACAACAAAAGGACAATCAACAGTAACTGTCATGGAGGAAGAGGAGAAGGAGAAAATATCAAAATTTACCCCAGCAGAAGGAGAAGAGCATTCAACAGAATTGCTCAAAATTTTCATTCAAGAAGCTAAACAGGAGATGACTATAGCATTGGAGCTTACAACAGAAGAGGAAGTCGACAACATGGATTTTGCTGATCTATGTGAAGAATTGTAATCCTTGGAGAGAAGGGTGATAGTGCCAAGTCAACACATCCAAGATAGAAGAGTATACCAACCTAAGGAATAGCTGGAGGAAGCTGGAATGGAACTAGCACAAGAGGAGTTGTCATAGGACAATCTGTCAGAGGAGGAAGCTGAGCAACAACTCAGTGATGAGACTGCGGAACTAGAGTCTGCAGTAGGGTGACAAGCTAATGCCACAGGAGATGAAGGCAGCAAGGGAGACCAACTTGATCTACCCTTTGATGTGTATGAGGAAGAGGAGTTGCAGCCGAGTAGACTACATAAGGAAATCCAGCCAACAGAGCAACTGGAAGAGGTCATAGAGGAGATAAGAAAGTTGATGGTGAAGTTAGCAAAATAAGATGTCAGCAGGAGTAGGATGAAGAGAGAAGGACCTGCAAGAGCAGCAGGGCAACAACAACAAAAAAGCAGAGGAGCATGAGAACAACTCCAAGGGAGAGTTTGGGATCTAGGGGGATTTCAATAGCAGAGAAGAGGAGCTCATGAGTAGGAGCTCATGATTATCCCAGAAGTGGAGTATGATGCAAGAGCATCTCTCCACCTCAGCAACGCGCCAACATTCCAGCACATCAGAGCGCATTCAAGAGGGGAGAGGCGCCAACCCTCTCATTTTCCCGTCATTTTTAAATTTCAGTGTAATTAAATGCAATTAAATGTTGTAAGGCTAGAAGAGCCAAATAGATTCCTTTGTATAGGCTGTAGATGATGCCTCTTTTAATGGTTGACAGGATGATGGGATCTAGATACGATTCATACTAGATGACCATTGAATGTAATTCAATGTAATTAATGAGAGTTAGGTGAGTTGGAGGGAGAGCTCGAGGAGCCCCTATTTTGTAAAAAAATTCTCTTGTATCGAAATGGATCATTCAAGTAAGGGGTAAAGGAGGAGAGAGTTGAAACTTTGTAGCAGTCTGAGCTCACACATTGTATTTGATATTATGAGATTAATACAAAAGAACATATTTCACTGCTTATGAATCCTTGTGTGGTGAATGTTTGTTTATGAATGCATTTGAATGCTATCTGTGTGTTTATGAGTTCATGTATGTTGTAGATGTGTATGAATAGTTTCCATCTGTAGGGTGAAGATAGATTCCACTATCTGTTTGAGAATTGTTGAGTTGTTTTGGGTTCTTTAGGATGTGCAAGGAGTGCATAATAGAGTGTTGAAACTTTGTAGCCAACGCAAGGAGTGTGCATATGAACTCTTTCGAGTCAGAGAAGAATGTGCCATGAGGGCACACCGGAACATTCACAATCTCAAGAAGAGCCTCAAGGTTGTTGAATATCTTGGAGGAGGAATGTCTGTGCAGGGGTAAGCGTAGCCACAGTTATTGGGAAACTATATGAAGCTCTGCCAGGAGGACATTGAGCAGGTGCAAGTGTGCACAAGTGAAATCTGTTTCGAGTTTAGAAAGGAGAAAAGTGTCAAGGAGGACACCCACAGAGTTGTTGAATACTCTGGAGGAATACTTGTGCAAGGAGTGCACCGGGCCAACACTTAGAAAAAGTGTTGCAAGAAGATGTTTGAAAGACTTCTTCGAGCGCCAGGAGAGCGTGGAGGTGTGAACTTGTTTCAAGTTCAAAAATATCAAGGGGAGGAGTGCAGAGCGTGCCAGGAGGGCACCAGGAAATCCTTTGAAGAAAGCCGAGGGAAGAATCTCTTAGGAGACTGAGCAAGTTTGAAATCTTAGAAGGAGTAATGCAAAGTTGAACGTATGGCACAAGTGTGCACCAGGGCTGAGGTTAAATTTCATTGCCAAAGGTCAGGAGGAAAGGCATTATCGAGACCCAACAGTCAGGCTCGCAGGAGAAATATCAAAGGCCATAACCTTTGACGCTTATGAATTTTCCCAAATTCCGGAGAAAGCCAAAGCTCAAGAGGAGGAGAAACAATAGTCACTGGATTGTCCACAAGAAGAGATATGGACTGTGAATTCCCCATCCAGACACCCAAAGGAGCACATGGAGAGGAGGAACAAATCCTAGCCATCAGATCTAGGCGTGAAGGACCAACAACCATTGGATCCAGAGGTAAGTGAATGAAACTTAATCCCTTTGTAACTGCACAGGAGAGCGGGATAGCATAAGTCTCGAAATCCCGAAACCAAGCGGGACATTCCATCGTCTGAAGCGACAGGTGGAAAAAGATCAAAGAGTCTAGGAAATAGAGTTCCGAAAGGTTTGCGTAGAGCAAAGAACAATCTTCACTAAGTCACGAAGGCCGAAGAGATCTGGACCGTCAGATCCAGAAGGACACGTGGCACCATATCATGTCGTACAGAAGGAAAGCACTCTGGGAGAAAGCAGGTGTGAAAGGGTGAAGGACTTCCGAAGAGTCGAGAGCTGAGGAAGATCAGGGTCGTCCATCGAGAGGACAACTTTCAACCAGGAGAAGGGTTTGGCAGATAGAGATTTCAGTGTCTGGAGGATTGGTAGTGTTGTGTAGCGAGGACTCCCAAAGGCTGAAGTTTGAAGAGGATCGTAGTCGTTGGTTGTTGGAGGACGTAGAGTCGTAGATCCCGCCTGGGTAAATTCGCCAATTCAAAGATCGGGAATAAGGGAGTAAGTTGCTCGTAAAAGCTCTGAAGCGTGGAGTTGTGAAGAGGACTAGCCCAAGGTTTTAACCCGCAGTCATATGAGAAGAAGGGGCCTAGAAACATGATCTAGCGCCTGTTATTTAAATTGAAAAAAGGGAACATGGGCTTAGCGGGAGCCTGCAGGTTCTCATAGAACCTGTGCCTTAAGAAAAAAGGGACCTGTGTAACTTGATTGGGGTTCCAGCAGGGGCCCGAAGAGACGATTTGGCTCAGATATTGAAAGATCCTAGAATGAGAGGTCGCAGAATCCTGAGGAAGGAAAGGGGGCTACATCTCTTTCATAAGTGCGTCCGAGAAGTCTCAACACTTAACCATTTATCCACCTATGCAGACTCATAGACGTACAATTGTGTACCTCCCTTTTATATGTCCATTCGAGAAGTCTCAACACTTATTTTTCCATCTACGTGGATGATCGGACTCACAGATGTACAATTATGTACCTCCCCTTCATAATTATGTCTGAAAACCCTTCAACACTTAGATTCTTTGTTGATTTTGTCAGGTTCACCAGTTGGCGGACTCACGGACTCGTAGACTCATCTGAACCCCCTCATCTCTTCTAAAACTCAATGCTTAGATTATTTTGTGAGTTTGTCAGGTTCATGGGTTGGAAGACTCGTAGACTCATTCATTTCACCTTTCCAACCCTTAAACTCGATAGGGACCCATTGTCTCTATTACCTAGACCAATTGCAATCCTTCACATGGGTTCCTTGTACACATAGGATCGTGATGTCAACATAATGTTAGCATGATGTCTTTGTAATTTAAAATTACAAAGTATGATTACTATGTTGATATATATAACCCTTGGAGCTTACTATGTCTTTTTAAATAAAGTTTATTGTTTTTGCTAATTTTGTTCTCTTTGTTGATATATATAACCCTTGGAGCTTACTATGTCTTTTTAAATAAAGTTTATTGTTTTTGCTAATTTTACCACCATGCCTTCTATAATAAAGTTAAATTTTTTTGTTAATTATGTTATTAGTCTATATTATTAATTTTTATTTGACCGTTTATTAGTTTGTATTTAGTTTGTATTTGATTATTATTATGTTTGTGCTTTTCAAAATTATACATAATTAAAATGAAATATTACATAATTAAAATGAAATATTTACTTTTATATAATAAATAAATTTGTTGTATAAAAAAGTAATTGGTAAACAAATTCCACATATGTGTACATAGTTTTTTTTATCTTTTAAATGGTAACTCATAAATTTTATTTTCTAAAGCAACCTTGGTTTTTGATTTATGATAATATAAAATGGTTATTTACTAATTTAGCTTAACTTCTTACTTTTTAAGTTAATTGAGATATTTTGTTATCTTTTTGAGAGGGTTTTTCTACAACCTATTTTGAAGAGGATATGCAATTCCTGGTTCTTAAAGTAGTTGGTTCTTAACGTAATTGATTATATTTAGAAACACTTTTTATAGTGTAATATAACTAAGAGATATCTAATTTTGTGATTAATTTGAAATTAATACTTAATATTTTAAAAAATAAATAAAATTAATAAAAAATGGTTTTAATTTGAATTTTAAATAGAATATTTTAATGTTGTCTTCGAAGTCTATAATAGTGGGTGTTAGAAATTTTTGGGGACACCTCAAAATTCAGCCATATTAAAGGTTGGTGAGGTTTAGGTTAGATGTGATCTCTCAAAATCCAACCATGTTAAAGATTTGTGGGGTCAAAGTGACTTTGACTTTGGTACAATCTCTGAGTAACTTTGATGATTTAAATACCCCTCAATTCCTCACCATACACATAGTTCAGGATTACCAATTTTTATTTTTTTTAATATTAATGAGAATTATTCAAATACTTTTAATTAAATATTAGAAATTGGAATGAATACTTCACTTAAAAAAATAAAATAATATTAATAAAAATGATTTCACTTTAAATTTTAAGTAAAATAAAATAAAAATTTAAAAGATATTAAGATATTGAAAATAAATAATAATAGGAGAAGATAAATTGAAAATTTAATGATAATTCATTTTCTTAATAAAAAATATATATATCATTTTCTTAATTGTAAACAATTGAAATTATATATATGTGTGTGTGTGTGTGTAATTTCATGTTTAATGTGGAGTTATACATGATATTTAAAAATAAATAAAAATTAATACCAATTTGTTTTTCAATATTAACTTTAAACACCCTTATATATATATTAATATTAATTGAAAGACAAATTTATTACTGATGTAAACCTTTTATTGAAAAGTTAGTAAAAATTATTTTAAAACTTATCATAATGTTTTAAATGTGACAATATGAAAAATGAGAAAACATAAATTAGAGCTCAAAACTATACTTTGTTACATCACCCATTGGCATGCTTCATTGGTTTCTTAATGTCTTCATGATACATGTCTTAATGGCGTAGAGTCCAATTTTTAGGGTTCTTACATCACCCATTGGCATACTTTATTGGTTTCTTAATGTCTTCATGATACATGTCTTAATGGCGTAGAGTCCAATTTTTAGGGTTCTTTTGTCATAATTTAGTGTGTTTAGGTCACAAGAAGTTGAGTGGGAGTTACAACTTACTATTTACATGTGGTTGTAGAATATTATTAGTTTCTATGCATATGCATTGCATGTAAAAAAAACCTTGGATTTATCAATTCTTTTTTTATGATGATTGTTTTTTTAACCATTTATAAGATTTAAATTTGGATCAAATATGTTAATATGTTTAAAAAAACTTTGGATTTATCATTTTTCTATGATGATTGCTTCTTTAACCATTTTTTAGAAGATTTAAATTTGGATCAAATATGTTAACATGTTTAAAAAAGCTTTGGATTTATCATTTTTCTATGATGATTGCTTCTTTAGTCATTTTTAGAAGATTTAAATTTGGACCAAATATGTCAACATGTTTAAAAAAACTTTGGATTTATCATTTTTCTATGATGATTGCTTCTTTAACCATTTAGAAGATTTAAATTTGAATCAAATATGTCAATATGTTTACTTAGAGATGACATTTAAAAACAAAAACCATGTATAAATACACACAATTATGAAATTTCAAGTTAAATCTAAAAATAACTATGTATTCTTTTCTCCTTGTAACAAGTGGTATACTACCATCCCAAGGACGTGTTAACTTTGTATATAAAATTACATGAAAGAAAACTATATTACATATTTAATGAAATGAATTGTGTATTAGAATTCGATTGAATTGTTGTGAGATTAGTTCAATAAAATAAATAATTCTAACATTTACAAATGGTTGGGAGTAATGATTGTTATTGGCCCCACCTAGGTTTAGTTCTCCCTAGTGAGATGTTGAGATTTTAATGAGTATTATATTTTTGTAATAACAGAGGGTGGGAGGGGGGGCATTAATAGGGAAATATATAATATATTTCCCTATTAATGCCCCCCCCCC
>ML783205.1:311043-328122 GCA_009831015.1 Picea engelmannii | reverse complement strand
CTCTAATGCCTCCTTCCTTCTCCTATTGTGTCATTATTGTAAATCCTTCAATCCTTTCCCAAGTTGTTCTTAAGGGGGGATGTTAGGATATTTAGACACTTAGGAGTTAGTTAAGATCTACTTGGTCTAATATGTCGTTAGGTAAAAGTTTGTTTCTTTAGTATGCATTAGTGTGCATTTGTAGTTAGGAAATCCGACGGTCACAATATGTTCTCGACATAGAGTGATCCGACGGTTCATACTCTCCTCGATCTTAACGGCCATTGATCCGTGGCTTGACACCCGATTGGTCCATGATCTCTATTTAAAGAGCATGGAGGGTCATTTGCCGATGATCGATTGTGAGAAACTCTCTTGTAAAATCTCTTTGTAATCTTTTTCTTTGCATTAATAAACTGCTCCAAGTGTCCGCGTTGGCTGGGGCCGTGGATGTTTCCCCGTAGGGGTTTTACCACGTGAAAACATCAGTGTGTTGATCTTTGATCTGGTTATGTGAGTGGTTACTAAAGGTGTTCGTCCTCTACTGGAATACCTGTGTTGTCGAACAAATGTTAGGTAGGTGAGAGAATGTGTTATTATATTTTGACCTTTGTAGGATGCTTCTTGAGGGGATAGAAAGATGGTGGGGGAAAGGCATAAAGGGGATCTTTGGGAGAAGGGTAGGACATCGGATAATTTTGGAAAGGAAATGACTAAGAGGGAACCAACAAGGAGATGAAGATTTTGAATACCTTGATCTTGGAAGGATTTTAAGATCTAATTGTTGTTTTCATTGTTAGAGATATGGGCATGGAAGGCTAGGAAACCCTAGGTTTCCTAGAGCTATCAATTGGATAAGCTACTAGTTGGTTGGGAGGAATAATCTCAATTCAGACAATACTTGACCAAATCGAGACTGCTACAAGGTTGGACTTCTCTAATATTGAACTACCGGATCAGATAGTATTGAAGGTATTTCACTAATTCTCATTTGATTTAAGTTGTTTACATTTGACAATGTTGTCTCAATTAAATTGTTGAATTTATAATTTAATTGAGTAAGTTGTACATGGAATTTTGGATTTAAATTCCCGTTGAAGGTAACTAAGAAAAATAGAATGAAAACCATGAAAAAATTGTTCTTGGAACTTAGGGATTATGTTAAACCATGAAAACATTATTCTTGAAACTTAGGAATTATGTTGTTAGGAGGAAGACAACTTTCTTTTGCCCATTTTTATATAAAATTTTGAATTTATGCTAAAAAATCAGTTCACTAGTTAGAGTATCAAACCTTTATTTTTAGAAGGGGTGTTACACATAATATTAGAGCCCTAGTTTATAAATTGGAGCCTTAAGGGCCACAATTATGCTCTAAATTAGTATCATTAGAGACACACCATTCTTAGTTTCCCTGTACACAAATGAAGGAATTTAAAACAAAAATTTACATTAATATCATTAGAGACACAACATTCTTACTTTCCCTACACAAATGAAGGAATTTAAAACAGAAATTTACATTTGCACATAAATTGATTGGAAATAAAACCCTTAAGCTCTTTCAAATTTGAAAAAAAAATGTATAATACAAAAATTTAAAACCTAGTATAACAAAAAAAAATTTGCGAGCCAAATAAAGAACATGTACATAACCTCTTGAGGAGCAAAGTAGAATTAAAAATCTTAAAATGTCAATGAAAAGAAAACATGTTCACCAAAAAAATTATAAAAAATATTTGAAAAAATAAAATAAAAAATGTAGGGTTTCTAGAGGATTTTCTCTCTCTATTTTTATATATTAACATAACAATAAACTTAAATATACATAAATTTATAAATAAACAAACATCAGGACACCACTAGAGCTACAAGTTGAAGTCCAGAAAAAGGCCCGAAGCATCAAACGCCTACATATAGAGCACGATGGGGCCATCAACTACGAACCAGAGAGGGGTTGAACCAGTTACCAAGTCATGAGGGGCTGAGCCAAGTCACCCAGTCCATGAGGGGTCGAGCCAAGTCACCCAGTCCATGAGGGGTCAAGCCAAGCCAAGTCGTCCATGGGCTAGGGATGATAACCATGGGCTAAGCCCCTCCAACCACGTCACCCGAAAACAGTAACCAACTCATTCCCATATAACCATGCAGAGAGAAATAGTGGGTCGTGTGTAGGAGAAGAGGGGGAGGGAAAGGTGGAGGTGGCAAATAGGCCACGTCCCTCACACCTCCGACTACCATGGTCGCGCATAGAGAATATGAGAAACCCTAAGCTAAATGTTGTCTCTCATGGTCCCGCATGTGGGCCTCTTCCATGTGTTTTCTTATATAAGTGTTGCATTAATATATATATATATATATATATATATATATATATATATATATATATATATATATATATAATTTTATGAGTTGGCCTTCGATCACATGAAATCATGAGCTATTTCTTATCATCATCAAATCAAGGCCAAATTAAACTCCATGGAGAAAAACCAAGCTAAAACAAAGCCATATTGTTAAGTGTGGGTGTAAACACCAGAGAGTCCAGATGTGGTGCTAAGCATATCTAGCATATTAAAGGAGGCAATGTGGTATCTAAGTTGAAGGATCGAGATGTCATTGTTTATCTGAACTTTATGTATAGCCACCTTGCCTTAATTGATATGCCCATTACGAGCGAATGTAAAATAAACTTACACTTATGCGTGCGTGCATGTGTGTGTGTGTGGATAGAACTTAGAAATGTGATTCAAATCCTTACTAATGAGCCTTCGATTGTGATGTAGAATTAACAAATAAAATAATTAGAGAATTAGTATGGTTAGGATGTGTGGAAATCAGGGCCGAGGAATTTCGWTGCAAGGACCATYGATCTCAGCACTACCACCACCATCGCTTGAGATAGCTCTCATCCCGCACTCTCTCAAGGATATAAATGAGACACTAAAAGGACACCCAATAGTAGATGTGGAAATGAAGCTCCCATTGGGGGAGGGTAATCCATAAGGGTCAAGGAACTTAGAGTGAGGATATTCTCCAAAGGACATTACTAGGGAACTTCTTGAAAATCAAACAATCAAGCTCCCAAATTTATGCGTGCGTGTGTGGATAGAACTTAGAAATGTGATTCAAACCCTTACTAATGAGCCTTCGATTGTGATGTAGAATTAACAAATAAAATAATTAGAGAATTAGTATGGTTAGGATGTGTGGAAATCAGGGCCGAGGAATTTCGATGCAAGGACCATTGATCTCAGCACTACCACCACCATCGCTTGAGATAGCTCTCATCCCGCACTCTCTCAAGGATATAAATGAGACACTAAAAGGACACCCAATAGTAGATGTGGAAATGAAGCTCCCATTGGGGGAGGGTAATCCATAAGGGTCAAGGAACTTAGAGTGAGGATATTCTCCAAAGGACATTACTAGGGAACTTCTTGAAAATCAAACAATCAAGCTCCCAAATTTTTCTAGGGGTTGTGTAGGGGAAGTTGTTGAGGCATGGATGGAGGGCATGAAGAGGTTCTTTTCACTAAGAGAGTATTCCTCCACCTCAAAGGTCCAAATAACAATCTTATAGCTCAAATACTCTTCCTTGAATTGGTAGGGAAACCTTGAACGACAATGGCATCTCACTCTAAACATTGTCTCATGGGAATTATTCGAAGAAAAGCTTTGATGAAAGTACATGTTTTCATTCTATGAAGAGAAACAAGACGTAGGATCCTTTCATACCTTGGTTCAGGGAGGTCAAATAGTGGAGGAACGTATGACAAGATTCATTGAACTGGTAAATTATGTCTTATACATGTACATCGATCAATGTTAGGTAGATTACTTTGTGTATGGGTTCAATCATAAGATTAGGGCCCTTGTGCAAATGTGGAAACCGCCTTCAGGTGCCGAAGAAGTTGAAAATGCCTGATATAAAAAAGAACTTTTAGATTCCAAAGGGGATCAGAGAGGGGGCATAAGATCTACAGTTCCATAACAATCAAGTTTTTTGGGGAAGGATCCAACTCAAACATTCTCTAGGGAAGGAAATCCTCGGCCACCTCCTTATGACAATAAATATGCACCCAAATTTGTTGTGACAAGTGTTTCAATGGTTGCAAGGGAAAAATATTAGGCATCATCAAGGACTCATGAGAGTCCAAGGAATTCATGGGGAACTACTATTAGGAGTAGGGGCTCAGGGGAAGGAACTCATATAAGAGGTATCCACATAAAAACATGCATATTTTACCCCACATTGCTTGTTGGGGATGTGGGGGACCTCATTACTAGCGTTACTTCCTAGAGTCACAATCCATCACCATTCACAGAGAAGGGAAGACACTAATGGGGAAGGTAGACAATAACCACCAAATATATGAAACAATTAATAATTGATAGGCCAAACATCAATAAACTATGGTGGAGTCATCAGGTAAAAAAGATAAAGTTAAAATTAAAATATTGTTTGATCTCAATGCAACAGATAGTTTGATTTCACCATATGCATTAGATAAATGTGGGTTGGCATCTTATGAGCACAATTATTTTTAACTAGTCGAAATGACTTATGGGGTAAAATAAGCAGTAGGACCTAGTGTTTATAAGTGTTGTGTAGAACTAGGGTTGTGCACAACTAGATTAAATGTGTATGTCACTGCCCTGGGGACTTATTATCTAATTATTGGTATGGATTGGATGGAAGTTCATCAAACTTTCTTAGACTATTTCAAGAAAAGAGCTCTTTGTTTAGATTATGAGGGGAGGTCAATTGAGATCCATGATATCAAGAGGAATGTGTCTCTACGTTTCATCTCGAGAATGAAAGTAAAATGTTGCATAAGGTGAGTATGTCAGTTGTACATTGTAGAGGCAGTAAGTGATGGAAAGGGACACTCTACCCTACTTAGACCAATACCCAATTTTATCAAAATTCAAGGATGTTTTTTCCAAAAGTGTTTCCAAGGTTACCTCCTGAAAGAGAACTTGATTTCACCATCGAGATAAAACCTGGCATGAAGCCAATTTCCAATACACCTTACTATATGACGACTCCAAAAGTTTGTGAGTTGCAGCGATAGTTGAAGGAACTGCTGGACTTGGGGCTTATTAGACCCAATGTTTCTCCATGGGATGCACTAGTAATCTTTGTTAAACAGAAGGATGGGTCATTGCAATCTTGTATAGTTTACAAGGATTTGATGAGATCCATGGTGAAGAATAGGCACTTGATACCTCGAATAGATAATATCTTTATTCAAATGATATATTTAATCAGATGAAAGGGATAATAGTTTTTTCAAAACTCAATTTGTGATCAAGTTATCATCAGTTAAGTATTAATGAAGGTGAAATTCCTAAGACTGCCTTTTGGACTTAATTTGGGAACTATGAGTTCATAG
Organism: Picea engelmannii; assembly: GCA_009831015.1. Lineage (NCBI taxonomy): Eukaryota > Viridiplantae > Streptophyta > Pinopsida > Pinales > Pinaceae > Picea > Picea engelmannii. Next base: position 322,744 of record ML783205.1, on the reverse strand, counting down.
TGGTGCCATTTCATTTGACCAATGCACCAATTCATGAGCCTCATGAACAACATATTCCAAAAATAATTAGGTTGTTTTGTGAAGGTCTTTCTAGATGATATTCCCATATATTCTAGATATGAAAGGGAACATGAGGTTAGTGTTGTCATGCATAAGAGAACACAAATTGTATGGCAAGTTGTCTAAATGTTCTTTCTTTTAGAAAGAGATTCACTATCTTGGTCATATTATTTAAAGGGAATACATTTTAGTGGACCCTGAAAAGGTGAAGGCCATAATGGATTAGCTAGTGCCGAAAAATGCTCATTAGGTGTGAAGTTTCATGGGGCTAGATGGGTACTATTGAAGGTTTGTGGAATGGTTATGAAAGATTGAAAAATACATCACTACCTTGTAGCACAAGCAAATAAAGTATGATTCGACCAAGGAATGAGATTTTGCATTCACCGAGCTTAAGAGATTATTGACCAGTGTGTTGATCCTATGAGTGCTTGATATGGATAAAGACTTCATAGTCTGCATGGACATTACCTCGAAGCAAGGGTTGGGTGTTGTGTTAATGCAATATGGAGGAGTAATATCATATGCATCGTGAAATTTGAAACATCACGAGGATATTTATGCCACACATGATTTAGAGTCAACAACCATGATAACTCTAAATATTTGGAGGCATTATCTTGTCAAGTGAATATTTTTGCTCAAAATTGATCATGAAAGCTTGAAGCATATCTTGTGATGCAAAGGGATCTAAATGCTAAGCAAATGTGATAGAGTGAATTTTGCGTGATTATGATTTTGGAATTTCATACATCATGGAAAAGGAGAATGTAGTGGTTGATTCCTTGAGTAGAAGGCCACAAATATTCTCCTTGGTTCCCTTAAAGGTCAATTTGAGGGAGCAAGTATTGGGACAACTTCTTGGAGATAGTGAGTATTTAAAGGTTACATTGTCCCTTCAGAATAGGAGGAAATTAGAGCCCAAGTTTGAAGGGTATGTCCTTCAAGAAGATGGATTGTTGTGATTTCAAGGGAGGATGTGCATCCTCGAGGAAGGAGATATTCAAAGAACTATCCTCAAGGAAGACCATAAAGAACTTTACTGTGTGCATCTTGGTGTGAAGAAGATGTATGTAGACATGAAGAAGATTTTCTTCTAGGTAGGAATGAAGCACAACATAGTCCAATGTCTTACTAAATGCCTCGAGTTTCAATAGGTAAATAGAAATCATCACAACTCAGTAGGACTCTTACAACCACATGACGTTCCTATGTCCAAATGGGAAGTCATTTCCATGGATTTTGTTGTGGGATTATGTCTCATATTGCAAGGGAATAATGCCATTTTAGTTGTAGTTGATAAACTGACCAAAAGTATTCATTTCATTCCAATTATAGAAACGTATGATGTTTTTTATGTGGCACGAGTGTTTATAAGTGAGATAATTTCCCTTCATGGGTTTCCCAAGAATATCATCTCAGAAAAGACCCTTGGTTCATGTCTAGGGTTTGCACAAGTTTATAGTGAGCATTAGGGACATAGTTGAACTTGAGTAGAATGTATCATCTTGAAATAGATGTGAAAATGGAAAGAATAAATATTGATCTGAACTCGGGGTGATTGGTTTCCAATAATGGTTTGATCTTATCACTCCTCCAAAGGGTCAGTTATAGATCATTTTACTTGAGCGGATTGCAATTAAAGGTATAGTTGAAGTCTTTATAGACTTGAATCCAAATTGAATTAAAGTATCTTTTAGCTTCCTTATGTGTTATATGTCATGCTTTCATTTACTGATCTATGTACGGAAATTCATGAAAAGTAACATAAGAACAAAAAACATAAGAGATATGACACTTCCCTTGATAACGAAGTTCACCCGATGTGGGCTACATCTCCGGGTCTTGCCCCAAATCTTGACCATTTTATTCTCCTCGCTATAATGATGTCTCTCCTTTACAATTTGTAAGGCCCAAGTCCCTTTTTGGTGACGGCAATAAGAGATCGTAATGTGATCAGGAATGTTTACAAGCTTCACAAGTTCTCATGCTCACGAGGCATCCATGATGCTGACATGGACATCATTCCCACACACTCAATACAGAAAAAGAGGAAGAATAATAAATGAACCCCATTATCATGAAGCCATAGAATTCCTTAGATCTGTTCCTCAGATCCAAGCATATATGCAGCCCATACACAGATCCCGAACTACGAGATTCTTGACAACTTCGTTGGCCACTTATCATCCAATTGCCACAAATTCTCTTTCACATGTAATTGATTTGTTTATGTGTAAGAAGAGAAGAAAGGAATAAACAAAAACAATAAGTTGGTCTTGTTGCCTTGTTGTAGCCTCTCCATGCTCCTTCAGACCTGTATCAAGCATATTATGCAGCAACATTTAATGAGAAAACAACATAATAAAAAACATGCTTACATTGACTCTTCTAGAATTTAGTCGGCTAATCGGAGTCTCTGCTGTTGAAACAAACATCTCCATTGGATTCGCGTCGTCGAATAACATAAATTTGACTGTCAAATCATCTCCATTGAAAACTGTCAACTTTTAGGCCTCCTCTAGACCTCTGCCTCAATCCACGTGCAAGTCTCTGCAATTAATTCATCAAAACCTGCATCGAAATCCATGTCATCGTATGGATTGGTATGAACTGGGTGGGCGCTTCTCCTCCCCCGTGTATTGCTAAAACACACCTTTTAATAAATTATGTGGGCAGAGTTTACCAAATGGTCATTGGCCCAAGTGGTTGGCAGAGGGTAAAATTGGCGTTGTGGTTGGGGAGGTCCCGGGGTCAAACCCACGAGCCTCCCCCTTTTGGATAAAAATTACAACTAAATTGTATGGTGGCGCTAACCACCAAGATCATGGCCAAACCTGGAGGATCCACTAAAGTTGTAGTGGAAATCCATCGTTCAAATTTGGTGAAGCCGGATATAGCGGGATCGACCACCAGATTTGGTGGAACCTCTGCCATATTTGGTGGACCGACCCATTTTTAATTTTTCATTTTAGGTTATCGGCCATCATTGGGCATTTTCCCACTACCACATGTTAACCCATGAATGGGCCACGTGGCGGCCATTCATTGGCCCACATCACCTGCTTACACAATCAACTACCACGTCACCTCCTTCCTGGTCAGCGTGCCATGTCAACTGCCAGGTGGCTGTATGGATGCCATGTGTCTACCATGTCCTATATGACCTGCCACGTGGTTGTACGAACTTCCATGTGGAACTTTTCCATTGGTCCACATACCGACCGGAAAATTCCAAAAATGGGTGACACGTGGCAGCCTCTGATGTTGCCATGTCATCATGCTGACATCAAGTTGACGTCATGATGAAACATGTCGATCTCTAAATGTTCCACGTACCTTGTACGGACACTGACATCATCCGTACTGATGATGACGCCAACAGTACAGATGTTGACTCATCCCTGCTCACTGGGCTAGGTTGACCAAAAATTTGATTGCGAATATCTTCAGATTGTGACTTTGTTTGACGAATTGTTTACACCGTTGGGAAGCTTGCGACACACTCTTCACGATGATGCCAATTTTTATGATCTTTGAGGACTTTGAATTTTTTCCCTCTTTCATTTGTTGAGGCCATTCTGGGCCTCCTAGGACACTTCTAAAACTTCTGTCTTGTCCCCTAGATCCTTTCGGATCATGCCTCCCAATTGAAAGGAATTTTGGTCCCCAAAATTCTTTAATTATAAATTTCATGTCCACTGGACTTACAAAAGAAACCCCATACCTAGACTACCTCACAAGGCCTAAGAATATCAAAATGTGCAAGAAAAGAGTGATATAAAACAATTACCACTTTTACACAATGCCCTTCTATGGGGTCTGAATCACATGTGATTTACAAACATGGCCACTCTCGACTAACTCAAGGATTTTCCCCATCTCTTCAATCATTACACCGAATAGGTCCTCTTTACCGATTTGTCCTTTCTCTGGTAGTTGGTTTCCTCCTGGTGGTGGATTTCCCTGCAACACTGCCTGATTGGTTGTCTCCCTCGGAGGTGTCTTCCTGGTATTCTTGTTCCTCTTTGGACGTAGATCTGGATGCAAGGGCCAATAGGTGGCCTCATGATGTCCATCTTTGCTACAATGGCTGTAGTAGCCTTTCTCCTTCAGAGGTGTATTTCCCCTGCTCCTTTCTGCATGTGGAGAGCGATCTTCTTTCCTCGTCTTTTTCCTGGTTTCCATAAACATCCTGTACAAGGATTTTATCTTCCAACACTGGGACACTGTGTGGTTATTCAATCCAAAAAAAGTGCATGGTATTTGATGCCACAAACTCTATTGTATATTATTAACATGCTTATAATCAAATGAAATTTTAGTGTTTCGAGATTTCTTATACCTTGGTAAGTTGTCTATGGAGTCAGACTAGCAAGAAGAACTGGCCTTAGCTCCTTCACTGTGATGCTCATCTCTCCCTGAAGATGTCTTGAATCCTCTATCATGAAAAGTTGTGCTCTCAACCTGCACTAAATCAGTTTCATCTCATGATGAACTGTTGACTTTTGGAGTCTTAGTGACTGTTCTAGGGTATTCTTCCCGAATGGTCTTGGAGCTTTCTATAATATCCATTGGGACATAACCTATCCCGACATATCGAGGCCAAACCACTGCCTCAATGGGATCCACAATACCTTGTCCATTGGTTCCAAGGCCTCCTCCTTCGTATCCCATTTTTCCCATCATCTTTAAGCCGATGCATGAAGTATGATGATCAAGGAATTTAAAAGAGTCATCAAAATTAATCAAGAAAGGAACTAAACAAGGTTTATTTACCTCCATCCCAAGAAGGGACTCTTGGTCTACTTCTTAAGATGTGTCCAGTTGTTCCTAGTGAGAAGGATCAGTGGATGATGTTTCTAGGAATCCTCCTTGGTTTCTAGATGCTTGGATGCCATCTTCACTTGCTTGAAAATGTGTGCATGCATTTGCACTGTCATGCTCGAACCCATAACTGGTGAATTTGTCATGGTCATAAAATGGTCTTATCACCGTCTCATTCGCAGAGCCTTCCCCTGTCTACACTTTCATGGATTACAACTGCTCTTGCAACCTTTGGTTCTCTTCCTCTGCAACATGCAACAATGTCTTCAATCCAACATTCACTGCTTGAAGGATTTGGTTGATCTCTTGAAGCTCTTTGAACCACAATTGTTTTGGTGATCTCGCCATTCTCAACTTCAACACTTGCAACTGGTATCAATCCTTCTTTGATACCTCTTGATCTGAACCTGGGGGTGATTGGTTTCCATAATGGTTTGATCCTGTCAGTCCTCCAAAGGGTCAGTTATAGATCGTTTTACTTGAGAGGATTGCAATTAAAGGTATAGTTGAAGTCTTTATAGACTTGAATCCAAATTGAATTAAAGTCTCTTTTAGCTTCCTTATGTGTTATATGTCATGCTTGCATTTACTGATCTATGTGCGGAAATTCATGAAAAGTAACATAAGAACAAAACACATAAGAGATATGACACTTTCGTTGATAACAAAGTTCACCCGATATGGGCTACGTCTCTAGGTCTTGCCCCAAAGCTTGACCTGTTTATTCTTCTTTCTATAATGATGTCTCTCCTTTACAAGTTTTAAGGACAAAGTCCCTTTTCGGTGACAACAACAAGATATCGTAATTTGATCAAGAATGTTTACAAGCTTCACAAGTTCTCATTCTCGTGAGGCATCCATGATGCTGGCATGGACACCATTCCCACATACTCAATACAGGAAAAGAGGAAGAATAATAAATGAACCCCATCATCATGGAGCCATATAATGCCTTAGATATGTTGCTCAGATCCAAGCATATATGTATCCCATACACATATCCTGAACTACGAGATTCTAGACTGCTTCGTTGGTCACTTATTATCCAAGTGCCACAAATTATCTTTCACATGTAGCTGATTTTTTTATGTGTAAGAAGAGAAGAAAGTAAGAAATAGAAGGAGCAAGGTGGTCTTGCTACCTAGCTGCAACCTCTCCATGCTCCTTCAGACCTGTATCAAGAATACCATGCTGCAACATTCAATGAGAAAATGACAAAAAAAATCATGCTTACATCGGCTCTTCTATAATTCATCTTGCTGATCGGAGTTTCCTCTATTGTAACAAACATTGCCATTGGATTTGTTGGCATGTTTTATAGGCAGCGTATTCTTGTCAATGATGGCAAGTACAACAACGATGATGGCTTAAGTACAAGAAGAACTTGCCAGGCGGGCACCAGAAGTATTTTGGGAAGACGCAACAGAGCAAGCTTGATAAGATCAGAAGAGATAGTGCAGAAGTATGCGTGTTTGTCATTGATGGCAAAGATCACGACCAACAACGCAGGGATAATGGCATGGCAATGGCAAGTTCAACAAGTGATCGTTGGATCCCATTCAGAAGCGTAAACTCCAAGAGTCAAGGAAGCAACTCACGGTAGAAAATCACGAAATGCGAAACCACAACTTAATCTCCATTTCGGAGTTTTGGATACTGGGAGTTGGAGGTGTCAAGGAAACTCACGACAAGAATGATGAAATCACGAAATGCGAAACCACGACGTTTCGGAGTTTCGAATACTGGGAGTTGGAGGAGTCAAGGAAGCAACTCACGGCAGGAACTCGCGATATGCGAAATCACAAAAAGATCTGGACCGTCGAATCATCAAGATTGTGGACCGTTGATCTGACTCCATTTCGGAGTTTCAGATACCGAGAGTTGGAGGAGTCAAGAGTCGAGACTCTTCCTCACAGGAGTCCCGAAGTTGCAAAATGCGAAACACCGAAATCTCGAAACATGCACATCAACAAAGACTCCATTTCAGAGTTTCGCAGACTGGGAAATCAAAGATCAAAGGAACTTTAACCTTTGAAGTAGCGAACCCCGAAATCCCGAAACAGGCACATCAACAAACCACGTTAGCAAACCACGTCAACTAAGGACACGTGACACAATCAGGCAATGACAAGTGTCATGCTGATTCAACATTTCAGGCACATGTAAGTCACGAATCAGAGTGACACGTGGCAACTATTCGACACGTGTCAATCCACGTGTGACGTCAGCAGGTTTACCTCACATCGAAACTTTCTATTTCGGGGTTTTACATAGCAACCAGAAACTCCACCATCATGAAGTCTCGAACTCCGAAATGCTGAAAGGGACTATTGTGAGTCTCGAAAACCTGAAAGGCAAAACTCCGAAATCCTGTCAACCGTCCATCTTTGGGAAGGACACGTGGTTACAGATCAACATTTCGCTGACTGAGAGGTCAAAGGAAGGAGTGCCCTAACCTCTCAAACTTGCGATATGCGAAATCGCGAATTAATTTGAGTCGTTGATCAAAGGGATATCCTGGACCGTTGATCAAGCACAACGAAGGCTCGTGAATTTGTGAAATGATCCTGGCCATTGAAGCCAGATGACACATGGCGAAAGATTGGCATTTCACTGACTGAAAGGTCAAAGGAAGGAGTGCTCTAACCTCTCTAAATCGTGATATGCGAAATTGTGAAATAATCCTAGCCGTCGGATCGAGGATTGATCTGGATCGTTGATCAGACACGACGAAGGTCCGTGAAGTTTCGAAATCACGATAAGATCTGGACCGTTGGGTCCATAGGACACATGGCGAAAGATAGTCATTTCGCTGACTGAAAAGTCAAAGGAACGGGGTTCCCTAACCTCTCGAACTCGCGATATGCGAAATCGCGAAATGCCGAAATGCGAAATTGCGAAACACCTTTTGGTGTAGGCTGTGGTCACCATCAGTGGTCATGTGAGAGGGAGGAGCTAGCACCAAGTTAAGCTCCTTTTCGGTGATCGTAACATGAAGAGTCGAGACTCTTCACCACAGGAATGCCGAAATGTCGAAATGCGAAATGGCGAAATCAACGCGAGACCCTGTGCTTGTAATCCAACGGTGTTGGATACTTGGAAATCTGATTGAAGGGCTACTGTTGCTCTTCACAGTTAATCGATCAGTTACGATTCAGTTAGTAGAACTGAATCATGACTCTTGGATGGTTGGCGATTCAGTTGCTGATGCGTTTTCTTGGAGGTTCACAGTGTAACTGCTTGAAAGGACTGATGGTTTCTGCGAGAGGACTGGAAGAGACTTCAGGGTGATCGCTAGAGAAGATGAAGAGTCCCGAGGCATCTTCCAGTGGCATGAAGACTGTTCATAGAGGCTATTGACAGATGTAAGACTGTTGGATCCTGGAACTGCAATAGAGGGAATGAGCTCGACTGTGACAGAGAAGACGAAGAGTCTCGACTGCTGGAGAGGCTAAGGAATCTCGGCATAACACCTAGTGATGATGGATGCATGGGTTTAACCGCCAGAGAAGCTGAAGAGTTGTAATGATGATCAGGCAGAGCACTCGACATGGGGAGAGCATGTAGAAGCATTGTGAATAGAGGATGCAGAAGATGCACAAAGAGAATAAAAACACAGAACAGAGAAGAGATTGTGTCCTGTTGAGAGTGATTCAGGTGTGTAGAAGGAGGCAGAGTGCAGCAGCTGAAATGCACAGAAGAGGAATGGTGCATAGAAGGGACATGGCGCACAGAGCATAAAAGGAAGAAGAACATAAAGCGTAAGGAAGGGGTGCAAGAAGACACTGATGCAGGTAGAGCAGAGCAGTGTAGTAGAACAGTGATGAGACCGGTAAGCCATTGATAAATATTGTATCACTGTGATAAATTTATATTTCAGGGTGGTTGGGAGGTGCTAGGGAGGACTGTTGTCCTCCGAGGTTCAAGTGGGTGCTTGAACACAGGGAGTTGTAGCTTCCATCTGGTTGCAGCCAGAGAAACCAGGGTGGTAGGGTGGTACAAGGGAGAACTGTTGTTCTCTATTTTACAGGTTGGTGCCTATGTGACTGGAAGTTGGTGCTTCCATCCAGTTGGTGCTAGAACACTTAGGGAGTTGTTTCTTCCTTCTAGTGGGTGCTAGAGAAACCAGGGAGTTGGTGCTAGAGAAACCATGGAGTTGGTGCTTCTTTCTAGTAGGTGCTAGAGAAAACAAAGAGTTGGTGCTCTCAGCAAGTTGCAACTTGCAAAACAGAGGTTGTAGTCTCACAATGAGTTGGAGCTCATATGTATGATAATGTATAGAATGTAAAGATTACTTATCATACCAAGAAGAAGAGGTTTTTACCCTTTATGGGTTTCCTCAGGAAATATCTGTCTCTGTGTATCTCATATGTGTGAATGATGTTGAATGTTCTATTGCTTACTTCCCTGCATTATTGTGATCATCATTAAGAGTTCTGTAATGAATTTAAAATGAGCATAATTGTTTAAGCTCGGTAACAACTGATTCACCCCCCCCTCTCAGTTGTCCAACAATTGGTATCAGAGTTGGCCCCTTTTATCTAAGGGAAGATCTTAGAGCTTAAACGTGTTAAGCCATGAAGGAAATTCAACCAATAAGGCCCCTCTGTTCAATGGAACAAACTTTGCCTTCTGGAAAGTTAGAATGAGAACCTACATAATGGATTTAGGTGCAGATGTCTGGGATGTGGTAGATACTGGTTATGCAAAGCCAGTTGTACTAGCTAATAAGGATGACAATCTAGAATTTAGCTTCAACGCTAAGGCTATGAATGCTATCTTGAGTGGGCTTGCAGAAGCAAAATTTGTAAAAGTTATGCATTTAGAAACTGCCAAAGAAATGTGGGACAAACTCATTAGCAGTTATGAAGGTAATGAGAAGGTAAAATATGCCAAGCTTCAAACCTACATAGTACAGTTTGAAAAGCTACAGATGAAAGAAGATGAAACCCTTGGGAAGTATTTTCTGAGAATTGAAGAACTAGTAAATGCAATGAAAGCACTTGGTGAAAAAATTGAGGAACCCTCTTTAGTTCAAAAAATTTTGAGCTCTCTGCCAGACAGGTTCAACCCAAAGGTCTCAGCTATAGAAGAACTTAATGATATAAAGGCTTTGGCTTTTGATCAACTTCTAGGACCGTTGACTGCATATGAAATGATTATAGTTACAGATAAACCCACCTCTAGAGAAGCATCATTTAAAGCAGATAAGAATGAAGATTCTGAGCCTGATGAAATTGAAGCAAAATTCGTGAGAAGACTAAAGAAAGGATTAAGCAAGTACCAAGGCCTACAGAGTACAGTTTGAAAAGCTACAGATGAAAGAGGATGAAACCATTGGGAAGTATTTTATGAGAATTGAAGAAATAGTAAATGCAATGAAAGCACTTGGTGAAAAAATTGAGGAACCCTCAGAAAATTTTGAGATCTCTGCCAGATAGGTTCAACCCAAAGGTCTCAGCGATAGAAGAACTTAATGATATAAAGGCTTTGGCTTTTGATCAACTTCTAGGAACGTTGACTGCATATGAAATGATTATAGTTACAGATAAACCCACCTCTAGAGAAGCATCATTTAAAGCAGATAAGATTGAAGATTCTGAGCCTGATGATATTGAAGCAAAATTCGTGAGAAGACTAAAGAAAGGATCAGGCAAGTACCAAGGTAAGCCCTCAAATGTTTTAACTGTGGTAAGATAGGTCACTTTGCAAATAAGTGTCCACACAAGAAGAAGGACCAGAACTCTGAAGGTGAAGAGAAGTACAAATCCAAAAGATTTGATAGAAAGAAAAGTTTATGTGTAAACAATGATGACTCCTCAGAAGACACCGATAGTGACTCTTCCTGTGAAGATAAGGTAAATGACTTCATGCTTATGGCCAAAGAGGATTATGATAATAAAAGCATTGGCAGTGATGATAATGATGAAGAAGTTGTGGTTGACTTGGAAAGAGAGCTGATCAACGCTTTGGAAGAGATTGACAGACTCAGACTTAAGAAGAGAAAGAAAAAACAATTGCTGATACAGTTCAAGGAAGGCACTAAAAAACTTGATGAAGACTTTGCCCTGCTAAAAGTGGAATTAGAAGAGGCAAAGAAAATAGAGGACATTCTGAAACAACAGTTATCAGAAAAGAAGGCAAGATCTGAAGCCCTGGAAGAAGAAGTAGTGAAAACAAGGAAAGAGTTGGAGAAGTTTCAAGCCTTGTATCATCAGAATCTGTCAAGTATCAAAGCCCCAGAAGGATTAGCCACCATTCTGAATCAACAAAGGAATCCAAAGCTGAAAACTGGTTTGGGTTATGAAGAGGGATCAAGTAGTGGTCAGCCAAGAAACAAAGAACCCATCAAGTTTGTCAAATCCACAACCAATGACAACAACAAACCTGCAGAAACAAAGGAAGACAATCAGCCGCCCAGGAGGAGTAAAGAAAAAGGTGCCAGGACTGAATCTGTAGAACAAAGAAACAATGCACTCCCTGCTCAAGGAAATCATCAACATGGAATAAATTGACCTGCTCAAAGAAGACAACCATTTTCTAGGTACCAAGGATTTTTCTATGGATATTGTTTCTACTATTCTAACTTTGGTCACAAAGTTGTAAATTGTTCCTTAAGACTTAGACATGAGCAATTAAGATTTCCAAGGAATAAATATCTGCCACAACAGAGAATGATACAGCCAAGTAACAAACCATCACAAATTGCAAATTGCCAAATTAAGTCTAGAGACATGCAACTGAGGAGGTCAAGAAATAATAAACAGTCAATGAGTAGACAACGCTGCAACAATAACTTTGACCTATTGAACAA
>ML783205.1:260344-302289 GCA_009831015.1 Picea engelmannii | reverse complement strand
CCCCCCCCCCCCCCCTCTTAGTTGTCCAACATGATTCACATCGTCGAATAGCACAAATTTGATTGTCAAATCGTCTCCATTTGACTTTGTCAACTTTCAAGCCTCCTCTAGACCTATGCCTCGATCCACGTGCAAGTCTGTGCAATTAATTCATCAAAACTTGCATCGAAATCCATGCCTTTGTACGGCCTAGTATGAACTGGGTGCACGCTTCTCCTCCCCCGTGTATTGCTAAAACATGCCTTTTAATAAATTACGTGGGCAGAGTTTACTAAATGGTCGTTGGCCCAAGTGATTGGCGGAGGGTAAAATTGACATTGTGGTTAGGGAGGTCCCGAGGTCAAACTCGCATGCCTCCCCCTTTTGGCTAATAGTTACAGCTAAACTATATGGTGGCGCTAACCACCAAGATCGTGGCCAAACCTCGAGGATTCACCAAATTTGTAGTGGAAATTTGTCGTTCAAATTTGGTGAAGCTAGATATAGCGAGATCGACCACTAGATTTGGTGGAACAACCCATTTTTAATTTTTCATTTTCGGTTACCATACCTCATTGGGTATTTTCTTGCTACCACATGGCAGTGCATGACTGGGCCACGTGGTGGCCATTCATTGGCCCACGTCACCTGCTTACACATTCAATTGCCACGTCACCTCCTGCCTGGTCAGTTTGCCACGTCACCTTCCGGGTGGTCGTATGGATGCCATGTGTCTTCCACATCCTGTATGGCCTGCCACGTGGCTGTATGGATTGTCACATGGCATATTTCCATTGGTCCACATATCGACTGAAAAATGCCAAAAATGGGTGAAACGTGGCAGCCTCTAGTGCTGCCATGTGATCATGATGACGCCATGTTGACATCATCGGGACACATGTTGATCTTTGACTATGACACATACCCTGTATGGACGCTGATGTCATCCGTACTGATGTTGTCGTCAATACTATGGATGCTTACTCATCCCTGCTGACTTGGATAGGTTGACCAAATCTTTGACTGCAAATATCTTTTGATCTGTGAATGCGTTTGACGAACCGTTTAGGCTGTTTGAAATCTTGCGACGTGCTCTTCGTGATGATGCCAATTTTTCTATGCTTTGAGGACTTTGAATTTTTCCCTCTTTCATTTTTCGAGGCCATTTTGAGCCTCCTGGGACACTTTTGAAACTTCTGTGATGTCCCCTAGATCCTTCCGGATCAAATACAGTGATGGAAGACATGTTTGGGATAACCAAACTCATTGGGAAAAATACTTACCTTTGGTTGAGTTTTCTTACAATAATAGTTACCACAACTCAATCAGGATGCCTCCTTATAAACATTTGTATGAAAGACCATGTAGGACATCGTTGAGTTGGGATAGGTTAGAGGCCCTAAGTGATAGTAGGGCCAAAATGAATTCAAGAGATGGAGGAACAAAGGATTCAAATTAGGTAGTGGTTAAAGGATGCATGGGATAGATAGAAGAGTTATGCTAATGAACATAGGATTGACTTTATTTATAAAGTAGGACATTAGGTTTTTATTCATATAAGTCTTAATAAGAGTACCGTTATGTTTGGAAAGGGGACAAAGTTGTCACCTTGATTTATAGGGTTGTTTAAAATTCAAGAAAGAAACGGATCAATTGCCTATATCATCTTGTATTGTCATCCCACTTGCATTAAAATCATGATTTTTTTTCTTGTATATGTATTACGACCTTATGTAGCTGATGAATCTCATAAACTAAGTACAAGGAATTCCAAGTTTTGGACAAGGGAACCATCTTGGTCGAACCGTTACGCATATTGGGCATTAGGGTTCGATGGCTCAAGAACCACTTAGTGGACCAAGTTAAGGTCTAATGGGACAAGTATAGTTTAGGATATCCTACCTGGGAGGATTTAGAGACCATGCGTCGAGATCGTCCCACAACTTTTTTACCATAACTTCAGGATAAAATTTTCTGAAAGGTACGTGTATGTAATGCCCCATTTTGACTTCGACAACTAAACTTCATTATGACCTATTCTGTGTATCTTTGCTTATTATCTATTGAATTCTATTAGAATGATGAAACTATATTGTATGGACACAGGGACCTACCTATATGAGAAAGTTATATACAATTCATTTTTTATGTTAGTAATGATGTTTGATGTGTGATTTACTTCCAACATGCAAATTTAAATGAAAATTTAAATGAAAGATTGTGATATGTGGATATCGATTTGAATTATATGTTAAAATGAATCTATAGGTACCATGTGTATGCTAAGTAAACTAACTTGTGCATGTTTGTCATTGGTGACCAACATGGAAATCACATATCGATGATTATATGGCTATGCATGATATTTTATTTTGGTAAACTAATCGACATGTTAAATGAGATAAGTGATAGCTCGATAATTGTGATACTAAGGTGATGTAGATGTCATGCCCATCAAAAGAGGAATCTTATGCTATGAAGCATTAATTCATTATTATATATTGGTTTGATACATTGCTATGATATGTGGTCAAGTGCAAGTTTTACAGGAGGCACAGTTTTCCAAACTAGTCATTCTATGACATGGGTATAATAACAACAATACCAAATTATTATGGTCTTAATAGGGTGTTAACCTTAGTTCTATTAGGAGGGGTGGAGGCCTTGCCCACCATTTATCCTTTGAAACTTGGAGTCATGGGAGGGTTGTGTTAAGCCATGCTCCCTTAGGTGTGTGATGGAGACTATCTATTGATTGCCAAGGAAGCTTTGTCAATATATTCAAGACTTCCTCTTACAGGTTTCATATGGGATTAGGTCAATATATTTGATGCTCCAACATATTCCAACAAAAGAAAGGATAGGATGTGGAAAGGATAGGATGTGGAAGATGGAAGTAGGTTAGGGATTAAGGGTGATTTGGAGTTGTTAAGGATGTTATTTGGAATTATAAATTCTATCTTAGTTGCTTTTTTGTTTTAAACACTTGTTTTTAATTCATTTATGATGATCTTGGTGTAATGTCTAGTTCATCTAGGATTATTGTGACTTAGTTAGTAGGATTGTTAGATGTTGTGTTTAAAGATTATTGTCTTGCATGCTTGGATGATAGCATATAGGAACTATCCACTAGAGGTGACAATTGTTATCATTAGTATACACACAAATTATGTATGTGTTAGCTATGTATACATACCTTGCACACATACACAATATCAATTCTCGTAATATAAGAGATATTAAATAATATAATTTATGATTGATGTATGATGAGTGTAATGAAACATAATTTTTTTTATGTATGTGTTAGCTATGTATACATACCTTGCACACATACACAATATCAATTCTCGTAATATAAGAGATATTAAATAATATAATTTATGATTGATGTATGATTTTTTTTGTTTGTTAATTTGTGCGAGACCTGTTGGCTACGCGATTAACCTGTGGCTTGAGAAACCGCGACTCAAGGGCATCTAAGCCGTCAAAATCACCCGGGGATCGCACCCGGCCTGAGCCACACCAACCCTTAACATGGTTGGATTTTTTGTCCCCGCAGGTTTCGAACCGATGACTTTAACATCACGGAGTGGCTTAACAACACACTCTGTCACCGACTGTCCTACACCCCGGGGACATGATTGATGTATGATGAGTGTAATGAAACATAAAATTTTGTTCTTGTGCTTTAACGTATGTGTTAGCTATGTATACATACCTTGCACACATACACAATATCAATTCTCGTAATATAAGAGATATTAAATAATATAATTTATGATTGATGTATGATGAGTGTAATGAAACATAAAATTTTGTTCTTGTGCTTTAACATTCATTTGGATCAATTACCTTTCATTTTGTGTTTTTGTTATATTTTACTAAAAGAGGAAATTTCATTTCAATTAGAATTTGATTTCATTTATTAAGACATGGGAATTCATAATCTACCCCAAAATTGAAATTAATTGATTGGATTTTTGTTAGGATTATTAATGTTGGGTAGGTGAGAGAATATTTTATTATATTTTGACCTTCCTAGGACACTTCTAGAGGAACTAGGAAGGAAGTGGGGGTAAGGAATAAAGGGGATATTTGGGAGAAGGGCATCGGGTTGGATAATTTTGGAAAGGAAATGATCAATAGGGAGATGAGGATTTTGAGGACCTTGATCTTGGAAGGATTTCAATATCTAGATATTGTTGTGGTTATGAAAGACATGGACATAAAGGGCTACGAAACCCTAGGTTTCCTATATCTAGAAACTAGATAATCTACTAGTTCGTTTGGAGGAATAATCCCAGTTTCATCAATAATTGACCAAATTAGGACTCCTATAAGGCTAGACTGCTTCAGGACTGCTAGACAAGATAATATTGAAGGCATTTTACTAATTCTCATTTGATTTAATATGTTTACATTTGATTATGTTGTCTCAATTAAATTGTTGATTGTACAATTTAATTGAATAGGTTGTTGATTATACAATTTAATTGAATAGGTTGTAGATGAAATTTTGGATTTAAATTCGGGTTGAAAGGTAACTAATATAAATAAAAATGAAAAATATGAAAAAAATGTTCTTATAATTTTTTTGCTATTAGGAAAGAAAAACAATTTTTTTGCATTGCTTTTATATAAAATTATGAATTCAAAATAATGTTCTTCTCAGTTTCAAAATTGTGCAACCATTCTATGCTCCTCAAACTGCCACTTATTCTGTTGATTTCTGCGCAACTAGACTCTGTTGCACCCACAATATTCTTTCAAAGCTCTGCTCAGCATTTTCTGCACTTGCATGTTTATTCCGTGCATGGATTGAAAAACAAAACTACAGTCTAATTTTGTAACAAATGTTTATTTCTGCAAACTACTTAGGGTTCAGGCTATGTAAGTAGATATTGTTGTTATTAATGTAATGTCGAAAATGGTATTCTGAGACAGTTTATCTTCTGGTTTTCAGAGTATGCGTATACAATGAAAATCACAGAAAAAAGTGACGTTTATAGTTTTGGAGTTGTTTTGTTGGAGCTACTTACAGGCCGACGACCAATACAACCAGTTGAGGATGGAGGAGACCTTGTGACCTGTGTAAGGAGCTCAATTCAGACAACACCACTGACTTCTGGAGTGTTTGATGATCGACTAGATCTGAACCAAGGAAGGGTGGTTGATAGCATGGTTCTGGTTTTAAAAATTGCTTTGCTCTGCACCAGTGCGATACCTTCTAACAGACCAACAATGCGACAAGTGGTGTCAATGCTGATTGACACTAAACGTGAAATCAATGAGTCTTCATCACCTACAGAAGAAAAACCACTTAATGAAGACAAAAAATAAAGGCATTGAACTTTTTCTTTCAATCACCTACAGAAGAAAAACCACTTAATCCTTAACCAAGAGGGTCTGTTTCAATCGTCAATTCAAAAAAAAGAGTGAATGTTTGTGGAGAAGGGACTGTTTCAATCGTCAATGCAAAAAAAAGACTGAAAGTTTGTGGATGGAGAAGTTGCTCCATTGCTTGTTTTCCTTAATGGGATTCCATTTTCGTAATTGTCGACATTCAAAGTGTAGTCATCATATGAATAGATGGCTTAATGACAATGGGGTGCCATGTCTCTTGTTCTAACTTTTTTTTTGTTTGGTTGTGTTTCATATCAGATTAAATTTTAAGGCAGTGACTTCCTTCATTGTGCAAGGTTATTTAGAATGTAACTCATTTCAAGTAGAAAACAGGCTATGTTCAAAGTGACGATTTTTTTTTAAAGAGTATGTCCTTGTTTGTACAATTAAATATTCATAACTCTTTTATAACAGCATTGGCTAAACGTTCTATTTTTTTGGGTTTTTTTGGCATGAATTGATTGGAATCCGGCGATCTAAATTTGGACAAAATCTCTATTTTTTGTTGTTTAAATTGCTTTTCTGAATGAATAAATGGATTCAGGGTGCTGAAAAACCCCTGGGGCACTTGGATTATACAAACTTAGCCACTCAAATCTGCAGATCCAACCATTCTTCACCGGATTTCGGGCAAAATCAAACGGAAAAAGTGGCCAGAAAACCCTCAAAAAGTAGAACTTTTAACCATCACCTTTTATAACTAGCACAACCCACAACCACAGTAGTGGTTGATGAACGCCATGCCCATAGGTAATTTAGATAATGTGTAAAGAGGTTCTAAATTGGCCATCTAACTTAACTTTTATTACATTTAGATCATATTTAATACAAACCCTAACCTTAATAGAATATTTGGAACATACATACAAAAGTTCATTAAAATTAATTTGTGAAATAACAATGCAATTTAAATAAAACTATACACTACAATAAATAGAAGTTGCACATTTAAGCTTTATAATTTTGGGTGAAGTTACACATCTGAACCTTAAACTATACATTATCTAATAATAGTAATGAGACTAAAATGTAATTTTGGGTGAAGTTATACATTTGAACCTTAAACTATACATTATCTAATAACAGTCAGTAATGAGACTAAAATGTAATTGAGTAATGAGACTAAAATGTAGTTGGGGATCTAATTATGTGAAGTGAGAACTCTAATTTTATAAGAAATTTAACCATAATTATGTAAGAACCCTAATTATTGAGAGAACAATAAACTTAGAAACCTAGTTATTTAAAGTTAGAACTGAAAAGAGAGAACTTTTGCAATAGGTGTAAACCTAAACCTAAATACAAATAGCCCTAACTCTAATAGCAATAACCTTAATATTACCCTAATTCCATATGTTTATTATACTGGGTAATACCTTATGTTCTTTCTTGCCAGCATTTATGCTAAATGCCTTCATGTAAATGCTAAATGGAAAGATTAGATTATCAGTACCTATCAAACCATGCATGGAAAATTATAACGAGTAAATGTAGTGGACTTTCTTTATGAGATTTAAAATGAGAAGATGCATTAAGCTTGAGTAAATTACTTCTCTTCCCTTAATGATTTGTTAGTTTCATTAGTTTTTTGACGACACGTTTGAACTCATTTTGGCTATTAACATTGTTAAGATTGAGTAAATTACTTTTCTTCCCTTAATGATTTGCTAATTTCATTAGTTCTTTGACGATTGAACTCATTTTGGCTATTAACATTGCTAATATGTATTAGTTGTTTCACGGCTCTCCCATACTTATACAAATTGGGATAAGATAAAATTTGTTCTTAAAATGAATTGCTATGGAGAAACCAATTTTTTTTCAAAATATATTCATATCATTACACCTAACAAACAAAAATAAATCATTACATTGAGAAATATGAGCACTGTGTGAAAGGGATAAATTTTTTTAATACAATGTTCATACATTTAAAACAATGTAGACAGTGAGAAGATGTTTCTTATTTTCTTGGCAAAGTGATGGTAAGCATGAATACATATTAGCTAAAAAGACCATAATGTGATCACATAACCTGATGGATAGATGTCGCCATCAAACTAGGATTTCTTGACGCTTTTTTAAAATCTCTGCACATTCCTTCCCAATGTCAAAACCTAGCCGATAGGGTTCTTTCCCTAGCCACTCTTTCCCTAGCCAAGCATGTGCATGCTTGTTGGACCAAGTGTTCTTGATAACCTCTAGTTGTCTAATTGACGTGGAAATAGTTGAGATGATGCATAGTTGATACTACACTGCTTTTTTTTTTTTTTTTTTTCTTAAAGAGAGAAGAAGTTAGTTCTGTGAGTGGATAACATAGAGAGAAACTAAACAATGTTATTCTCCATCAACTATCATGCACACAAATTTTGGTTTAAGACACTGAACAAACAAAAATATTCAAAAATTGGAAGCAAGTAGCTCTAAACATTTTAAATAAAACACTGGAAACACATGAAAATATAGAAATTGAAGAAGAATTTCTAATCGTGTTCTCTATTTCACCCAATTTTAAAAATATGTACAATAAATGACATGAAGAACTTGTAAGATTGTTGTGCAATCCATGTTGTAGAATGGGAGCATGTGCGAGGCCCAAGTACTCACTTTAAGTGAGGCCAAAAAGGAAAACTCAGTTGCACCTACCCTCCTTGTCCAATGCAAGCCTCACATTTTTTCTCTCATATCTGAAATGCATCTCAAGACCATAAATAACAATCCTCTGCATCTCATGCTTAGGATTAAATAATTATATACAGAGAGGATAGAAACTCGGTCATTGAAGGAGAATTAATTTGAGATGCGTGCCACATTCATTAAAAAAAATAAAATGAAATGCCAGCCATGCTTCAAAACCGGCTTGCCACACTTCACAACTGACACAGTGCATTACTATGTCAAATGGAATGCTAGAGAATGACACAGTGCACTATATGTCAAATGGAATGCTAGAGAAAGAGGACCATAAAATGAAACGCCCCCAAGCAATTGCAAATTGGTAAATATGAAAGGGAACCAAGATAAATGTTGCATCGCATTATATGAAAGACCACCAAGATAAATGGTGCATGACATTACTTGACACCAATAAATTGGTAAATATGAAACGATTGAGCTTCATATCACTTTGTGCAAAAACCTTAATCTTTGTTAATTACCCAGACGTGGAAATCAATTAGCCACCACATTAATTTTTAAATATGATTAAGTAAATGTAAAAAAGTAAACATATAAACAAACGCCTTTATAACAGTGAGTAGGTTAATGGGTGAAATCACAACCATTTTTTTATTGTGACGACAAATAATATTCTATCCATATTTAATCTTGTCCATAGAAAACAAATTAATGATTAAAGACCTATTAAATGTGCTCATTTCCAATAGGTGTATGCCTCTCGGCGTAATAAGAAATGCAATGACCTTTTAAGGCCACTTAACAATCAAATATTAACTTTTGGGAATCATTTTATTATGCAAATGGATCTTGTTTCAATCATATAATTGAATGTATTGATTTTTATGTAGAATGATATATTCTTTTTTATATGTGAGCTATTTTATGTTTTTTTTAAAAGAAACATATCAAGGAAACTTAAGGGATGTTTTTTCACATTTGTGGATATTATTTTTAATAATAATAATAATCTATTTTTAAGGTCACGACCAAGTCAGACTCCAAATTTGTGTATGAGGCCCCCCTTGTTTGTGGGACAAGGGACCCCCTACGTGCAACGATTTGATTGCTAAGGTCTACGAAGATATACATAACCTACCTCCCTTTGGATTTGAACCTTTGACCTCCAAGGAGGAAACACAAAAATCTGCTAGTATAGATTAGTGTGCTTAAATTAGGGAGATTCAAATTGTGCTTTTGATGACACTAAATTTGTAAGGACCCATCGTTACGACTACATGCGACACAACGCAAAAGAAAAAAGTCTTTTTTTTTTTGCAGGACGACAATCAATGACAACAATTAATCAGCATGACTTGGCGACGAACACAACTTACACTTTCAGGCAACAAACAACAACGACTCAACAAACTTGCACGTCATGCAACTAGACGAAACATCTGATAATCAAATACATATAAAAACAATTACCCACCCGACACAAGCAAGATGACGCCTACAGGCTAAATGACAACATCAACAAATCCGACACAACGGCTTCAACGACCAGTGACTAGATTCCTCTACGACGCAAAAACCAATGCATTGAGGCATTACACAATCCAGTACCAATATCAATTACAATGACAAACACCCACATTGGGAAGCACAAGACTCCGGCCATTATATCATTCGCATCTATCCATCATGGCACGCAATGATCCCCTCATCAGGAATCATGTCGTCACAAGCGATAGGCGTGACAATAGCCTTGGTGCAACAACATACCTAGACCTTTAACCCAAGAACCCAAGCAACAAGTCGACAAGACGCGAGGTGAAATTACTCAAAATTAATTTGCACAACAACCGAAGGATTTTTGCTTCCTTAAGAGGCACCTTTTTAGGAAGTCTCCCACATTGTACCAGTGTACCAGTGTCAAAAGAGAAATTTTAAATGATGCCAACATAGTGTACCAGTGTCGAAAGAGAAATTTTAAATGATGCCAACATAGTTGATTAAATTAGGTACAATCAATGATTATATTAGGTACTCTTAATGAAAGTATGTGCTAAGTATAATGCCCAAATTTAAGTGTCTTGAAGGTGCAATTACTAAACATTGAATTACTGTATCCACTGTGTGTTTAGGACCAAATTTAATCACTTAAATGCAAAGTGGAAACCATATAAAAACAAGCATACGTTCATGTGCCATACCCACAGCCAATGCAACCAGATTGCAAGCGTGGTTGTGAGGTAAAATATAACCCGATATTTTGTATGTCAAGACCATGCATAAAGTATTGTTCCTTCAACTCAACATTTAGAGAGAAGAACAAAACCATAATTTAGACAATCATATTGTTTTCCAAACATACATCTGGGTTGGCATTAATAACACTCCGAGCTTACTGGCCTTAAATAATTAGTGTGCAGTTGTCAAATCAGCAGAGAATGAGTGAACTTACTTGTGTCTTGATGTACCTTTAGCAAATCATTTCAATAGATGCATTGATTTGTTACTCATTATTATGTGGATCGAAAAATGAATAACAACATTGCAAGGTACTGGTGATCACATATGCCAAACAAAGACCTTAACGTTTATGTGCTAAGAAGTAATAAGTAACATGTATTATGTTAGCACTTTAACACATCAAGGTTACCTCACCAATAAACTAGAAATTATCGTCAGACACAACAACGATTACAACACTGTCTTTTACCTGTCGAAAACGCTGCCATATACAGAATCGCTGCATATGATTCGTTGTCTATAAATACTCAACACACATCATGCAAAATCGTCATCATCGCTGTCATGCACAACATAAATTAGCTGTCTGTCTAATTATACAGTTGTCTTGTAAACGGATTAACAAATGTAAATGGAAATTAGCAAGGAAATTAAAGCATATAAGGCTACCAGGACATGGCTGAGTTAAATCCCAGTGGTGTAAAAATGCCAAGAAAAATCACTGAGTAAAGTGAAATTGCGGTGTATCAATTTCGTACTGACATTGCAGTGGTATGGGTAAATTCGCAGTGATATATCTGTGTGTAAAAACGCCGAGAAGAATCGCTGAATAAGGTGATATTGCGGTGTATCAAATTCGCACTGGCATTGCAGTGGTTTGGGTAAATTCTCAGTGATATATCTTTGTGTGTTAAATTGTTGTGGAACGACAATTCGCTGTATAATAACATTATAATAATTCGCTATATAAATCGCTATCCTAAAACGAAATTCGCCACCCATTATCATTAAATAGTCACTATCATACCCAGACCTACACTCGCTGTCCTCCAGCAATAAAAACACAGGTATCCACATGAAATCGCTGGTAAGGATTCGGTGCCACAGGATATATAAAATCGCTGTGTGTGATGATAACTCTATGCAATATATTTCTCTGTCTGCCAATAGAGTGTAAAACGCTATCCCAACTCAAAGTATGAGAATCGCTATTCATTTTTAAGCCGAAAAGCCGTACACCTATTGACAATGAGCACAATTAATCACCTTTTAATCTCAAATTCTAATCTGATGGCTAACAATTGAAGATGCTGGCATATTCTTAGTCGTCCTCCCAAATCAATGAATGYGATTTCCTCTTCATAACTTCCTTGTATTTTTGAATGCATCCGTTAATCTGTTTACCTTTTAACATTTACCTAATCATATTAAGAAATTACTGTAGCACTATATGATTGCCACGTTTAAATGATTAAACTTTGGATTTAGTGGCTGTAGACGCTCCTCATTTTCTGTCCGCGCCTTTAGGCATTCATCAACCACGGTTTTGAGTGGCTGTGCTAGTTATATAGCTGTCAATATGCTGTGCATAAAAACTATGCCTATCATTACATATATAGATACATTGTCTTTTAACAAGAAATACCAATAACAATATATTAAAGAAATAACAGTATAAGTGAAATCAAAATACCACTATTTTGACAAGGAATAACAATAACACTATCAGTCACTCGATATAAGTGAAATCGCAGACGCACAGTAAGCAAATTCGAATCCATACACTAAATGAAAATCGCAATCAATATGTGTGATTTCACAATAAAAAATTAAAGTGTTCTCAGAAAGGAAAACACTGACTGTATGCAGATATAAATAATCATTGTCTACACAACAACAAATTCAACACAGTCTTACTGTTAATTAAGGCTACTGTCATAAAACGCAACCCATATATAAATTAAAAAGTTGTCATTCACATATCAATAACGCTGAGATTTTACCAATCAAGAGCTGGGAATTGTCATTAAAATCGTAGAGAATAAAATTTCATCCAAAACGCAGAGGGGATATAAAAATGCAGAGAGTATTAAGTTGTTCGCAGAGAGAAATGATAAACAATACACAGAGATACTCAACCGCAAGAAGGCACAAGGACGATCATTCAACCATGAATCAATTAGACACAAAGATAAGTAAGGGTAGATGGGTGGGAAAAAATTATCCTTCGCTCATCATCCACGCACAGAAAAACAAGGCATTAGAATCTATAGGTCTATTAACACCGAAGTGACGACCGTCGATTCGCCTCTTGGCCGACTGCTTAGGCATGGACTGATGATCTAGGGATAAGGACAGAAGATAAAGCACAATCTCTTCATAATAATCAATAAAACAAAACAAAACAGTCATAACAATCAGGGATCGGGTTGCCAAGAAAATCATTTCAAAGCAGTGAGCATAAAGCTATGATGACTTTAAGTTCTTGATTAAAAATGCTGAGTAAAACACATTTCTTTACAAAATAGAAGTACAATTATGAAAGCGCAAGAAAAATAATAATCTACCATTCAAATAAACGCATGCGTACCATAGCCCAAGGTGACAACTCTGAGTCGTTGTCCCGCACGTGCTCTGTCCAACTCCTGCTTGCCGAGCTATGTGACTTCACCGGTACCTCCCAACCAACGCTAGGGGTACTGATCAGAATCTAGACCAGGGGTCAAAATTTAGTCCCAAAATTAAAGTGTTCGAAATCGCTTCAAAATGGACAGGTAAGTAGGCCTCATCCTCACGAACCCAACTCAATTAGAACAGGTTCAAATGGATATCGAATGAATGAGATATCAAGTTCTGATCATTTTTCCAAACATACAAAATTTTGCTGACTGTACAGTTTGTACACGTTGATGTGGCAGAGTACAACCTCACCCATGGCAGGTGACGTGTCAGTGCTGACGTGACAAGTGTTGATTAGGCAAAGATGATGTAGCAAGCGTTGATTTGGCATATGCGTGGGTGAATCATTTTAGGACACATGGCATCTTGTTGGAAAATGGTATGGTGCCACGTGGCCCAGGTGTGGACTACCACATGGCACCTTGGTTTTGGTGTAAAAAGTTTTTGTGGAGTCCGCGAGGATCGAACCCCAGACCTCCCGTACGGTGGAAATAGATTTGACAAGGGCTGGGTTGCCATTGCGCCCACATAATAGTTCTTACCATATAACCTTCCTGTTTATATTTAAGTTTGCGTGCGGTGTAGTTTGGGGCGGGGTCCGGGCTGGGGCTTAGCCCTAGCCCCCGGTTATATGTGTGTTCCCACATGACCACGCCACGAATTTTTGCGCGGGAGTCATTTTTTTTTTCAAAAGGTTATTTCGTACGCCGACATGTGTCACTCCCATAAACACACTTGCATTTGGATCTCGCCTACGTGCGACACTTGGCACATTACTATACCAATGCAATAGGTGCTTATAATTACGCGAGATGTGGTCACATGGAACCACGCGTCCAACACCTCTGCCGGATTGGGGGCTAGGTTCCCTAACCATGCGACAAATTCATGCATTTTGTGGAAATGACACATGTGATGGGTTTAGGCACGGGAAACGCCCAGAAGCCAGGTTACTCACATAGGAGGTGTGAATTGGTGAACTAGAGACAACAAACTTGAAGGAGAAAATTGCAGGAGGTCTATCTTCTTCATTTTTTGGCCAAACCAGGGGCCGAAAAAGCCCATCATGGGTTTTTTGGATGTTCTGAATCCATTAGTATAGTTTTCAAAGGCATTTGGAGACTTTTATTGCAGGTTTTTCTACAAGGAAGTTTCAGAGAGCTCAAAGGAGCCCAGGGCCACCATTGAAGGAGGCCATGCCCAGGGAAGCCAAAGTCCATTTTCAGTGACTGAATAATCATTCTTAACTAATTGATATGCTCTGAACTCATTGGAACAGGTTGCATAGGCATTTGAGGAATTTTATAGATGTTTTGGCCATAGGGAAGCTCATGGAAGCTTAAGGCCACCAATAGAAGAGGTCATGCCCAGATGAGACATGGTCTGTTTTCAGAGATCTAATAGTCATTTTTGGGGTTTTTATGTATTATGAACCCAATGGTACAATCAGTAAATCATTTGAAGTTGAGCAGCAACTTGTAAAATAATTTAGACAAACTAATCCTAGAGATCCTAGTCCATTGATGGAGGCTCAAGGAGATGTACCCCAGTTGGGGGTGAACTCCTTTATCATGTTGTTATTGTTGTGAGTTTGCTGGTTATTATTTGCTGCAATTTATGTTTGATGTTGTATTATTTAAACAACATATTTAACCTTTGAAAAACCTCACACATAAATACCTAAAAGGAGCATAAACTTGACACATAAATCCTCTTGCACAACTAAGACATTGAGCAAGGTCCCGAAGTTTATTTTAATGGAGTAGAGGGTGATTGCATAGAAAAACAAGTCAGCCCCCTATTTTCAGATTAGGTACTCTTCTTCCCTTTGAGTCCCCTGAGCCGTAAAGGGGCCACACACACTAAACCAAAGAACAACTAGCACCCAGCTCGCCTCGCAAGGTCGAGCTAACACTCGTTACCCGAGCTGAGTATCCCAACTCCCACAAGATAAGTCAGTTAAGAAAAAAATTCTGCAGCATAACGTTACGCATAAAAGCTCCGATCCATACTCCTCCTCCTCCATCCTTTTAAAATATTTTCTAAGTGATTTCTTTCCCAAATTCCCATTTAATTTATTTTTCATTAATTTAATTCAGAAAAAACCTCCCCCATACACATGTCACCCATCCCCTTAGTTGCACCATAAATTAATTTCATTAATTATTTAATTACTCCTATTTCCTTCACCCACCTAAAAACATTCCTAAAATCGCTCCTTGGTGTCCCAATATTCCCTTACGTCTTAAATGACTTACACCTTTACTAAATTCCTAGTTGAGTTCATAATTAACAAGTTCTTAAAGGTAAGATTCCTTACTAAGTTAGACATTCATCTTTTTCATTACGTTCCCTTTTTCTTTATATTTCCCCTTTTTCTCTTAGTTTCCTATTTCTTTCAAGTTTCCCTCTTTTCCCTTTTTAACTAAAACTCAAATTAGCAAGTGTAGAAAAACCACCTCTTTCCCCTTTTCCTTTTTAATTAATAAAATTTAATTAGCATAAGTAGATAAAACAATAATTTCCCTTTTAAAATTTTAATCCCCCGATATAATTTGATTTTAATAAATTAATTGAATTTCTTACCCCCTTCTCATTACATGTTTAACTATGATTATTATTTTTGACCACAAGTGTCACTTAGACCTAGATTTTAATTTCCTAGGCTGGGCGACATTTTTATTAGGAAAATTGTTTTTAAATCTTACTTGACACATCATTCATTCTAAGGCCGTCTAGGTTTATTCACTTACCAGTTAAAAATGCGACGTGCCCTTCAGGACACACTACGTGCTCCAAGGGTGCCACTCGCCATTTTCTATTTTCCTTGCACAACGTGCCCTTCAGGACGCACTGCATGCTCCAAGGGTTCCACTCGCCTCTTTCCATTTCCCTTGCACGACGTGCCCTTCAAGATGCACTACGTGCTCCAAAGGTTCCACTCGCCTCTTGACTGACTTGGTAGATATAAAAAACCCCTGGAGTCAATACTCCGCCAAGTGATCTTGTGGGAGAAGAAGGGTCTCTAAGGAATAAGGCCCCTACCTTATTGCGTGCCCTTTAGAATCATTGTGTGCGACTGTCGTAGTCGACCCTCATGACATCGTGGGTATTCTCGAACTAGGTAATCGTTAACCTACAGTTCAAGCCACAACGAGAGTGCTAGTAGGCTGTGGCAGAGCTGCTTTCCACACCTCTCCCTCAAAGTCTCTGGTTGTCGTGCGTGACCCCTCTACTCCACATGTGAGTCTAGTCGATAGGCTATCGTCAGCCTGCATCATCAAAAAATCATGTCATCAATAATAATCAATCATCATAACATCTAATCATCAATACTTCATCAAATAATATCTTGGTTGGTTTCTCATTTTCATGAAATCATTTGGTGATATTAATTAATTAAATTCTTTTTTCATTTTGCATCTCATTTCGAAATAATAATAATCAAATAATTATCTATCACTTGTTTGATTTTGTAAAGAACTAAAATTAATATTTTTTTTTCATTAACTTGAAGCTTCTAGATCATATTTGAAAACAAATTATAAATAATGTTTGTTTATAAGTTATAGTTAGTTTAAATTCATTTTTTATTTTTCTAGATTTTGTTTTATTCACAATTTTTAGGTTTCTTTTTGTTTCATAGGTTTCTATTATCAAATATTTGATACAGATCTGATCATGGATTGATTTTATTATCCAAATATGTTTAATATGATTGATCGAAAAATAATTTTGGATTTCTACAAATAATTTTATGAGCAACAATAGATAAAATTTGGAAAGGCGTCAAGATCAGACAAGTGATTTTGCAGAACTAATTACAGCCAAACCATGAGGAATTTGAAGAAACGGTTGAAAACCCAGAACCAAAATGGACCCATTTACCTTCCCCATGGAGATTTTCGCAAAAAAATGCACAATTTGAGAGATATTTGGATCACTTTTTGAGACAAATTTCAGGTGGCGGAAATTAATAGTGAGGCCCAAACTGTTCATTCATTTTATAAATATATGAGAAATATCAGAGCCATAGAGATCCAAGAATTGGAGAAAGGATTTTAATCCTTTCTCTTTTGTATATTATTGCTTTTGTAAACTTTTTATTTCTTTTCAAATGGAGTAATGGATGGTTGGAAGCTTTGGGAGAATGGACGAATATTTTCAAAGAAGAAAATGGAATTTCAGGTTGCTTAATGGCTTTTGTCCTGTAAGTAAAATGGTTTTATTTTCATTATAATATCTTCATATTCTTTTAATATTTGATTATGCATTGATTTAAATAGATTTAGTCTTTTTTATCAATACATGGTTAATTATTATAATTTATGTATTAATTTTTCTAATCTTTAAAGTCTATTATCCAAAACATTTCTTCCGGGACTACAAAATGGACAAGTGATTCCAAAAACTTAATAGAACGACATATATGCATTTTGGCTTTATCCTTTTGTTTATAATGTTGTTATTTATGTTTTTTTTAATCCTGTTACATGTGCAGGTCTGATATTTTTAGATTAAATGATCTGTGATGTGTAGGAGGTTTATATTATAAATACCATCTATCATTTGCTTCATCAAAATACAAATGCTATGATTATATCTTCGATTTAAATAATAAGATTTATCTTTGAGTTTTAAATTGAATGATAAAATGCATAGATTGCTTCCAGATTTATCTTGTTGTAATCATGTATAATTATGAGATCACATGTTTATGTTTGTGTTTCCTTTTTTGTCATTAAAACCTAAGTTGCCAATACATGTTCTGAATTTATTTAAAACAGTCGTAAGGTTCATTGCAGATTTCTCTCTTGAACATGGCAGTTGGATGTTCACCACTCATGCAGATGCTCAGATTCACCTCACTAATTCACTGACATGATAGCTTCTTTGTGTTTTTCTATCATTTACATATCATTGAAACTAGAATGTATGGTTAAGCTTTGACTATCCACATGTTCATGTTTCATTAACTTTTTTTGTAAGATTCTTTAAATTTATAAAAGGAAAACAATAAATATTTTTATGTGTTTTCTTTATCTGCTTCCTAGAAACAATCATTTTCCATTGATTTTCGTAAGTTTCGATTAAAACTTGCATCTTGTAAATCATGTAAATAAATGAGACTTGTATATCTTCTTCTTAAATACAACTACTATAGTTACATTTGATAGTAATTAGTTAGTTATTTCTCTCTTTTATTCATTTCTTTTAGGATTCTTAGATTGGCTAACGGAGCCATTAAACCCGTCAGAATGAGTTACACCAAACGGCTTGGGTTATTCCGACAACCCCTGACCGGACTCGCTCTTCCAGTTGACGGACGATCAATTTCACCCGTCAACAGGACTTATGCACACCTTGCACGATATTTCTTTGAACTTCACTCTCCTCCGAGAAACTATGCACTCCTTGCACGCTTCCTGCAAAAATCCCCTCTATCTCTCCTAAGCTTTAGATTCCTATTAGTGACTCTTGACCTATGCACTCCTTATGGGCACTGTGAACTCCTTGCACCAAATCTCTACAAAATTTCAAGTTATTTCCCCTCAACTTCAGAGTCGAACTTGACTTGGACTTCGCAGTTCTTGTGAACACTCTGCACTCCTTGCACTGAAGCTTTCAAGAAGAGAAACAATTGAAACTTATAGAAACCTCAGAGGTTTTCCATCCATAGCCATGAAAATATACTCATGCATATAAACAGATAAAACAGATAAAACATAAAGAAAGAATCACATGAACTCGAATGAACTCAAAAAATGAGATCATACAGAGAACATAGAAGTATAGACAAGAACATCATAAACATGAAAGAATACTTTTGTATTATCTTTGGATGTCTGTACAGATGTTTACAAAGTTTGGACTGCAATAGAGTCTCAACGCTTCCTCTCCTCTCTTCCTCTCTCTCCTTCCTTGAATGAATCATTTCCATACAGACAATTATTACAAAAGAGGGGCTCCTCGAGCTCTCCTTCCAACTCACCTAACTCTCATTATTTACATTGAATTACATTCAATGAACATCCAATCTGAATTGGATATAGATTCCATCATCCTGTCATCCATTAAAGAAGACCTTATCCATAGCCTGTACAAAGGCATAGATTTGGCTCTTTTGGCCCTACAGTATTTAATTTTCTTTAAATACATTTAAAATTTAAATTTGAGGGAAAAATGAGAGGGTTGGTGCCTCTCCCCTCCTTGAATGCATGTGGATGTGTTGAATAGATGGTGCACTGCTGAGTTGGAAAGGATGCTTCTGCATCATACTCCACTGCTATGAAAAATTCATGAGCTCCTTCTCATGAGCTTCCTAGTTTTGTTGAAATCCTCCTGGATCCAAAACTTTCTCTTGGAGTTGACTCCCCTATTTTGTTGTTGATGTTGTTGCTGCATCCATGCTACTCGTGTATGTTCTCCTCTGTTTATCTTTTCCCTGCTGACAACTTCTTTCGCCGAATTCAACATTATCCTCCTTATCTCCTCAATCTCCTCATCTATCTCCTCCGCTGGCTGGCTTTCCTTATGTGGTTTGTTTGGATGCAATTCCTCTACTGGCATATATCCAGCTTCCTCCTGCTGCTTCTTTGCTAGTTGGTATTCTCCCCCACCTATTTCCAACTTGACATGTTGGATATGCCTACTCTACATATTTACCCTTCTCTCCAGGGCTTCTAGTTCTTCACACAGATCAATGAAATCAATGTTATCTGTCTCCTCTCCTGCCACATACTCCAGTGCTGCAGTAATCTCATGTTCATCTTCTTGGATAAAACTTCTGAGCCACTTCTCTAAATTCTATTCTTCTTTTGTTGAGGCAAACTTCAGTATCTTCCCCATCTATCTCATGACAACCATCACTGTCTATCTCTCATTCGTTGCACCTGAAGTTTGTGCATTGGCCTCTGTTGGAATAATTGGAAGGAATATATGAATTCTCCCAATG
This sequence comes from Picea engelmannii, assembly GCA_009831015.1. Classification (NCBI taxonomy): domain Eukaryota; kingdom Viridiplantae; phylum Streptophyta; class Pinopsida; order Pinales; family Pinaceae; genus Picea; species Picea engelmannii. The sequence continues at coordinate 282,395 of ML783205.1, read as the reverse complement.
ATCAGAATACTTCTTTGATCCACTTCCATCAACACTCCTTGCCAATATGAACTCTCATCTTAGTTCATGAGACTTTCATATAGTATCCTCTCCTCTCCCTTGCCCACCTGGCAATCTGGGACTCCTCCTCTTCTATCTTGGCAGTCTATGGGATCAACTGATCTCACTTCATTTCCCACCTGGAAATGTGATAGCTCATCGTTGCACTCCTAACAGTCTACACGATTTCTGCTTGATCTCCTCTCCTCATCACTAAGGGTCTCCCCAGTCTCTGGATCACAAATGAAAATCATATCCTCTGTGCCACTGAGGTTTTCATTTTCCCTAAGCTATCTTCTCAACACTTGTTGTTGCCTCTAGGAAAACAACTTCTGAACATACCACCGGGCTTTCCTTTTGAGAGGCCACTCGTACCTCCAATTTACCTGTGGTTCTTGTTTCATCCTCAATGCTAACCTGTCTATTTCTTCTCTTATCTCATTGAGCTCCTTATCAATTTCTACTTTTCTTTTTTGTTGGTGGTGTTCTCTTTCTTGACCTCTCCTATGGCCTTCAGTAGCCATTTTATCTTTTCTCCAACCCACCTAGTTGTCTGTTGTTCACTTTGCAACTGAGAGCACCTCCAACTTTTGCTACATCCCACCTAGCTATCAAATGTTTGTTGCACATTTGCAAACAAATATTTACAAAGCATTTCACTCTGTCTTCACCTCCTCTTTATTTTCCTACTATCTACTGAAAAAAAACATGCTCTAATACCACTTGATGCAGACCCCTCCCACGTTTCTCTCCTGGGGTCCACTGACCTCTCGGTCAAGGATCTTCAACTTTTTTGAGTCGGATTGACTCTTCGGGCCCCTGTCGAGCCCTCAAAATCCCATCCACAGGTCCTTTTCCCTTTGAATAGGTCTTAACAAAGACCCGTGGGATTTTTCTTGGCCCCCCTTTACCTTTAAAATTGCATTCAGGCTCTAGCCCTTTGTCTCGGGCGGAAACCCCATATGACCTTGGCTGGGGTCAGGTGCCTGCCAAAGCATGCTACTATGGGGATTCAGAGCTTTGGGAAACTTGCAATCCTTAGCACCTACTTCTTCCCAAATGGTTAGTTCTTTGAACCACCTTAATCCACTGACATGTCACTTAGACAATGAACATTCCTGATTCGAATTCAGGCCCTGAGACTTTGGCAATCCCCGCTCCTAAAGGTTTTTGTGACCTACACCTATATCTAACAGTGCCTATAGCTCCTCCCCCATGCTACTGTGCTCTCTTCTCGAGCATGGGATATTTCAAAATACTCAAAGGATGTGACCTTTGAACCTCCCTCCGCAAGACCGACCACTTGGTCAAAACGCTGGCATTCTTAGAAATGGTGTCTCTCTTGAGTTGTGTTCCTCTGAGGGTTTATAGACCTTGGACACACTTCCTCTATGGTTCCAACCTAAACACTCGGACACTTCAATCTTAGAAAAAACTTTCTAAGATCCTCATGTGCACTCCTTGCATTTGTTCACCTCGAGATTCCAAAGGTCTCTTATAACCTTTTACACACTTCTTGTGCTATTACACCTTAAAATTACTCACTTTGATAGTGTCGCAAGTGTCGTCATTACAACTGGTTTAAGTGTCACATCTTGGCCACAAGTGTTATAAGTGTTGATAACATCATACTGCCTTCTTTCCTATGTCATTCCTCCAATGACATGACAGGGACACTTAGGACACCTCAAAGACTAGTTTTGAAGAGGAGGAATCAATCTACTAGAAGTACAAGCCTTTTGCCACTGAAAGAACCACTCAAAAATGGGTTTTGGAGGGGATCGTTCCCCTATACACTATCGGGGAACACTGAAACTCCCTGGCCTTCTTTGGGGGAGCATTATAACACTCTGGTGCCCCTTTTGGGGGAGCGCTACCTTTTCTGGGCGAAATTTTGTTTGTTGAGAAAAATGAGGGAAATATCCCCTCAATATCTGAAGGTGGTTGGATTCGAATATGATCTCAAGGCATGATCTTAGAGAAGATCCTCAATTGAAGGAGAGAAATCCTCAACTTATCCCAAATATATCTCAAGTGGTTGGGTATTTCCAAGCTTATATAAAGAGGCCTTCTCATGGTGAAAGGGGAGGAAAGATTGGAGGTATGAAACCTATGATCTCATAGGCAACATACAGTATAGAAAGAGAGACATTACAATAGAATATAAATTATGATCTCATGAGGGATATGTCATTTGAAGCATCAACATCTTGTATGTGGGTTATTTGAGCAAGGGTATGGACAAGGAGAGCTTGGTGAAGCTGCTACACTACATCCATGGCTATAAGTAACACTTTGTTCTCATCAATATAAATTCATGCTTGGCCTGTTTCCTTTGAAGTTTGTTGTGAATATGAACTTGTCTTCTTCATAAGATAAATCTGTATTTGAGCTAATCTCAGTAGAGTAGGAAGTCTTTTGTACCTTTGTTTGTTTTAGACCTATCAGGGAGCTCAGGATCGAAGCTCAGTCAGGACTTTGCAAGGACAAATGTCGCTAATAAGGTACATATCTCTCTCCTTCTCTTTCATTTATTAGCTTAATTAGATCTAAAAGGAAAGTTAGTGTCCATGTTAAGCACTTTTCTGTCTTGGACTTAAAGAGTTAGGGACCTCGAGAGAATCCACTTGTCCGCAGGGGGATTTCTCTTCAACAGAAATTGGCGACTCCGCTGGGGACTAATTGAAGCTTTGAGTTTTGGTTTTCCTCGCAGATATTGTCTTAGCTTTTGTTCTTTTAGACCTTATTCATCCTGTATGTATAATTGAATGTGTTGATTGAATCCTTATTCCATCACATACAGTGTGAATGATAAAGTTTGACTGAGTTTTTTGGTTTTTTGAGCATTTTTCTGGACTTTAAGACACCAGTGCCCCCCTGCCCATGTTATCAGATCACTGGCACTCCCTGTTGGCCTTACACAGAGTGTTATAACGCTCTGGTGTCCCTTACACCAGAGCGCTACCACTTTTTTGTGCAACACCTTCTAGGGTTTCATTATCTGAAGTTCAATTTTTGTTTTTGACACTTGCTCAAAGTCTTATCATCTAAGTACATCCTTGTTTTGGCGTTCAATACTTTGTTTTCTAAGGATTCATCATCTTTTGCTTGGATTTTTTGACATTTGTCCTTACTTTGCAATTTGTCCTTCACGATTTGGAGGCAATTTGTCATTTTCTTCTCATTTATCTGATTGAGTGAAAACTTTATAAGGAGATTCAAAGATCTTTTGTATCATTTCCATTTGATCTTTGAGGTCATCTTGTCTAAACCTTTCTTTCTTTTTGAGTTTTTGGTTTTCTTTCTCTTGTTTGATCGCAACAAGGGTGTGTTTTTGTTTATGTGGAGTTTGTTTCCAGTTGCTTCAATCTCAAAGATCTTGTAGTCTGATTAGCATAGGAAGCTTTACATCCAACTCATCATCAGTCACATATAAACATTTTAGCATTGTATTGGATTCCTTATTGAGGACTATTGCATGAGGTCATTGCATCTTGGTGTTTTAAAGTGAAAGGAAAATCCTTCTCCTTCCCTTAAAATAGACATTCATTGAAAGAACAAATTGCTTATCATTTCTTGTGCATGTTTTGGGAACTGAGTCATAATATCATAAATATTCTCTCTCATACACCTTTGAGTAAACAACAACCACTAAAATCAACGCTAAACTAAAATTTATTAGACTTTTTACATTTTGTTAGGCAAACCTACATTAGCTTAAGGTGTAGGGCTTTGGAATAGGTTGAAAGGATAAATTTCCAAAGCTATCAAACAAACTTAGTATCTTGCGGTAGGGAGAGTGAAATACAATTGTTGTATAGGCTTTCTGGGATCCCCCTCTCACACAGGGGTTACGCACGAGGTCGCACTCGGGAGAGCTATGGAGATTATCCCTCCATGGTTTGACTGATTGTAGTAGTCGGATCATATTATGGGGGTCGCTTGAAGGTATACCCACAATGTTGAGTGGAAGCCTTTCAAGTTGATTTCGGGCTAGATACCCTGCCCTTATGTTCAGACTGGACTGTCGACTGTACCCACCCAGGGGATGAATGTGAGTTGGTGACCTTAGTAGCCACAATCTTTAGGGCCTTACACAAGGTGATAGTGAAGAGAAGTCTCACTATACCTAGAAAAGACGTTGGTCAAAATCACTCGGACTTACTGCGTGGAAGCTTGCACCAAGGCGTAAGTCCATTAATCAGGTCACCAACGTAACTGATCCACCCACTCTATCCCCACCCCTTCCTATTTTGATCTCCCGATGTTGGATTTCATCACCAACTAGTGGTTTCATCGTGGGAAGGTTTTTTTGATTTATTGCTTCTCAGATTCATAGCGTGTGTTGGCTTTTTTACTTAGTGGACCTTAGGTTGAGTCAGTATTAATGGCATCAACTCTTGAAAGTACCAATGGAGGAACCCCTTGTCCCGGGGAACCTTACACCTTTCCTTCTTTTGGAAACTTTGGTCCTCTAGATATTGCCACATTGATTCTTCCAGGACTCACCATCGGATTACCAGTTTGGTTGTTCCCCACTTCGGTGATCTCGAATCCTCCCAATGTTCCAACTGCACCTAATAATTTAGATGTCAGTACGCCACCCACACATCAACCTCATGTCGATTTTTTTCCTTCTTCATCCATTAAGTCTCCTTCCCTTTCTCCTTCTTTGCCTAGTGAAAGCTCTAAAGCAAGTAGCCAGGTTGATCAGAAGAAGAAGAAATGGAAAGAGAAGAAGAAGAAGAGCCTGAAAAAGACCAAAGCTCCAACAACATCCGATGTTGGATCCAAGCAACCAACTATTGTTAATAGTACTAGGAGTGTTGATGAGGTCAACAAGATTAAAATGAAGAATCTGAAAGCCAAATTACCTTGCAGCCTTTGTAAGGGTGACCACTTTCTGAGGGATTGTCCCAGTCTTATCAAGGTCTTAGAAATGTGGTCTTCCACGTCATCATCCCCTATTGGGTATGCTGGTGATGCCCTATCAACTAGTGACATTAAGGTTGGTAAGAAGAAGACAACTGCCAAGTTTCCTTGCATGTTATGCAAAGGTGATCATTACTCTCGCCTATTCCCTCGTATGGACGAGGCTTCTTCTCTTTTGGAAAAGATTCAACTTTTAGCTAGTTATCGTAGGTTTTCCCCCAACCCCTCATTAGTTGATGGATTGGTCAATTCGGTTCCATCCCCGGCCAGTCCGGTTGATTAGGTGGTCAATCTGGTTTCATCCTCAGTTGAACCACTAACCAAAGTAGTTGATCTAGTTCCATCATCGATCAACCCCACTTCTCATCTGAAAAGTAAAACCCAAGTGATTGATCCACTCCCGTCATTGTTCAGTCCCACCCTTCATCTGAAGAGTGCCAACATGGTCAATCCCACTCCTCCTCTGACGAGTGCCAAATTGGTTTCTCTGATCCCTTCATCGGTCAGTCCAATTGATCATGTCGTCAATATAGTCATGTCATTAGTTGAACCAGTTGACAAAGTGGTTGATCCGATCCCATCTTTGGTCGATCCCGCTCTTCCGTTAGAGAGTGCAACCCAAGAAGTTGATCCAGTTCCACATCGGTCGATCCGAATCCTCCCTTGAGGACTACCAAAGTGAATGATCTAGTCCCTTCCTCGATCGTCCCACCCTTCATTTGAAGAATGCCAAAGTGGTTGTTCCGGTTACATCATCGGTCAATCCCGCTCTTCCTTTGAAGAGTTCCAACGTGGTCGATCTGACCCCATCATCGATCGATCCTACTCTCCCTCTAGAGATTAAACCCAAAACTTCCCACATTTTTCTCGTTGATACAGAATCTACCATGTCGAGGGGAATTCCTCCTTCTCCTGCAAAAACCCCTCCAAGTAATGAGGCCATCCTTTTTGATTGGGGTGTGCTAACTAGACCTCGTCTTCCCTCTCACATTCCTTTCCAGATTACAATACAGGTTTGTGGTCAGGACGTTCCTCAAATGTTGATAGATGAAGGTGCGTTCATTAGTATTTTGTCCTCTGTTGCTTGGCATGATTTGGTTTGTCCTCAGCTTGTGCCAGTTACACAGAATATCTTAGATTTTAATAGAAGAACCAGTCAACCTTTAGGAACCCTTCCTCAGTTTCCCGTAACTTTGGGAGGGAAAACTGTCTTTATTGATGTTATGGTAGTCCGAGACCCCTTGGATTTTTCTTTACTCCTTGGGCAGGATTATGTCTATGTCATGAAAGCTATTATGTGACTATTGATCAACTTTAATTCATCGGTCCTGACTGGATTACCACCCTAAATGGTTCTTATATGCAGGTAGTATCGCCCCTTCTGCATGCTAATTATGTGGCGTTATCTCCCATGACTTCAACTTCAGATGACTTGGATCTGGTAGTTGACATGGTGATCTCTTCGGTAGGTCTATTGGATCCTGATCTCCTTACCCCTGTCATGGCCCTCGACATGTGTTCCTTCGAGAGCATTGTTCTTCCATCCAGTGAAGATCTCTTGGAATCCATGACAGAGTTTTGTCCCTTGACTTGGTGTCCTTCCAGACCATTATCCTCTTGGAATCCATGATCAAGAAGAGACCTTTAGCATAGTTCTCTTCTCTGTGGCAAGCTCATTAAAAAATGAAATAGAGGCCTTGAGCATAGTTTTCTTCTCTGTAGCAAGCTCGTTAAAAAATGAAACAAAAATCTGGGGATTGAACCCGGAACCTTGAGCATTGTTCTTTTCCTGTGTCAAGCTCATTAAGAAATGAAAAATCACCTCTCTGTTCAAGTTGAGTCTTTTGCCATATCTCGTAGATGTCGAGTCGAGTCTTTCGTTAGGTCTCTTTTTTGAACCTTCATTTCATCCACCTGTATCCTTTTTCTCCATCTAGCACATAAATTGGTGACAACCTCAAAGTCGGTGAATGAATTGAAGCTTGGGGGGCATGTCTCCAGCCTTTGATGATCATTTTGGAGTCAAGACACTAGCTTTCAAGCTGGGGGCAGAGTACCGCGCTTAGTCTTTGTTCTTTCTTGCGCTGGTGAAAACATGAGAATGTAACTGAGCAACCTTTTATCTCTTTTTCGAGCTCGCATGGATATACGAAAAAGAAACCCCCTGGAGTCTTCTTTAATCTCTTTTCAAACTCTCTAAATGTGAAAATATTTCCGAGTGATCTTGCTTCCTTTCCCACTCATTAAAAGGTTTGAAAGGGCGTCTTTCGAGTGATAATTTATCTCTTTTTCGGCCTTGCGAGACTAACATTACGAAAAATGACCACATTGGAGTCATCTTTAAGTTATTTTCAGATTCTCTAAACATGAAAAACCACCGATTTTACCTTCTTTGGATTTGTTAAACAATTATACATTGAAGGGCCCATATGGGACCGAACCCTTACTTCTTCTAGTTCTTTAAACAAAGGAAGAGGGACTTACTGAAGGTGAGTTATATTGAGCATGTGTTACCCTCCTCGAGCTCGTTAAATTACAAAGAGGTACTCATCTATCTGGATGGGGGAAAAATTGAAGGAAGAAAGCCAAGCAGTTTTTGAGAACATTACCAGTAACTCTTAGAGTCTCCCTTGAACATGAAACTTTGTCTTTGCACACATCTTAATTTGTTGAACCTCTGCACTGAACCAATCCTATGAGTTTTTCTTACTCCTTTGGGTCACCCGATGAAAGTCATAGAATCCACTGCATCATCATGTTTTGGTCCATGTCATGTTTCTGTTGTTGTGCCTCAGTGTTCAAGGGAAGTATCTTCCTCGAGAGTCAGCCATCACAAATATCTTGTTTCAATACTCGTGTCAGTCCATGTTCATCTGATCTACCAATTTACATCTCTGTGTCAATTTCATGTCATTGATGGGGGATACATCAAGGCCCTCCTGCGACAAGTCTATTCCTATCGACTTCAACACATTATCCATGAACTAAACTTAGAAACCAGTTAGTACCTTGGGACCTGCATACCTCAATGGCAGGCCTCCTCACATTTGATAGTGGATTTACATCATTGACCTCTGATCGGATGATTCCATGAATGTTCTACTTCATCTCATCTATTCACATTCGTTGGAATGTACTAGGGTACCTTGGGAATCATTGACATCAATGGTGATTTCCCTCGTGCTTGTTAACGGTTTACATCATTGACTGGTAATCAAGTGGTTTCTGCCATGTTTGACATCAAGAAATCTATCCACATGGTTAGATTCATACTACATCGGGATCGGTAAGAAGACCCTGGGTTGAGTCATCACTCTTATATGTACTTTTCCCAGGTTGCAAAGGAGTTTCTTTTGAACAATGACGCATATATTGTTACATAGATCCACTTTGTATTGGTCGTGGCTATGTCTTGTCATCTCATAGATCCACTGTGTATTCTTCAAGGCTACGATTAGTTTAGGTCAAAGGATTATAGATCCACATTGTATCCTCGGTGGCTATACCTTTTATCAATATAATTATGGATCTGCAATGTATTTTATGGCGGCCATATCTTACAAGTCTTTATCACCCAAGCATAGCTATGCCTGCCTTGGGTTTGAAACATGTCATAATATTTGTTGGATGTTTGTGTGTAGCTTCTATCAAGTTCTCTGCATCTATACCCTTTCTTAAAGAAATATACAAAGTACTTTAGTCATCACGTCTTATAACTTCGTACTTTGGGGGACAATCTATTACACCTCAAAATTACTCACTTCGATAGTGTCGCAAGTGTCGTCATTACAAGTGTTGCAAGTGTCACATCTTGTTCGCAAGTATCGCATCTTGTCCACAAGTGTTATAAGTGTTTCTAACATCATACTACCTTTTTTCCTATGTCATGCCTCCAACGACATGACAGGGACACTTAGGACACCTCAAAGACTAGTTTTGAAGAGGAGGAATCCATCTACTAGAAGTACAAGCCTTTTTCCACTGGAAGAACCACTCAAAAATGGGTTTTGGAGGGGAGCGCTCCCCTATACACTGTCAGGGAGCATTGTCTCTCCCTGGCCTTTTTTGGGGGAGCGTTATAACGCTCTGGTGCCCCTTTGGGGGAGAGCTACCTTTTCTGGGTGAAATTTGGTTTGTTGAGAAGAATGAGGGAAAGATCCCCTCAATATATGAAGGTGGTTGGATTTGAATATGATCTCAAGGAATGATCTTAGGGAAGATCCTCAAATGAAGGAGAGAAATCCTCAACTTATCCCAAATTTCTCTCAAGTGTTTGGGTCTGTCCAAGATTATATAAAGAGGCCTTATCATGGTGAAAGGGGAGGAAAGATTGGAGGTATGAAACCTATGATCTCATAGGCAACATATAGTACAAGAAGAGAGACATTACAATAGCATCTAACTTATGATCTCATGAGGGAGATGTCATTTGAAGCATCAACATCTTGTATGTGGGTTATTTGAGCAAGGGTATGGACAAGGAGAGCTTGGTGAAGCTGTTGCACTACATCCATGGCTGTAAGTAACACTTTGTTCTCATCAATATAAATTCATGCTTGGCCTGTTTCCTTTGAAGTTTGTTGTGAATATGAACTTGTCTTCTTCATAAGATAGATCTATATTTGAGCTAATCTCAGTAGAGTAGGAAGTCTTTTGTACCTTTGTTTGTTTTACAGGACCTATCAAGGAGCTCAGGATCGAAGCTCAGCCAAGACTTTGCAAGGACAAATGTCACTAATAAGGTACACATCTCTCTCCTTCTCTTTCATTTATTATCTTAATTAGATCTAAAAGGAAAGTCAGTGTCCATGTTAAGGACTTTTCTATCTTGGCCTTAAAGAGTTAGGGACCTCGAGAGAATCCACTTGTATGCATGGGGATTTCTCTTCAACATGTGCCTCATCAGTTCACTCCTCAACACTTAGCCCAGTGTTGACCCTATGCACACCTTGCATGAGATTTCTTCGAACTTCACTCTCCTCCGAGCAACTGTGCACTCCTTGCACGCTTCCTGCAAAACTCCCCTCTATCTCTCCTGAGCTTTAGAGTCATGTCAGTGACTCTCATCCCGTGCACTTCTTGCGGGCACTGTGCACTCCTTGCACCAAATCTCTACAAAATTTCAAGTTATTTCCCCTCAACTTTAGAGTCGAACTTGACTCGTCCTTCGCACTCCTTGCGGGCACTATGCACTCCTTGCACTGAAGCTTTCAAGAAGAGAAACAATTGAAACTTATAGAAACCTCACATGTTTTCCATTCATAGCCATGAAAATATACTCATGCATGTAAACACATAAAACAAAGAAAAGAGAAAGAAAGCATCACATGTACTCGAATGAACTCAAAAACTGAGAAGATCATACATAAAATAGATAATTATAGACAGGAACATCAAAAACATAAAAAAATATTTTGTATTATCTTTGGATGTCTGTACAGATGTTTACAAAGGTTGGAGTGCAACAAAGTCTCAAGGCTTCCTCTCCTTCCTCGAATGAATCATTTTGATACAAGGGATTTTTACAAAAGAGGGGCTCCTCAAGCTCTCCCTCCAACTCACCTAACTCTCATTAATTACATTGAATTATAGTCAATGGACATTCATTCCAAATCAGATCTAGATTCCATCATCTTATAAACCATTAAAGGCAGCCTTATCTATAGCCTGTACAAAGGCATCGATTTGGCTCTTCCAGCCCTACAGTATTTAATTTTCTTTAAATACATTAAAAATTTAAATTTGAGGGAAAAATGAGAGGGTTCACACCTCTCCCCTCCTTGAATGTGCATGGATGTGCTGTGTAACGTCCCTGGCCACCCATGTTCAGGCCACGCTACACGAGGGAACACTTTTGTTCTCTCACTGTGGAACATACTATAACATACCCAGTATTCAACTGAGCATGCCACATAAATTTTCTCTTCGACGGCATGCAATTATAACATATACATACAACGCTCTTGCATAAGCTTTACATATAAACGTAAACAAACAATTGCACTCTGTAAATATACGAATTCATATTGAAATAACAGTAAACACATACATGCAACATATATAGGGAAATACCCATAAACATACAAACAGTTATAATCACACATATGATAATTTGTAACATAAGCACATAATAACAATGCAACATGTAACTTTATCACAGAATTGGTACTTTTCTTGGAAAGATTATCACCAACTGTGTACAAACCGTCCATGAACCTCCCAACCTTAGACTACACTGTTCATCACTCTCAACAATGAGTCACCCTTGAGCTGGGACTAAATTCCACCCAGGGTAAAGGGTTTCCTAACCAGGCTAAAGGCTCATAGAAAACAGGAAAGACTCCATCTCAGGTGTTCGCTCAACTAACAACCTACAACCTTTCATTCCCCACATGCCTATCCCACCCAAGGAAGTGTCCTGCTTCTCTGCTCAACAGTCCCTCGACTACCCCACTTCCCTTCTAGGGCTTCAACAACATGTTGGACTGGAAGTCTCAGAGCACTGTAGTTGCAGTTTATCACCTTCAGGAAATCAATTCCTCGACAATTATCTCACTCAGAGAATTTCTCACGAGCCTGACAATCCACCTCTTCAATTTCCCATGGTCCTGACAACCCACTTCTTCAATCCCTCTCCCAAGCTAACCAAGTACACCAATAAGAAAAATGGTTATGGAAATAGGCTTAGATATAGTGAAATGAATGTTTGAAGGATAACTAACTGCGTGAGTGAAAAATGGTCATGGAATCATTGACTGGATGACTGAATGATCCCAGGAATCATGGGTGATATGATTGTAATAATGACGGTGAAGGGTGTGTAAGTGAGCTAAGTCCCCATGATATGTATGCATGTCCCCAACTTGACACTTGTCATGTTGGAAGATACTTTGGTCTAGTTGTCCCCAACTTTAGAACTTAGGATAAAATAATTATCCATACTTTATGTTTTTTAAGAAATATTAATATAATATTCCTTTTTGGCTTAATCTCTCTAGCTTAGCCCTTTCCTTAAATTTTGGCCCTCCCTTTCCCTAACTGGTGAATTTTAGTCCCCCATATCTTTTATCGTGGTCAGTCTACGTGCAACGATGTATTTTATATTAATCATGAGACATATACAAAGTAGGCGCACTGGCCTTTAACATCTAGGTACACTGGCCTAATTCCAAAACATAAGCATCCCATCTTATAATAACTGGCTCACCAGCCTATAACACTTATCATATACATGAGGTTCGCTGACCTCCATACTGCACGCGGTAACTGGGAATGTGCACACTACATCATTTTACTGCGCAGTACATGCGCGCACTATGTCATGAAAGGTGCATTACAAAAATGATGTCAAAACAACTCACCAACTTAAGTACACTTACATTACATTTACAATTGGGTTCGACTGAGGGATATTACAATCCCCTCCCCTTATTTATGCACTATCATCAATGCATCATATACCCATATACAACAAAATTTTCAAAAATCCTCAAAAAGATGCGGGTATTTTGTCCTCATTGCTTCTTCATGCTCCCAAGTAGCATCCTCATGACCGTACCAGGTCCATTGGACCTTTACAATCCCTATGGCTTGATTTCGGAGCTGCTTCATTTTCCGGTCTATAATGCGCACTGGATTCACTTGAAAAGCGCCTTCTTGCTCCACCTGAATCACATTCCAATCAATAACATGATTAGCATCAGGTATATATTTCTTTAGCAATGATACATGGAATACATTATGAACAGACATAGATGCAAGCAATGCAATCATATAAGCAATTGGACCAATCCTCTCTAGTATTTCAAATGGCCCAAAAAATCTGGTTTCCAACTTGGCGCAACTTCCCATCTTCAGGGAACTCCTGTTAGCTTTCACCTTCAGGAAAACATGATCACCCACTTTGAAATCTCTGTGGGTTCTGTTCTTATCGGCATAACTTTTCTACCTGTCTTGGGAAACTTTTAAATTATTCTTAATTTTTATCATTTGGTCCTCCATCTCCTTGAGCAACTCTTGCCCAACCACTATCCTATCAGCTAGATTATCCCAGCTCACTGGAGTATTGGAATTTTTGTCGTAAAGTGATTCAAATGGGCTCATCTTCAATGATGTCTGATACCCATTGTTGTAAGAGAATTCTACCAAGTGAAGCTAGTCTTCCCAATTTGATGGTTTGTCCATCACATACATTCTGAGTATGTCTTCTATCACTCTATTCACCCTCTCTGTTTGTCCATTAGACTCAGGATGATAAGCTGCACTAAAGTTCAGATTCGTTCCGAATCCTTTGAACAAACCCTTCCAGAAATTCGAGGTGAATTTCGGGTCTCTGTCGGACACAATTGTTTTAGGAATTCCGTGCAATCGTGCCACTTCCTTCATGAAAATATCAACAACATCTGCTGCCCTGTGAGTAGTTTTCAGTAGAATAAAATGGGCAGCTTTAGTAAGCTTGTCCACCATCACCATGACCGAATCATGCAACTTGCTTTTTCTGGGCAATCCCATAATAAAATCCATTGTCACCACTTCCCACTTCCATTCAGGAATGGGAAAAGGTTGCAGCAACCCTACTGGGTGCCTATGTTCATATTTAACTTTCTAGCATTCCATACATCTAGCGATGTATTCAACGATCTCTCTCTTCATACCTGGCCAAAAGTAATGGCTCTTGGTCGCTGCCATGGTTTTCTGATATCCAAGGTGCCCTACATAAGGAACATTATGTATTTCATGCAAAATCATATGTTTCAAGTCCTGGACATTCGGAACAAAATTTTTGTTCTTGTGCAACAATATTCCATCTATTCCCAAATTATAATTATCCACCTTTTGTGGCATCTTACCCTGCTGTAGCTTTGCTACCAATTCTATGTATTGCAGATCTGCATTTGCAGCCTCCAGAATTTGGCTTTTAATATCATTCCGATACATGCTAATGGTTGCAGCATGTAGTTCATGCACCCTCCTATTGAGTGCATCAACCACTTTATTCTCTATCCCCTAGATATGATTTATATCAAAGTCATATTCGCTTAGAAATTCTAACCATATGCTTTGCCTAGCATTTAGATTTGGCTGTTCAAATAAATATTTCAAACCGTTGTGGTCTGTTCTTAGCTCAAACCTCTTCCCCATGAGGTAGTGTCTCAATTTCCTCAAGGCATGCACTATGGCTGCCAACTCCAAATCATGAGTGGCATAGTTTCTTTCATGCTCCTTCAACTTCCTTGATTCATAACATATAACAAACCCATTTTGACTGAGGACTCCACCAAGTCCTTCATTACATGCATTTGTGCATACAATGAAATCTTTGTTTGGGTCTGCAATCCTTAATATTGGAGCACTTGTCAATAATTGTTTCAAGTGTTGGAAACTCTTTTCGCAATCCAGTGTCCATTGAAACTTCACACCCTTTCTTTGAAAGGAAGTGATTGGGTGTGAAATATTTGAGAATCCTTCAATAAATCTTCTGTAGTAGCCTGCAAGACCCATGAATGATCTCACCTCTGTCTCATTATTCGGTGCTGACCATTCTCTAATGGCTTCTATCTTTTCAGGATCCACTGCTATCCCATCCTCTGAAATGATATGCCCCAAATAATGAATTTGTTTCTGATAAAATGAGCACTTGCTCAATTTGGCATACAACTGATGCTCTCTTAATACTTGCAAAACCATCCTCAAATGATGTCCATGCTCTTCCTCTGACTTAGAATATATAATAATTTCATTCAAAAAGACAATGACAAACTTGTCTAGATATTCTCTGAAAACACCATTCATTAAGCACATGAAAACAACTGGTGCATTTGACAACCCAAATGGCACCACTGTGAACTCATAATGACCATACCTTGTCCTTAAGGCAGTCTTTCTAATATATTCCTCTTTAATCCTTACCTGATGGTATCCTGATTCGAAATCTATCTTTGAAAATATATTTGCATCCTTCAATTGATCAAAGAGATCATCAATGCTTAGCAGAGGATACGTGTTCTTAACAGTCACTTTATTCAACTATTTGAAGCCAATGCACAATCTTAACGTTCCATCTTTATTTTTCACAAACAAGACTGGGGCACCCCAAGGTGACACACTCTGGTGTATATACCCCTTCTTTAGAAGTTCTTCAAGTTGCATTTGCAACTCCTTCAATTCTGGTGTAATCATTCTATAAAGAGTCTTTGACATTGAAGCTGCTCCAGGCATTAGATTTATAGAGAAATCAATGTCTCTCTTTGGGGGTAGTCCTGGTACTTCCTTGAACACATCTTCAAATTCTTTCAGGACTGCATAATCTTCCAAATTTGGCACCTTATTTTTAGGTGTCTCTTCTATATGAGCTGCAAATATTTGACACCCTTTTCTGTAACATTTCTTCAACTGCAATGCTACAATTTCTCTAAGGTTACTACTCTGGGAATTCCCTGTACTTTACTTAGTTTCCCTTCCTCATCTAAGCACGTAAATTCTTTGTTATGACAGTCCAGGAGAGCATGATGTTGGTCCAACCAATCCATCCCAATTAGACAGTCATAGGAACCTAAAGGAAAGATGTTCAAATCTTCATTGGTGTTCAGTCCATTCATGTCCATGAGGCATGAATCAACCATCTCATTAACTTTTTTTCTGGATCCTGTAGCCAGCTGCACCAACCAAGATTTCCCATTCTTTCTTCTTGGCAAATGAAAACTTTCCACCGTCTTAGGGTCTATGTAACTATGACTAGCTCATGAATCAATTAAAATAACAATGGTTTGGTTGTTGATCATACCTTCCACTTCAATCATGTGGGACTGATATTCTGCTTGCTTGTTGTCCAGGACTGCATAGATCCTTGGCACATTTCTACCCATTTCCTCCACTGTTTCATCTTTCTTTACATTGTGAACAACCCTTCCTTTTTCACTTCTGTGAGGATAATCTCTGAACCTATGATCCCCATTACAACCCGAACATTGAATAAGTGGTTTCCTTGTCATTTGACTCCCTATGTCAATCGTTATGGGTTCTTTAGGTGTTTTCTGTCCCTATGGATTATTTCTTAAGAATGGTGGCTTATCTCCCTTCTTCCTCTGATCCATCCTGAATTTATTTTTGTCTTCCCAAGCCTTTCATAAAGTTGGCCTTGCTTTCTACTGATCATATAGGAATTTATCTCGCCTTATGGTCTCTTCCAATGTCTTGGGTTCATCATACTGTATTTTGTCACTGATGAATGATGGAAATCCACTCAAATACCTTTGAATTTCAACCGTCTCATCCTTGATGAAAGATACATACTTCAACAATTCTAGAAATCTTCTCTCATATTCATCTATGGTCATACTTCCAAGCTTGAGTTCAAAGAACTCTTTCATTTTCTTGTCATAGTATCTCTTCGTCAAGTATTTCTTCTCAAAATACTTCTTGAATTCCCTCCAAGTAACACTTTTCTCTTTACTGTGATGCACCTGCAAAAGATGATCCCACCACATGGATGCCTTTCCCTTGGGTTGATAGATGGAAATTCTACCTTCTGCATGAGAAGAATAATTATGCAATTGAAAATAATTTCTCATGCCCACCAACCATGTTTCTGCATCTTCATCCTTCTTGTGCTCACCATCAAATGTAGGAGGTTTGATTTTGTTCATTTATCCTCGTAGCTCATCCACTCCATACCTGTTATGCCTTCTGACAGGGGATGGACTTGAGTTGTTTCCCACTCTCTTATTGGAATGCCTTGGGGAGTGATGGTGGTGTCTTCTAACACTTCTTTCTTTTCTTTTCTCATCTGAAGTCTTGTGACTTCTAGATTTGCTTGAGCCACTCTCCTTATCCAATATTTTTTCTATTTTGTTCAAGCCCTCCAATAACTTCATGTTGAAGTCATCCTGTTGCTCCTTGGCTCTCATAAGCCTTTCATTATCATCCTTATGCTTTGGACATCTTTCTGCAAATTTTTAATGGTCTTTGCCATATTCATGTTTTCATTACTTTCTTCTCCATGTCCATTAGAGTTTGTTCCTTCAATGCCCAAATGGACATCCATCCTTCTGCTCTCTTCTTGCTGACTGTAATTCTCCTTTGCCTCTTCCATTCCTATAGACTCTGCACTGATATGTTCTAATCTAGTTGTTGTTAATTCTACAAAACGTGTAGCCATAAAAACTTATCAAGCTAACTAATTCAACAATTCATGAAAAATATGAACCATTTTGGTTCCATATACATCAGAATTATCTCTTTTGATTTCCTGGTGTTATCACCATGACAATTCTAGATAAGACCCAAGTCTTGAGATACATCAGGGTGAAAGGCAGTTTACCAAAACCACTTTTTCTAGAGTCTTGATGTCACGTGCTTCAATATGTCAAAACCACCACTCGTGGAACGATCGATGGCTAGTAATATCACCTCATTCACTCATTCTGTACTTCACAGAAGTATGATGTCAAGTGAATACCGCCATATAACGAACTCAAAAGCTAATCATTTGAAATGGATTAACCACGCATGGCAACCCAACGTATTTGTATGTAAGTCTGCCTACGATTCATGATTAGGACTCTATAAATACCAATTCTCAAGTATGGAGGCATCATCTTATCCATAGATGGAGTAATCTTCAAATTTTCTCGACCTCTTGATCTTTGTAAAAAAAAAAAAATTCGGTGTCCACAAAATCGAGGTACATGGACAAAGCTACGTCCAGTGAGACTGGTGCTTCTAGAAACAAGGTAGATTTTCCTTCTAGTAAGGAGGAAAAAATAATCACACAGATACTAGCGACTAAGTTTTGCATAGAACCTACCATCGACTCTACATTGGAAGCCAGGTTGAATCCCGTTATTAGGGATTTGATCATCGACAGACTAGCTGTTAAGAAGAAATGGAGCAAGTGATAGAAGAAAGAAACCATCGCTGAAATGACTGAAAGTGTTGGAGAGAATCAATCGGTCTAGTTAGATACTTTAAAGGAGGAGATCACTAAGCTGAAATGAGTCCTCGAATAAAAGTATCTTTCAACAATTTTTGGTACAGGGGGTAGCATAGGTAAGGGGATCCAGATATGGTAGGCCTGTTCTTAAATGGTCTCTTTACCATAGAATAACTGTTATCATTCCCTTATTGTAATTTTGGGACTAATACAATTATATAAATGCAGAAGAGGATTTTGGACTGTTTATTACAAGATTCTAATTGGTGATGTTATTAGTCTTGTTTTCTTTCTTAGTATGTGTTTCTTGTAAGCTTATATTTCACTTCCATCTCTCTGAATCAGAGGAATATAAAACTCAGAATTCATCTATGAGATGTTCTTGGCTTAGCAATTTAGGCTATATTTATTTCTTCTCAAACCAACTATGAATTCATTTAAAATAATGCTCTGATGCGGTTGTGTGTTTCTTTTTCCTTTAATGCCATGCAATTTTTTCTATTAAATTCAGACTCATCGCCTTCCAAACGACTTCGTGCACACAAAATTCAACCTGTGCACCCATATTTACCATGCACAGTAACACCACAGGGTAAATCGTGCTTCTGTGCACCTATATCCACTATGCATTTCTTCTCTGTTGCGCCAATAACTTGCGCGCACTACTTTTGCGTTGCGTGCCAACATCCACTGCGCACAATTTTGGTATCGCACACTGATATTCCACATGCATTTTCCCCTATTCATTGCACCATGCCGAAGTTCAATATGCCCCACCACGCACAATAATCTGTGCACACCATTGACTACACCATCGCGAGATAACTTATACTCATTGTGCACGCACCAACCAAAATCCTCTGTGTTTTGCAATGTTTCACACACCACATGCACATTACTATGTGTGCGCTCATCGCGCAATGCTAAATTCAATGCGCGCATCTGCATAGAATACTCTTCTGCGCGGTGCCACAATTTACCGTGCACACCTGCACGCCAACATTTTCCATGCGGTGCCAAAATTTACCGCGCGCGCCTGCACACCAACATTTTCCATGGATGCTCTGTGGCTTGAAATTTGGTCACTTCAAAATTAATCTTCTGTGAATATTCACTTCAACTGAACATTTCCATCCCATCTAGGCTCAGTGTTGGATCTGAAGCTCTGATACCATGTTGTAACGTCCCCGACCACCCATGGTCGGGCCATGCTACATGAGGGAACACTTTTGTTCTCTCATTGTGGAACATACTGTAACATACCTAGTATTCAACTAAGCTATGCCACATAAATTTTCTCTTCAACTGCATGCAATTATAACATATACATACAATGCTCTTGTGGAAGCTTTACATATAAATGTAAACAAACAATTGCACTCCGTAAATATACGAATTCATACTGAAATAACAGTAAACACAGACATGTAACATATACAGGGAAATACCCATAAACATACAAACAATTATAATCACACATATGATAATCTGTAACATAAGCACGTAATAACAATGCATCATGTAACTTTATCACACGATTGGTACTTATCTTGGAAATATTTTCACCAAATGCCTACAGACCATCCACAAACCTCCCAGCCTTAGACTACACTGTTCATCACTCTCAACAGTGAGTCACCCCCGAGCTGGGACTTAAATCCACCTAGGGCAAAGGGTTTCCTAACTAGGCTAAAGGATTATAGACAACAGGAAAGACTCCGTCTCAGGTGCTCACTCAACTAATAGCCTACAACCTCTCATTCCCCACATGCCTTTCCCACCCAAGGAAGTGTGCCCCTTCTCTGCTCAATAGTCTCTCGGCTACCCCACTTCCCTTCCAGGACTTCAACAACAGGCCAGACCGGAAGTCTCAGAGCACTGTAGATGCAGTTTAACACCTTCAAAAAATCAATTCCTCAACAATTCTCTCACTCAAAGAATTGCTCATGGGCCTGACAATCCGCCTCTTCAATTTCCCACGGGATTGACAACCCGCTTCTTCAACCCTGCTCCCAAGATAACCAAGTACACTAACAGGAAAAATGGTTATGGAAACAGGCTCAGATATAGTGAAATGAATGTTTGAAGGATAACTGACTGCATGAGTGAAAAATGGTCATGGAATCATTCACTGGATGACTGAATGATCCCAGGAATCATGGGCAAGATGATCGTAAGAATGACGGTGAAGGGTGTGTAAGTGAGCTAAGTCCCCATGATATGTATGCATGTCTCCAACTTGACACTTGTCATGTTGGAAGCTACTTTGGTCCACTTGTCCCCAACTTTAGAACTTAGGATAAAATAATTATCCATACTTTATGTTTTTTAAGAAATATTAATATAATATTCCTTTTTGGATTAATCTCTCTAGCTTAGCCCTTTCCTTAAATTTTGGCCCTCCCTTTCCCTAACTGGTGAATTTTAGTCCCCCATCTCTTTTATCGTGGTCGGTTTGCGCCCAACGATGTATTTTATATTAATCATGAGACGTATACAAAATAGGCGCACTGGCCTTTAACATCTAGGTGCACTGGCCTAATTCCAAAACATAAGCATCCAAGCTTATAATAACTGGCTCACCAACCTATAACACTTATCATATACATGAGGTTCGCTGACCTCCATACTGCGCACACTTTAGTTACTGCACGCGGTATCTGGGAATGTGCACACTACATCATTTTACTACGCAGTACATGCACACACTATGCCATGAAAGGTGCATTACAAAAATGATGTCAAAACAACTCACCAGCTTAAGTACACTTACATTACATTTACAATTGGGTTCGGCCGTGGGATATTACATGTTGAATAACTGACGCACTGTTGAGGTGGAAAGGATGCTTCTGCATCAGAAACTCAAAAGGTGCCATCTTTATCGAACTTTGATAACTGTTGTTGTACACAAATTCTACCAATGGTAAAAATTGTTCCCATCTTTTCTATTGATCCATCACATACATTCAAAGCTTATCCTATAGAATTTGATTGATTCTTTCAATTTTTCCATATGTTTTAGGGTGATATGTTGTACTAAAATTTAATTGTGTTCTCAAATCCTCTTGGAAACTCATCCAAAAATATCCAGTAAATATTGATCCTCGATCGGATATTATCTTCCTCGGTACACCATGCAATCTCACGATTTTGTTAACAAATATTATAGCTATGTTTGGTGCTTGATATGTCGTACAAACTAGGATAAAATGTGCACTCTTCATCAAAGTGTCAACAACTACAAAAATAGAATCATGTCTCCTTACGGTCAATGGAAATCCAACAATAAAATTCATCTATATGACTTCCCATTTCGATTCACGAATCACATGTGGATGTAATAATCTTGTTGGATGTCTATGTTCATCCGTCACTTGCTGACATTCAAGGCATATTGCCACATAGTTAACTATATTGGTTTTCATTCCATTCCAAAATAATAATGGTTTAATAATCTTCCTTCATCTTCGTGAATCCTAGATGCACCATATACAATTCTCGATGAGGTTCGTTCAAAATGAAATTTCTCATTTCGTCATTTGGTGGTACATAAATGTTTCCATTATATCTTAAAATTTCATCACTTTCCAAAGAATAACCCTCATATCTAGGTATCAACCTGGTATCTGTTTTGATATTGTCTTTTACTTCCTTGTACCAGTCGTCATCAATCTGTAATTCTAAAATATTTTGTCAAATATTTGTATTTAGTGGTATTATTGAGAAAATGAATGGTCTCCGAATCAACTCATTTGATACTCTGTTAAATTTTCCCTTAATGTACATGATCTCAAAATCATTTTCACTTAAAATTTTTGACCAACGTCTTTGCCGCATGTTCAAACACTCCGAGTAAAAATGTGTTGCAATCCACTATGATCAGTTTTCAACTCGAATTTATGTCCAATAAGACAATGTTTCCTGTTATCACTCCAAGAAACCCTCTGTGGTTGCAGACGAGAGGTGCTTGGTAACTTAAGAAATGAATGTTTTTTGTATTTTATGAATGTGGATCAATGGGACAACTCAATATAGCTTATGGCATTCAAACATGAAAATGATAAACAAATAGACAGTGCTCTCAAAGATTGATTAATCAACAGATAGATTTAAAGTGGGTGAAGAAAAGATTGTAACTAAACCAGT